>JAAAKM020073195.1:101621983-101741243 GCA_010016025.2 Alatinidae sp. Z8VKAUB7J3
GCAATTTCTTTTGCTAATATTCCCCCGCCGATATCCATCTGGGACATGATCCATCCGCCAAATATATCGCCATTAGCGTTTGTGTCGGCTGGCATTGCCAGAGTTCGCAATAAAAGGTTGCCTTCTGGTTCCCTTTGAACGTCGGTCATAGTTTGCTCCATCAGTTGGGTAGAGTCTGATTTTGGCATTTTATTAACCTGTCGTCAATTAACGTAGTGAGGAATCAGAATCCCGCTTGGACCCTGAAGTAGAAGAAAATTATATTGTGGGTATTGGAAAATCCGGAATTAAAAATTTTGATCAAATCTGGAAAAGTAATTTAAACATTAGTTTAAATTTTCCAGATATGGATTGACAGGGTCAATAGCGACATCGACTGAGTGGGTAAAACGTCCATTCGTATTTAAACAAGAATCCTTTTCTTCTGAAACTTCAGTAGTAAAAGTAAAAACAGTTGACTTTGAACAAACGCGTTTAATTGATTTAAAAATGAGTATCAAGTCTCCAAAATATATAAGTACATCGCCATTGTTGGTTATAGATTTAACATGCTCTCCAATTAGTCCTGTTAGACATCCTACATCTAAGCTACTTTTAAAACGCCGGTCTTTACTAAACGAATCGATAACATTATTGGTGTTCAACCCTCCCTTAGATACGGCCTTGTTGACCGCACTAAAACAAGTTTTGACGAAAACTGTTTTTTTTTGCGTTATACATGATCCATTGCTATCTATATAACGTCATTATATCATGCTAAAATGCTCTCTAATTTCATGTTAATGTTATTTTCAGTGGACAAATTTAGTTTCATTTGTAATAACTTCGCATTATAGCTCCAGGTAAGTTCTAGGGAAGGAAAGGTAAGGTTTGCTCTTTACTAGGTTCTAGCTAAGGAAAGACTGAAGGCTTTTTTCATTTACGTTATGCACTTGTAAAATTAATCGTCAACAAAGATGGTCTTATCTTCAACAACCATTGTAGAATGATTGAGTATAATGTGGCATCTATATATTTTCTTTTTTCGGTCATTTTGTACAGAAGGGATGGTCGTAGAAACTTTTAAGAGGGTTCATTGCATTTAGGTTTTTAGTGCTCTTGTAAGTCCAAAGTGATTAAGTGTGATTCTTCACAAAATACTGGATTTATAGACATCTTTTTCGTAATAATGTCATAAAAAAAGGCTGATCCCGTTGCTTCAACAGTTTCCTATTTTGTGGGCCACCACTTCAAGAGGAGTCGGTCTGGCCCGTTTGATGGGTCATCGATGTGTGCTTGTTGACTAGGAAGAGTTGACCTGGAAAAATTATGTTTTGAATGCAAGTCATTGCCTACGTTTAATGTGGTAGTTCTGTTGCCACATAACGCTTGTCTCATATTTTCATTTTCGAGCCCCAAGCTCAAGACCAATTAATCTTTTGCGGCAACAAATACTCGTTTGTGGGTGCTAGCGCTTGGTAATTTCGAGGTATTATTTTACCTATTGTTTGTAAACTGAACAGTTTGCAATCTTCTCTGTATTAGGCGTAACAAAGATAATCCCTTCCTTTGTTTCCCTTGTGGGTGTGATAAGGGGCGAGGACCTTGCATAGGTTATGGCTCCTACAATCACTTGACCTTTATAAGAAAGTTAAGAGCCAGGATATATTCAGCGTGATATAGATGTGGTAATTTGGGGGTATTGCAACGCTCATTGCAAAGAGTTGGTTCTTGCTGAACCTCTACAGAGTGCAGTTGATTTTGGCCTCACATTTCCGACGTCATTATGTGTTTTTGAATCTTCAAAATGTAACTAAAATTAAGTCTATGTGTCGAGCATCTTAGGATGATGTCATCACGTCATACAGATAACTAATATTGAAATTACATAACATTCTGGCCGTCCTGGCGGCTGCTGCGGTGGTGGCGATGGCACCGGTTGCCTATGCCGAAACCACCGTGCGCGTTGCCTATGACGCTGACCCGGTCTCGCTGGACCCGCACGAGCAGCTGTCCGGCGGCACGCTGCAGCTGTCGCACATGGTCTTTGACCCGCTGGTGCGCTGGACCCAGGACCTTCAGTTCGAGCCGCGCCTGGCCGAAAGCTGGGAGCAGATCGACGGCACCACCATGCGTTTCAAACTGCGCAGCGGCGTGACCTTCCACAGCGGCAACCCGCTGACCGCCAAGGACGTCGACTGGACCTTCGACCGTCTGAAGCAGAGTGACGATTTCAAGGGCATCTTCGCTCCCTTCACCGATGTCGAAGTCGTTGACGACATGACCTTCGACCTCAAGACCTCGGAGCCCTATCCGCTGGTTCTGCACACCGCGACCTACATCTTCCCGATGGACAGCGCTTTCTATTCCGGCACCACCGCTGACGGCAAGGACAAGGCCGAAGTGGTCAAGCACGGCGACAGCTTTGCCTCCCGCAATGTCTCCGGCACCGGCCCCTTCATCGTCTCCGAGCGTGAGCAGGGCGTGCGCGTCGTGTTCGACCGCTATGCCGATTACTGGGACAGCGAAAGCGGCGGCAACGTCGACAAGATCGTGCTGACTCCGATCAAGGAGGATCCGACCCGCGTCGCGGCGCTGCTGTCCGGCGACGTGGACTTCATCGCGCCGGTTCCGCCGACCGATCTGAAGCGCGTGGAAGAGGCTGAGGGCGTTGACCTGATCACCATGCCCGGCACCCGCATCATCACCTTCCAGATGAACCAGAACCGTGTCGAAGCCTTCAAGGACGCCCGTGTCCGTCAGGCGATCGACTATGCGGTGAACAACGCAGGCATCGTTGACCGCATCATGCGCGGCTTCGGCACCGTTGGCGCACAGGCCAGCCCGGCAGGCTACCTCGGCTATGACGAGGCGCTGGCACCGCGTTTCGACGTGGAAAAAGCCAAGGCGCTGATGGCTGAAGCAGGCTATGCCGATGGTTTCTCGATCACCATGATGGCGCCGAACAACCGCTATGTGAACGACGACAAGATCGCCCAGGCGGTGGCTTCGATGCTGTCCAAGATCAACATCAAGGTTGACCTGCAGACCATGCCCAAGGCGCAGTACTGGCCGGCGTTCGACGAGCGCGCAGCAGACATGATGATGATCGGCTGGCACGCGGACCTAACATTTTCTGGTCTGAAAAAAATGATCTGGGTAGGTCACACATTTTCGAAATTTTGTGTTTTTCTAGGGATCATGGTATTGAACTTATGTTCCTATAACATAGCAGATGACATTTTGCAAAATTCTTTTTCTTTATAGGGTTTTGGAGTTTTAACAGTGGTTAATTTGCAAAAACCAGGATAATTTAGGTAGGCATGCAAAAGAACTTTGTTTTCAGTTTGATAATCTTAAATT
The DNA here is from genome assembly GCA_010016025.2 of Alatinidae sp. Z8VKAUB7J3. Lineage (NCBI taxonomy): Eukaryota > Metazoa > Cnidaria > Cubozoa > Carybdeida > Alatinidae > Alatinidae sp. Z8VKAUB7J3. The sequence goes on from JAAAKM020073195.1 coordinate 101,625,326, forward strand.
AAATTTACAGAGCACCAATCAACTAAAAGGATTGGAAAACATTGTCACCTTTGTTATAAGTTTGGAATTGCTTAATGTGTTGGATGTGTAAATTTGAAGTATGCCTAGTAGAAGCTTTACAGTCAAATGTCCAGAATTCCAGGACAAATAATGTCAATATGCAAAATCCTATTGACAATTTTTTGTTAGAAAGTCTAAAACCTTCCAATATGATAAGACTGGTCCAAAGAGCTGGGCTAAAGAAAAAGACACAAAAAAAATGTCTGAGGTAATGATATTTAATGAATCCCAAGAACACTTTGAAGACCTGTGGTTTTGGAACTATAACAATGGCTAATTTGCATAAATCAGGATAAATTTGGAGAAAGTACCAAATATTTTCTTTTGAGTAAATTGTTCTGAATTAAACTTATAGAGCATCAATCAGCTTAAACAAAATGAAATAGAAAGAAAAAATTTCATCTTTATAATCAGTTTTGAATTGATTAGTGTGTTGATTGTTTGAATTTTAAGTATATCAAGAGGATATGCCAAAAAATACAAGTTCACAATTAATGAAAATTATGCATTGTTGGAAGAGTAATTTAGATTCTTGTTGGGTATTGTATCAACAAATTTTCACAACCCATATTATTATGTATCTAGTGTTCAGCTTTGTCCAACTTTCAGTGCAAAACATATATTGAAAAGATTCTAACATTAATCTAGACATGACATTTTTCATTTGACAAGGTTGGGGTGGTGGGTTTTGGACTTAGAGTTGTTCTTTCCTTGGTGTTTTGATGAATATTATAACTTTTGTCAGTTATTTGATGTCCTACTCCTTTAATATTTCAAATCATAGTTCTTTCAGATTTTTTGTGTCTGTGTGCCAAGAAGAAATCATTTCTAGGCAGCTTACTTTGTGATGCTTTTAGAAGACCTAATCTTACCATAAATACTAAGGCCCAAAACAGACAAAAGTCTTGCCTATTTAGTTTGGATTCTGTACAAAGGTGTGCTGACGTCGCACATTTTCGACCTGGCCGGTGGATTGGGTCTGCAGAAGCTCACTGCCAACATGACGTCCGACCAGCGCGGCGCCCAAGCGGCTTTTCGTAAGCTCGGTTTTGTGCCTGAGGCGCATCTGGCCGATTATGTGCAGGACCGTTCAGGACGCACGCGCGACATGATCATCATGTCCTACGACGTGGCGGGCCACACGGACCAGGCGATGGGCACCGTAAAGCTCTGATTTAGCTCACAACCGCATTTACATTTAACTACAAACCGACCGATCAGCTCGTCAACCGCGCGCTGGTTGGATCGTTATTGCCAATAAGTTTGGTTCATATTGGAAGTAGTTATGAAGACGGTTTTATTCCTGGTCATGTTGATGATGACCACCGCATGTGCGCATGCACACCGCACGACCCATGTGCATACACCGAAGGCACCGGATAGTGTGAAAGCGGCCTGTGCTGTGAAGGCTGAATATCCGCGCAAGTGCGTGCAGCGCTGGAAGAATAATCACTCGTATACCCACTCACACGCCCACGGTCACTCTCATGGAAAGGACCATGCTCACCATGCGCACGGTGTGAAGACAAAAGTCAAAGTGGGTGTGGTTGTGCCTCTAAACTGATCACACCGGATCGACGAACCTGCTCTCTGTCCCTTTACAAGCTGGAGGCAAACCCGGTGAGGCCGCGCAGTGTTTCCCAGTAGTGCTCCGGCGCGATATCAGGAAACATCAGATCCCCAGCATCCGGGGTGCCGTGGACAGTTCGCGCTGTAACCGGCACACCAGCTGCCAGCAGCTTGTGAAAGAACGCAAGACCCTCATCACGAAGTGGGTCCAGCTCGTTCACTGAAATGATGTGCGGCGGCAGGCCTGCCAGTTCTTCTGTTGTCGCATGAAGCGGCCAGGCCAGGGGATCCCCCGCGGCTTCGCCGGTTGGATCATAAGCTTTGACGAGCAAAGCCATCTGCATACTATCCAGCATATAGGTGTCGTTCTCGGCCAGTGATACCAGCTCTGCAGGTGGGTTGGCATATTCGCCACTGATGTACGGACAGCAGGCATAGACACCGCTGATGAGCTGTGACCAGCCTTCTTTGTGCGCTTTCAGTGTGGTCGCGATGGATAGATTGCCGCCGCCGGATTCGCCGCTGATGACGATGTTGGAAATGTTCAGGGCTGCTTTATTTTCCGCCACCCACTGTACTGCGCTGGCGCAATCGTTTAAGCCGGTAGGGTTTTCACTCAATTTTACGTAATAAATTTACAAATAGTTTTCAGGGTTTGCTTTTTTTAAAATGCTTTCTCCAGTTCGATAATCTCAAGACATTCGCTAGTTTTTTAAAACAGTTCGCGGTAACGAACAGTAGTAATGAACGACACGGCTCAATAGTAACCGAGTCTTTAAAAAACAGAATTTTGATATCAATATTTATATCAAAAGAACCGTATTTTTATGCTGATTTAAGGAAAGCAAGACTCAAGAGATGCTTTGATTAAAATTTGCTCCTTCAATTAAACGCTAAGTTTTTCTATCCCCTTTATAAGGACTTCGTGATTTGATTGGAAATCCTCTACTCCAATCTTCTTCTTCTTGTCACAATATTTCTTCGTGTGCGCTTTGTCCCCTGACTCACCACAATGGGGACAAACATACTTTCTTAATACAGGACATTGTACTTTGTTGAATTTGTCTTTAAGAATATGAGATTTGTACATGGTTTCTTCCTCGCCATTGTTTTTACAAAAGACACATTCCTATAAAACATAAATTTAATTTAATAAACTTAAAATATAGTAAACATATATTATCTATATCCTATATATTATCTATATCGGGTATATTATCTATACCCGAGATTCGCAACCACGGTTATAATTGACTGAAGAGTAGCGTATTTACTTAAACAAAAAATCAATTTAACAAAATTTCTTGTAACTTCTTTTAAATTGCGTGCAAGGTATATTCACGTGATTTAAACTGGTTCACACATAAAAAACGCCGGGGAAAGCAGGTCTACATTGAATTCGATTGAAAATTATCCTTCATCCTTTATTGTTTTGGAATTTCGAATCGAAATGCATTACTCTTTCCTTGAGAAAGTATGATAATAGATGATTATTTGAAGATCTAGCACATCTATAAAGGGAAGAGGGGGGATTGGGATTTCTCGTTATATTGGTTTGAAGGATCAATATTTTGTATCGACAGAACACACTGTACACGTTCTATTAACAAATCAGTTACCCAATGCTAGCGTTACCCAAGGAGAGAGCCACGTGTCTTCCATGTATAATTGCTTCCTCTTTTTTCCCCCGACAACTTCATGCGGAAGGGTTGGTTGTCAGAAATTCAAAGGGAGCTTAGTTGACTGAATACACTATATGACCCATAGGGGTATATAATTCAAAACTGTGCAGTTAGATTACAGAAAAATGTTTTTAGCCCCGTCCTTTCCCTTATCAGCCAGTCGGTCTCGTCTCGAATGTAGGAATCCTGGTCGTTGGCACTCATCGGGCCGCCAAAGATGACCGCCCCGGCATGTCCCTCCAGCGTGGGCGGAAGCGGATCGCCCATCGGCGGACGGCGGATGTCGAGTTCGAATCCGGAGGCCTCGAGCATCTGTCCGACCCTGCCGGCGCTCGAGCGCTCCTGGTGCAGCACGGTGAGGATTCGGCCGGCCTGGCCGTTGGCCCTTGTCATTCGTTGCCGGCAGCTCCCGAGATATCGCGATTCCTGGCTTCAACCCGCTGCCGCCTGACAACCCGGTCGCGCTGCCCGACACCGATGAGTTCGGCGACCCGCCACACCACGTTGTCCTCGAGCTCATGCACGACGCCGTCGGCAAATACGATTTCCCACATCAGTTCGATGAACTCTATGCGGGCGGATTCGTCGAGATGGCGTTTCAGCACGCTGGTGAAGGCGTACAGGTCGATGGCCTCGCGCTCTGCCTTTTCAGCCGCTTCGAGCAGGCTCGACAGGTTGGCGCCCTCGACCTCGTAGGTCTCGACCACCAGTTCGCGCAGGCGCTTGCGTTCCGATTCGGTGCGCTCTCCGTCGGCGTCGATCACGTGCAGCATCAGCGCGGTCGCCGCAACCTGCGGATCTTCAACGGTCGGACGACCGTCGCCACCACTTGCGGCGGGAAGGCCCTGGAGAAATGACAGGATGCGGTCGAACATGAATTGCCGGAACTCAAAAAGGTTGGCCGGACCGTTTATACCAAACGAAGCAACTATTGAAGCCTGCGGCTGGTGCGGTGGAACTCAGAACAGCCGGAACCGTTGATTGGCCGGTTCACGCTCCGCATCCGGATCAACACCGGGATCGTCCGGCGGGCGCCTGACCAGCACTTCCTCTTCTTCGACGTCGGCTGTCTCCGGTTCTTCCGCCGACTCCGCCACCTTGTCATCCTCGGCTTGCGGTCCGGCCTGGCCGTTGCCCTCCGTTTTGGCTTCCGGCTCGGATGCGGGCTCGTCCGGCTCAACGCCTTCCGTTCCGGGGGCAGCTTTGTCATCGGCTTTGCCTTCGACTTCGTCCGGTCGCGGGCCCTCTGCCGCCTCGCCGGGTTGGCTTTCGGCCATATCCCCGGTTTCGGCTTCCTCGACAGCCGGCTCTTCCGGCGGAGCAGTCGGCTCCTCGGCCGGCGTGTCGTCGACCGGCTCCGGTTCGCTGGTCGCGGTCGGCTCTACCGGCCTGTGAGATTGTGTCATCTTTAACACAGGTAAACATAGCCTTTTACGCACGAACAAAAAAAATCTTGAAAATTGTCCAGGGTTCTCCAGATGAAATAGACTAATTTTGATGCTCTGAGTCTAAATATGATCTTGGTTTTGCGAAATCAGGTCACGATTTCTAGGAAATCTGTTTTGCGTAAAAACCAACAAGCTGTGGATCCTCAGTTGAGAAACCTCTGACGATTTCTTCCATTTTCCTAAAGAAATAGCAGTCAACGTATCCAAATTCAATTTTTATTTACTCCATTAAATTTGATAAGCATAAGTCATAATATTTGCAAAAGAGGAAGGCGAACTGGCTCCTGTTGTGGAGTACACACTTAAAAGAGTGCTTGTTGCTGTCAATGAATAGTCACCAATCTCACAGATTGTATTGAGAAGTTTCAAGTTTACCCAAAAGACCGGCGACATATAGGCACCATATGAGGCTTTTTCCTGGTGGAAGTAGCCAATTTTGTCCTCATACCTTCTACAAAAGAAAGTGATACGCACTTCTTCACCAAGTAGTTTTTCTCTTTAACTCTGGGGACCAATAGCTTGGAGGTAGTCTTCGACAGGCTGATATACAGAACCAGATCATTAAGCTTGCTTTGCGAAAAGAGCCTCAGACCATTGTGTGCTTTACACTCCTCTTCTGTATGTCCTCCCTCGTCTGTATTGGTGGCCTTGTCTCGGTGTCGGGAAGCTCTATGAACACTGGTGCAGGATTTTCTTCGCAGCGAGCAGCTAGACAGCAGGCAGAAGGAAGTTCGGGTACTTGAGGCTGAGTCGATTCATCCAGTTGATGCCAGTAGCGTTTATGCCACAGAAGTAAAAATACGACGAAAGGTCCAACGTCTCCCTCCAAACCATCGAAGTCCCAGCCTTCAGTGAAGTTTTTGCATCCTTTGTCAACAGTCCGAGGTATCACACGTACATCTTGTGCACTGTCTGCGGTGCGCAAGACTAATCTTGATTTACCGAGTTTGACTTCAAAGTAAGCCTCGTAGACGTGCTTTACAAATCTTATGATGATCCTACTGTTCACTGAGAGCGTGTAATCTCTAAAGGTATAAAACATCACAATTGCAGAAAACGTAATCATTGCATTACATGATCATTCCATGATCCTAGCAGAAAACATCATGATCATTGCTGCATTACCTTTGTGCCAAAGAAATATTAATCAAGTGAAATAAATAGAAGAATGCAGTTCATGCGCATGGGAATGGGCATGCGGCTCGCCGCGCCGCGGACCGTGGAACACCTTGACCATCAACCGCCAGGAATAGGACGCGCTCATGCCCGCGACCAGCAGCCCGGCCCAGAAGGCGTAGGTCGCCACGCCCATCGAATGCTCGGCGCCGAACATCGGGCTGGCCGCAAAGGCGCTCTCCAGCACCATGTCCTTGGAGAAGAACCCGGCCGAGCCCGGAAACCCGGTCAGCGCCAGCGTGCCGATGAACATCAACACATAGGTCACCGGAACCTTGCGCCACAGCCCGCCCATATTGCGGATATCCTGTTCATGATGCATGGCGTGGATCACCGAGCCCGCCCCAAGGAACAGCAGCGCCTTGAAGAAGGCGTGGGTGAACAGGTGGAACATCGCCACCTGATAGGCCCCGACCCCCGCCGCGAAGAACATGTAGCCAAGCTGCGAGCAGGTCGAATAGGCGATGATCCGCTTGATGTCGTTCTGCACCAGACCCACGGTCGCCGCGAAGAACGCCGTTGTCGCGCCGACAAACGTCACGAACATCGACGCGCCCGGCGCATGCTCGAACATCGGCGACAGCCGGCAGACCAGGAACACCCCCGCCGTCACCATGGTCGCGGCGTGGATCAGCGCGGAGACCGGCGTCGGCCCCTCCATCGCGTCGGGCAGCCAGGTATGCAGCAGGAACTGCGCGGATTTGCCCATCGCCCCGATGAAGAGCAGGATGCACAGCGTATCCATGATCCCGAGTTCCATGCCCAGAAACATGAAGGTGGCCACATCGCCGCCATGGCCGTGCCCGTCGCCATGGCCGCCCGCGAGGTCGTGGGCCGCGGCGAACACCGTGTCGAAATCGATAGAGCCGAACACCGCGAACACGCCGACGATGCCGAGCGCAAAGCCGAAGTCGCCGACCCGGTTGACCACGAAGGCCTTGATCGCGGCGGCATTGGCCGAGGGCTTGCGATAGTAGAAGCCGATCAGCAGGTAAGAGGCGACGCCGACGCCTTCCCAGCCAAAGAACATCTGCACCAGGTTGTCGGCGGTCACCAGCATCAGCATCGCGAAGGTGAAGAACGACAGATAGGCAAAAAAGCGCGGCTTGTAGGTCTCGCCCTTTTTCCACTGCGGGTCGTGGGCCATGTAGCCGAAGCTGTAGAGATGCACGAGCGCCGAGACCGTCGTCACCACGACCAGCATGACCGAAGTCAGCCGGTCGAGCCGGATCCTGTAACTCTGGCCGTAGTAGAAAGAACTTGGTTGACTATACATTGAATATGGGGAATAATCCAGACTCTGAAAAGAAACAAAAAAGCGATATATCAAACAATTACTAAACAAAAGAAAAATTAAATTAAAAAATTCTTTCCCGAAATATGAATTAATCAAATAACACACAAAATCAAAATATATTTTTGCAAGTACACACATATGTATGTCGCTTGATAGAATTGTTCATTCACATAACGTTTTATTTTTTAAATGAGCTCGAAATTAAAGCTCAGAATTAACTTACATGAGCTCGGAATAATTGACATTTTGATATCTTAGTTCTCATGTGAGTTTGAAATAAAGGCTGTGATCTTTTTAAAATGCACCTGTTCACCGCGAAATTTGACAAGAACATCAACGCTCTCCATACATTTTCAGTGCTTGTTTATCCAGCGTTCTTCCGAGCATGTCTTCTACTTGTTTTTCTGGGTATTTTAAAATGCCTTATCTTGGACATGCTGATGACCTGCAGCTGATTAGCGGTCGAAGGTTAGTCTAACAGAAAGTGTTACTAGCATAGGATCTTTCTTGAAAGCATTGGAACTTCAATAAAGGTTGATAAACTGCAATATTTGTCGCTCAATGACAAGTTCTGGTCGGAACATCCGTATGGCCATCATTCTGTTATTCATTTTGTTCCTAGCCTTGGATAGCTTGTAACATCTATCTCCGATTCAATTTGAGTTTTGAGGTGGAAAACTGTATCAGATATTCAGGTCAATCGATAATAAGTTATACCAAGATTGTCACAAATCGTGTCGTCTATAATAGACGGTTCTCACGAAACTTTATTCGATGGTTTCATGAAGGCAATATTCGTATTTTTACGTAAACTTATTCGTAAATTTTTCGTAAGCTTATTCGTATTTTTTATTTCTGGTATTGCAAGTCTCCTTATTTGCCACGCTCTTATTGAAATCGAACAATAATAGGTCAGTTTGGTATTATCAGTTTTACTGATAACATGCCTGTCTTGTATCGTCATCAACGAAAACTTGCTTTTAATGCCTGACTACTGGGCCCACACCGTCACCATACCCGGTTGTTTTTAATTCTATTTAGATTAATATAATTGTTAATTTTTTTGTAATGGCATATAAGTCATTGTAAAGTCATTAATTTTTTTATTTTTGCAGTGTATTTTTCTTCTATTTTGTCCTTGACCTACTCTTTTTTTTAAATTTTGCAAGTTTTTTTACGTGTGTTTCTATATATATATATATATATATATATATATATATAAAGAAATCCCGTTTATCATTTGACGTTCCCTTTTTGTCTCGTATATTTTTATAACATTTTGTTTTTAGTATGAGCGTCAAGTCAACAATAGTCGCTTTGAAGGATCTTCCAGCATTTCATCTGCCGAATATTTTAATAGAACTGAAGTCCTACCTGGGTCAAGATACCCACTGAATAATATCTCCTTGCAAGCCCCGGATTTAGACGAAGTCCGGGAAAGTGTTCGTCAAGGCGTGACCAAAGTTGCTGGAAGACTGTCCTCCTTAGCCTCTGGAGTCATGAGTCAAATACAGGTAATGTTTGGAAGATTTGTTTAAAATTTCATCTTTTAACTACTTATTAATAAGATTGTGTGATTAAATTGTTTAATTACATTACATTATGTTTAACATTACATTAACATTACATTTTATTAACATGGAGTTTAGTGCCACCATTTTTGACCTTTATAAGCTTAAACCCAACTATTAATAAGTTCCCCTTCCTTTGCATATGACATAATGCTAGAAATGATGTAACCGAGCAAAATTGAACTGACTACAGATCAAGAAATATATCTTTTTGTAGAAAGAGCTATTTACAGTGGTTTAGTTCTCCATAACGATATGTATGTAAAGTGTGACCCTAAAGATAAAGAAAACCAACCTATGGACTCTGTCTAGACACAAATGCTCTTTATACACAATGCATGTCCCTGTTTCATACCCCATTGGGGGATTATAAGTTTTTAGACCCATCCGAATACCCCGATTTTAATACCGTTGAAGAGAATGGGGAATTTGGGTACTTTGTAGAAGTCAGCGGGGCTTTGAGAAACTGTGTATTATGAAGATTTCGTACACCCAATTTCGAGGGGAAAAATTTGGTTTGAGGAATTATCTCCTTATAATCAAAGACAGGTGAAAGAAGAAAAGGTGCCTTGGACATCTAGTGAAAGTTGGTTGCTTGTTTAAACCATAAAAGAAATATTATTTTATATTATTAAACTTGAAATGGGTCCTTGAGAAAAGAGCTCCCACTTATTCAAAAACCAAAAGCGAGCTTCTTAAACTTTTCACTAATACTATCTTTGGCAAGTCAGTAGAGCAAGAGCGCAAACGAATGCGATGTGACATTATTACGGATTTACCTCAACGATCACAAATGACAAGATTTAAATTTCCAATGTTATACCATAATATTCTTACATCACAAAATTTTTATTTATTGGATTTCAGTGGCAAAATGGTCATATTTAAATTTATTTCTATTATTTATACCTACTTTGTATGATAATTTAAGCATGCTCAAACTTTCTGTTCAAAATGTGACAATTTAATTAATTTTTTTTTCATTGTATATTGCTCATGATGTGTTGTTACCTGCCTTTTAGACTGAGGGTATAAGAATTAATTAAAAAGAATTGATTAGTTTAATTAATTCATTAAAATCAATTAATTAATAAGAACAAATAATGACATCATTAATGATAGTTGAGAGTTCTGAGACACCCCCATTACCTTGCTCCTCCAAAAATTTTCGATTCAACAATGCAAACAATTTTTCAAATAATTTTGAAAAATTTTCGAAAATATAAGCAACATTAAATTGTCACTAAATAACTTCCATTGACCATGCATTTTCGGCTTTTTTGGCTGTGTTTTATCTTGGCTAAACTCCAGAAGTTCCTCTTTATTTAATCAAAAAGTTTTATATCAGAAAATCAGGCTGCTGAGAAAAAAAGTAATTTAATTTACAAATAAATTAGTAATGTTTATTTTATTTAATTATTAATCAATTCAATAACTTAAAATAATTTATACCTGATCACTTCCAGAAAGATGTTGGCCCATTATTTTATTCTTGTAGAAAATTCGCCATTTTTTGTACTCAGCAGTGACTGTTGCAAGACGACGCTTCCATCCCTTCAAGGACTATGGCTTCAGGTTTACAATAAATATCCACGTCCAAGGGGGAAGTAACCTGAACAATTGTGCCAGGATGTTTGAAAGTAACTAGCAATAAAGATCTATTCTAAGTGAAGGCATGTTAACTCCATATTTCAATAGACTATAGATTATATCTAGTCAATTAATTAATATGCCACTGAAATTAATTCATCAGTCACTTTTATTTCAATTTAGAAGTTATACAAAATAAAATTTTTAATACAACTTTATTCTTAATGAAATTTAATAATTTTAATTAGTTAATTAAAATTAATTAATTTTAAATTTAATAGATTACAATAGCAACAATATTTTATTCTAAGTAGTCAAGTTAACTCCACTTTTAAGAAGACTATAAATCATATCTAGTCGATTAATTACAATTAATTAATCGACAACAATACCGTTAAAATCCATTCAGTAATTTAGGTTTTTAATTTAATAGTCAAATCATTAATTTAACTAACAATTATTAATATAACTAATAACTTCCTGTCTAAGCCCTTGTCTGTCCTGTTTAACGAAATTACTAAGTCTGGGCAAATTCCAACAATTTGGAAACAGGGTTTTATTACCCCTTTGAAAAAGAAAAACGGAAAGCCTGGCTTTGATGGCGTTCGACCTATTACGCTTACTCCTATTTTTTCAAAATTGTATGAAGGATTCCTTGCAGATTTGCTAAAGGAAAAAATCCTACCTCTTACTGACCTGAAACAATTTGGAAACCTAAAATCAACTTCTACTTCCCACTACCTCGTTTCTCTTATTGACCACATCGGGAAAATCCTCGAAAAACCTAATTCCTGGCTAAACTTAATTTCTATTGACCTTCAGAAAGCCTTTGACCTTGTTAACCACAATATTTTAATTGAGAAACTAGAAAGCGAGTTCAATATCGATCCCTTACTGGTAAAATTGGTTGCCTCCTTTTTAACAAATAGATCACAGGTGGTTAAATACCAGAACCATTACTCAAATCCTCTCCCTATCTACAATGGCATACCCCAAGGAACTCTCCTAGGCCCCCTCCTTTTTTCAGTCATGGTTAACAGCCTTGCGAAGGAAGTTCCTGACCGTTGGAAATTTGTTGATGACCTAACGATTGTTGAAAGTTGCTTCAGAAATTTAATAAGCGACCCTATGAGTATTCTCAATGAAATTGGAAGTGAGGCTTTGGACCTAGATATGACCGTAAACCCCTCTAAGTCCATGATAATGCCGATTTGTTTCCTCAAATCCTCGCCCTGTTTTCTTAATCCTATCCCTCCTGAAATTTATGCATCCTCGGTTAAATTACTTGGAGTCACAATTTCTTCAAATTTAAAGTGGGATATCCACGTTAAAGATATCATCCATAAAGCTAATGCGTCTATCGCCCTCCTTAAGCTCCTAAATAAATATAGCGTCCCCCCTTCTCACTCCTTAAGGTTGTACACGTCTTTTGTCCGTCCGCATCTTGAATATGCTTGTCCAGTTTGGCACCCTGGCATCTCCCGTGAAGAATCAGACAAAATTGAGTCAATCCAAAAAAGAGCCTTGCGAATAATTTTCAAAGAAGGCAAGGTGCCTTACTCTCTGCTCCTAAAAAAAGCTAGTTTGGAAACCCTTGAGCGAAGGAGGTCGTCGTTGTGCCTCCGTTTTTCAAAAAATGCAATAACGAACCCTCGGACGGCAAGTATTTTCCCCAAACGTCACTCACCATCCAGATTACGACAGCCTCGCTTCTTCATGGACATCAATCTCTTGAGCTCAAGTTACTTCCAGGTTTGATTTCACGCGATTCATGTACTTGAGTTTTCGCTCTTTCATTCATCTAGAGATGTAATTCGATTTGCTTCTGTTTACATGGACAGACCAGACCAGAGCAGATATTCTGCACCAGCCATTAACGTTTCGTACTTTGTTGTCTGTCACAGGTATCTCCGTTTCCACTTTATTGTCTTTTTCATGTGTCTACATGCCTGTCTACACATGTTAAATTTTGGCAGATTTCTTCACTTTGCATAAGATCAAAGATAACATTCCGATTGCATACGGTATGTCTGGCAGAAGTATTAACTTACACTTCCCTTGACCCTTGGCGTAACCTACTTTTCTCTCTAATTGCACCACCTTCATTGGATCCTCGTTTCTTTCTCCGCTTTTACTCCACTCCCACTTAGCAAGGTACTAATAAAGTTCCTGAAGATTTGAATCTTTGGAAACTGTCGCACTTGCATATCTTCCTTCCCCTACATATGTTCCATGGAAGCACATGTACTCTTCCTTTGCTATTGAGCTCTTCACTAAAGTCCTTTCTAATGACTTTAACGATTGACAATCTCTACCTAAAACCCCTTCATTTCTTCTACATCAAATAACCTGCAAACATCATTTGCCATCAAGCTTCTCTTCAAATCTCCTCCGTAAAAACATCGATGGTCAACCATCTTGTCAGTGACACTGTGTTGTTAGAAAGCCAATGAAAACAAGGAATTTAGCTACACACATTCCTATATGTTTCCTTGTACCAACAATCTAACTACCCATAACATATTGGTCTCAAGTTGAAGAAAACCAATATTCTGCCGCTACGATGGTGATGATGATAATGTTTGATTAGAATTGTCATCAATTATCATTAACTCTATCATCACCATTATCATCATCATTTTCCTTTCCAATTTTTTGCAGAGAAGTATATACTCCAGCATTGGCCCACACATATTCAAGTTTTGAATGTCATTACTTTTTTAGCAAAATACTGATTTTCCTCCTCCTACTCTGATTTCCTTTATTTCTTTTGTTATTGCTAGTTTCACCCATTATTTCTCCCTGTTGTTTTGCTAACTCTGCCTTAAAACTAAGGCTGTATCTGTTGCACTCATTCCACTTCTGAAGTCGAGTGGCAGCTCATTGATTTCTACTACTTCTCTTTCGTTAAGCACTCCCTCCATCACCTTCAATTTGTTCTTTTCATCATTCTCTGGAAATAATCCAAATAATGGTATATATTACGGAAGGCATTTTTGAGGAATACTTCATACTTCATACTTCATTATGATCTACTAAAATGAAAAATGTATATGCCGGTAAGAATGACAGGTTGGGCGAGATACGGTAGTGAATTCTCTCAAGGGGGAGGTACCCCACCTTGTCCCCCCTCACCGTCGTGAGCGGGTTTTTCCAAAGACAACAACCTACTTTTTGTTTCAATTATGGAAACCTTATACAGTGTAGTAAGACATCATCGAGTAAAAGCACCAAACGTTTTCGTTAGCGCTAGGTTGGTAAATAAATCTTAAGGGAATTGTGGAAAGTGCCTTATTCTACGACTTACTTAACGTAATCAACCTTATAGTAAAGACATTTTCGATTTTAAATTGTATCTTTCAAATATTTCCATTGCTTTTATATCGAAGTTCTCAAGACTTTTCACAGCACCAATAAGAATGTGACGTGTAAATCTTTTAAAGTGATAATTTAATTGTATAGGTCTCAAACATCTATTTCTAGGGTACACCGATGAATGATCGATGAACAATGTTCCAAATTGGCCAGAGTTTGCCTTTTCCAATTGGAGTCCTTGTAATAGCCGTCACATCATACCTGTTGTACATGCTATGGATCCGCTCGCATTATCCTGATGGTCCATGGCCACTACCAATCATTGGTAATTTGCATTTGCTGTCTTCCACCCCTCAATTCGATTTGGCCAAACTTGCCAAAAAATACGGACCTGTCTTCACCATATGGGTTGGAAATACACCACACGTCGTTGTATCTAACCGTAAACTTTGGTCCGATGTGATGTTACGAAAAGGTGGCGACTTCGATGGAAGAGATTTTAGGGGATTCTTCATAAAAACTGTCACACATCAACACGAAGACCTCGTTACTAGGAGTTTTGATGAAAAAGTGGAGCTGATGCATAAAATGGTCGTGAAATGCTTTAGACCAGGGATCTTGACAGAGGAATCAGTCCAGTCCATAGTAGCAAGAGAAGTTCAGGAACTTCTTCAAAGACTGTCAGCCTCAAATGGTCGCCCACTCGATGCACAAAGCAGTTTACACGATTGTGCATGCAGAATTATCGGGCGCGTAACAATGTCATTAGACGATGTCGGGCTGAAAGAGTGGCAAATAATCATTAAGAAATTGCTCATTGGCTTACGGAAGAGCGCTATATCGTCCTTCTACCCAATTTTGTTTTGAATTGAGAAAATTAGATACGATAGCCAAGTGTGGTGTGTAGAGAAAATTGGATATAATTTGCCTGCGCGTTAATTACACTTTTTAGTGTAGAGAAGGATTAGCAGTTGGGCCGACCTCGCACAGTTTGGACTGATTGTTCACTTGGATACATTAGTGAGGCTCGGCCCTCACGGAAAGATAAGTTTCTTTCACTTTATAATCTTTCATTTACTAGGCATGAATCCTGCGAACATTAAAATCGGTGATTTATTCCTAGCCAAATTTGCGGGCTATCCCCTCTGGCCAATTCGAATCCTAGAGGTAATGACGACGAATACCGGAGACTGCAAATTTGTTGTTTTTTGCTACGGCAAAAAACACGATCGTCAGCTTGTATCAGTCGCTAATCTTCTTAGTTTTAATGATAATGAGAAGGAAGCATCAACAAAGAAAACTAAGGGTGTAAATCATGCGTTTGATGAGCTAAAAAATCATCCTGATGTTTACCGGCAGTTTCTAAAGAAAGGGCAATATTTGGTAACGGATAGCCAGCTTTCGGATTCCACTGCTAATCTTCGTAGCCTAGTGGCCGCTACAGAGAATGAACTTGCGGCTACAAAGCAAAATATAACTGAAGAAATCAAGAAAAAATTGATGAAAAGCTTAAAGATTTGACATCCCAAACTACAGCTAATATTCATGCTAATTTTCCAGTTGAAACGATGGTTTCTGAAATTTATGATGCAGTACACATTGAGTTTCAGCCCAAATTTGAATTAATCGAAAAACATCTGAAAACCTGCATGCATATGATTGAATTACTACAAAACCGTATTAATCAGCTTGAGCTGAAACTAGATGACATAGAGCAGGAAGGGAGAAATGATTCCCTGCTATTCAACGGTGTCAAACAGATTTCTTCACAAAGTGTTGGTGATGCTATAAAACACGTATTGTTTGTAAAGATGGGCCTAACTAATATTGCGGTTTCAGACATAGTTAGTGTTAAGCGATTTAGTGTTGGTTCAAATATTGCACAAAGACCAGATAAAGTTGCCCCTGTCCTCGTTCAGTTTGGATCAAAAGAAATAGCCCGCCATGTATTTAAAGCAAAGAAGCAGCTTATTGGCTCGGGATTGTTTGTTGCCGAGAATCTTACTAAACGAAAGCGTGATCTTCTGAGCGCTTCAAGAGATAAGTTTGGAATTCGCAGTGTGTGGTCCGATCAAGGCCGTATTTTTGTGCGCTTTAACGCTTTGTGCAGCATGGAATGTACGCTTCTAGTGTATGTAAACTATGTCAAATATGCCTCATTAGCCTATTTGAAACGCTTTGTGCACGATGCATTGTACGTATCTAGTGTATGCAAACTGTGTCTAATATGCCTTATTAGCTTATTTTGAACGCTTTGTGCACCATGGAATGCACGCAGCAAGTTTATGCAAACTATGCCAAATATGCCATATCAGCTTATTTTTAATGCTATGTGCGCCATGGAATGCACACAACTAGTGTATACAAACTATGTCAAATAAGGCTTATTAGCCTATTTTGAACGCTTTGTGCACCATGGAATGTACGCATGTAGTGTATGTAAACTATGTCAAATATACCTCATTAGCCTATTTTAAAGGCTTTGTGCACCATGGAATGTACGTATCTAGTGTATAGAAGCTAAGTCAAATGTGCATTATTAGCCTATTTTGAACGCTTTGTGCACCATGCATTGTACGCATCTAGTGTATGCAAACTGTGTCAAATATGCCTGATTAGCCTATTTTGAACTCTTTGTGCACCATGAAATGTACGCATTTTGTTTATGAAAACTATGCCAAATATGCCATATTTGCATATTTTTAATGCTTTGTGCACCATGGAATCTACGTAACTATTGCATGCAAACTATGTCAAATATGCCTTATTAGCCTATTCTAAAGGCTTTGTTCACCATGGAATGTACGCATCCAGTGTATGCAAACTATGTCAAATATGCATTATCAGCGTATTTTGAACGCTTTGTGCACCATGGAATGTACGCATCTAGTGTATGCAAACAATGTCAAATATGCCTTATTAGCCTATTTTGAATGCTTTGTGCACCATGGAATGTACGCATCTAGTTTATGCAAACTATGCCATATATGCCATATTAGCCTATTTTGAATGCTTTGTGCGGCATGGCATGCACACATCTAGTGCATGCAAACTATGACAAATATGCCTTATTTGCCTGTTTTGAATGCTTTGTGCACAATGGAATGTACGCATCTAGTGTATGCAAACTATGTCAAATATGCCTCATTAACCTATTTTAAAGGCTTTGTGCACCATGGAATGTACGTATCTAGTGTATGGAAGCTCAGTCAAATATGCATTATCAGCCTATTTTGAACGCTTTGTGCACCATAGAATGTACGCATCCAGTGTATGCAAACTATGTCAAATATGCCATATTAGCCTATTTTGAATGCTTTGTGCGCGCCAAAGAAGAAAATGCTGCCCAGTGTGTTCTTCTTGGTGCCACCTGCAGTAAGGACTTGTCTTTTGGCTTTTTTAGCTGTAGGTGCCAGTTTCCAATGGTTCCTTCCCCGAAGGGATGCGTCTCGATTCTAGAACAAGAACTACTCGCAACGAAAGATTACCAGCTGGAGATCAGTGGTGTTGAGTGGTCAGATTCCCTTTCAACTATCACCTCTATAGAATCGCTATTGTTGATTGAAAAAATTACAACCTGGGTAATTCAATTTTTGTATTTAAATGTTTATTTTCAAGCTATCTCCATCAGTTTAAATTCAAGTATCAATACACGTATGAAAAGAGATGATAGATACACCAAAGATGAGCAGAAATTAAGTCGAACTTAAAACAAGCAGAATCCACCAAAAAACAAATAATCTCTAAGCCTTCTAAATACAGAAATTTAGTATTAACTTTACTGAAAATAATATTTGTTTCGAGCTATGTGATTTTATTTTTTATAAGATTGAAATGTGGATTGAAGTTTTGATACAATCTGATATTCTTTCCTGAACGTCTTAAAAATTTAGAAGCTAATAAAGCTAAAAAAATACACTATTAAAATGGGATTTGTTTTGAGTAAAGTTCAAGTTACATTCAATTTTCTTGAAGACCCAGGGGACATTATTTCTACTACCCTTTGTGTTTGAGGTCGTTATTTAATGTTTTTGTACGGTAGTTTTTCGCATCGAAAACTATTTTACTTTATTTTTGCTCATATTGCATTTGATATTACTCGTTACTTTTCTTTGGAAAACCTCTTGTCTGGGAAAATATTTCCAAATTTTTTATTTCCAATTCACTTAGTCTTTTTTTTTGTTGGTCAAGAAAAGAAAATTTTAAATAATTTCGAATTTTCTCTATAACAATCCACGTTTTGGGCTGCTATTTATATGTTGGACAAAACGTCCCTCGTACCATAAATAGAAAGGAGGAAAATATTCAAATATATGAAATTAAAATCTGCATAGTCTTTAGGTATCTGATAGGCTCATCAAATATAACCGACATCTTATACTAGCTTGATTATAGGCAAATATTGATTAACCCTTTTTTTACGTTCCCTTAATGTTTCAAAGTAATACCCTCGATCTTTCTCGTATTATAGCTGATACTCCCTTTTGACAATTTTGAAGGCATGTAGTGAATTTGATATGTTCAAATATCCATTCAGCATGCCATTCGAATTATGAGTTATGGCATACAACGCTCAATGATAGATATTGTCTTTTCTATAGAATTAAAAATGGCTTGAAAGAAAAATATTTGTATCGTTCTTATACCCGTTATGAAAGGCAGACATTGTTTAGTACTAGTCAGTACTAGTCAGGTGACTCTCTGTCTTGTTTCCTCTTCTACTTTGACAGTTCAGCATATTTACCATAAAATACAAGCAATAAAAAACTGTTACTTACAACTGAGTTCCACACTGGTTCACTTTGGTACAATACTAGAATTCAAGAAACGAGAGATACCAATATAAAACGTCAGTTTTTATCCGGGGTAAGCAACGCAACAAAGCCTCATCCTGGGGTTATAACTACCACACATTCTTCAACAGTAAAATTCTAATACATTTGTAAGCGAACGAACTAAGTCAATGAAGACGAACTTTAAATAGGAGCAATGAGACTTCAGGAACCATCATCGTCATAATAATAATTCTTGGTTTAACGTCAGTTTTCATGCGCGCCTGGGTTGGGTAGGGTATATTGATGGGTAACTTCCAATCCGATCTCGACTGTGTAGGTCCAAACTTCATATTCGTCAGAAGTAAATTTGTCTTTAAAACCTCTTCCAATGTCTTTTTCTGTCTACCTTGAGACGGGTTTTACTTCAGGTACTACAAAGAGTCTGTACGTCCTTGCCCCATTACCTTACTCTCTTCGAATGAACCAACCAACTCAGTTTTCTCATTGAAATGACATGTTTAATGCTGTAAATACCTAGCATGCTTCTTTAATCATCTAAGTTTTGTCATCTAGTTCATCGAAAAATATCTTTTGCGAAAACGAAAAAAAAAAGAGAAATGTTTCATCATCTAAAAGCTTCTTAAAATAAGCTAAATTGAACCAGAGTATCAACAGCACAGATATTAAACTCGAACTGTAACCCCGTAAATTTAAAATGAGAGAATTGTACAGTCAACACAAGGTAACGAATGCGTGAAAGCAGGAATTGCCTCGCATTTACTTTAGCCTATCTCCTGGCACCAAAGTAGAACGTATGGGCGCGCTTCCTTTGTGGACAAGACAAAAGTTGCACACATGTTTCAGCTTCTTAAATGGTCAAAACCGTCAACATGAAGGCACATGGAATTTAAGAGTCCTTGAAGGCGAAACAGTAACCAATGTCGAACGGAAGTGGATACCATAGGATTCTATCTTAACTGCTCATTTAATCATGGCCAAAATTGGAAATAAATGTAAAAAGTGGCACCATTTCCTATTAGTAACACCCATCTGGCATTGAATTTGGTACCAGTATTGATGACTTTTTTTCAGTCTAATGCCCTCAGATGACTCTTCAAGACAAGAATCCTGTTTCTTTGCATATTCTGTAATACTATAACTGCGATATGTCCATGGACACTTAATTTCTAACAGTCCACAGCCATGGCAATCACATTTTACCAAAGCATCTGGAGAAGCACCTACAAATGGCAATTCAACAGAAATTGCAAACCCACTTTCTGAAATAGTTATGTTCCTATGTGAGCTTTTCACAAGTTTGTAATATGATTTCCTGGCTACTGGTTCATTGTGCTGGCCCCATCTAGTTGCTTTTGTCTCCACATTTTTGTAATATCCACAGACTGACTTTATAAAGGAAGTGTTTTTATTTGGTTTTACCAAGTTCAGAGAAGCATTAACTTTACCTACAGCGGACTTAAATTTAGATGCTGTGATTCTTCCCTTTCTCAGTAAATGCCACATATCACATTCATGCTGACCTTTTGTAATGTGCTGCATATACTTTTGCTGTTCATCAGATATCCTCAAGGCTGCATGCAATGAGGAGATGGGGTCTACAGAATCCTTTATCGACTCAACAGCATCTTCAACTGTGACAGGCACAATGTCACTTGAAGTTGAAATTTCCAGTTCCTTAGCCTTGGATCAAAGTTACACCTTGTAAGTAATTGCTCTTCGTCTGCTTTGGGGCTTTACAGTACCTGTTCTGGCTTTGGATTTTTGGTTAGAATGCCGGAGAGGGTATCAGGACTATGCAACTTTTGCTGACGTTTTGATGGCACACTCCACTTCTGTGTTTTTGATGTGCAAGTTCAGTTGTTACCATTACGGACCTCTCATTCAATGAACCATAGCAAACACCCAACATGCTTGCAATTACCAGCCACTCTATAATAAAGGATAGAATGTAATCTAGTATATAAGTCTAATGATATCAGCATACCAGGGAGGATCAATATCAGCAAAATTCATAGAAGAAGTAATAATTCTTATGTGTGAATTGCTTGCGGCCATTGAGTTACCCCTAATGTCAAACCATTTCATCTGATTATCTCCAGTAATTTACAGAGAAGGCACAAGCTTGACAGAACAACCAATAACAAGCCACACATAAGACTGCACAAGCTACATCTGCTGGAGATAACGGTTATATTGACATTTTCCCAAAATTTAAAGGCCATGGGTCATGTACAGTGCAAGGAGAGTTGAATGAAGACTAATTTTCGAGAAAGGAGCACAACCCTAGGTGGAACGAGCGCGCCTCGTACTTTTTAACGGACATATACTATGAAAATGAAGTCCCTGCCTCTTGGAAATAATTTCTGAGTCAGACACTAGATAGAAGATTATATCTGAAAATCATTAAGTGAACCTTTAAGTCCGGTTGAATCCAATATACTTGACTGAAACTGACAAACAATTTTATCTGCGGTAGGAGCTGAGACCCTAGGTGTCCAGAGACACGAATGAGCAGGTGGCGCGGGGTCTGGCCCACTTACGGAGCATTGCAGCTCTTACATTGAAATTTATATAAATCAATATTTAATCTCATCAATCGGGAAACTCTGACTAAAAGGACAAAAAGCTTGTGATGCGACCGTTGGTTTTAATAATGAAACGAAAATTAACATGGGGGTAACAATTATTGAGAAGGCGACCAACCTTGTGACGTATTTGGAGGAAATGGTAGCCCGTAAAGGTTAATGAAAAATATAAAACTAACTTGGGTACTGTAGGCCTACTATAAACTGATTTTGGGGAACGTGTCTTAATAAGAAGTTACCTCGTAACGGTTACCATTTGTGGCTTTTGTATAATTGTATTCGTGTCCTTTTTTATTGAGATCCTTTCCCCCGAATCAGTTTATAATACAGCAGCCAAGTTAGTTATCAATCAAGGAAAATATTTAAAGGAAAGTCCTGTGCCAAACGTGTCACACGATACAAAATCGTATCTAGCTATCGATCTTTGCTTAAAACTCAGCTTCCCCAGTTAAGACTTCATGTCACCGCATTTGTGACAGACCCACTGAACAAAAAATAAAAAGACCTTATATTTATGGTTATTTTCCGGTTGGTCTTTTGAAAACAAAAAGGTTGCCATAGTGCTTGGGTGCTCAAAACACTGTTGCTGTTGCAGTATTGCGGCCCAGACCCTTTGTTGATCTCAAAATTTCCTTGAAACTTTCGGGGGCAAAATACGTCCGTAGTAACAAATATTGCTCTGGGACTTGGACTTAACTCTTGCACTCAGTTGTTTATTGCCTTTCATAAACATGGTAAGTTGGCAGCTTCTTTCTTTTAATGGTAACTTTGATAACCAAGACATGGGAACTTTCTTTCCATTCAATGAGGTTTCACCTAACCGGTCCCTGCATGTGGCTCAGGTCAAAGACGAACTACGCCTCACAGCTCAATACTGCAGCCTCGTTCTGATGTGGACTTTGGCAATTACGCAAACTCCTGTAGTCCGTCCCATGACATTGGTATTACCTAATTTACAAGCTCTACAATTTGCTAATTAAAATGAGTGGGAAAGTTACAACAGTATATTCGCCATCTCCAAGTCTACGAAGTGCCTAAATCGTCGTAATATACCCTGGTCCCGAAAATGGGGACTTACTGCAGTCACACAGTAAATTTCGTGTAAAATGGGAGTCGGAATAGGTTTGAAATAGGCTAATTTTGCAAATCGTCATAAGACTGCCCCACGCCAAAAAGCTGCCTTAAGTGTGTTATGTTATAAAACGTTTTTTATGCTTGGTCCTTAAATTACCCAAGGCTCCACACAGCCTACACTACTGCTGCTGACATCAAGCAGACGGAAGACGTCTCATGAAGGAAGTTCGCTTGGTGCCCTTGCAGAATTGCCGCGCTTTGGATAAAATTAAAGATGTATTACGTGAAAGGTAGTCTCTACCAATTTCTCTGGTTTCAACAAATACTTATGTGGGTGTAAATACCACTTTCATTTCGGTGTTCTCTAGAGCTTTCACCCTGTACAAGTTGAAAGCTTCGTCGCTATTGTTGATAACAGAATTGCACCATTTCCCCGCAAATAGCGAAAAACATCAGATAAGAGAACATACTTGAAACCAGCTGTCATGAGAAAGAAAGCTGTTATCTTGTTTGTATCTACCTGTACAAAACTCAGATTGTTTTTCCATTTGGATCTTTAAGCCAAACCCATGCCTGGTGCGTATTGTTATTCATAAATTCACTTTCAGAAATCTTCTCGCTATTCACTTTTCGACTGATATGATGCTGTAGAAGAGTGAGTACGTGCTTGTTTTGAAAAGGCAGAGGGTTTTGAAGGATACTGGCAGAACAGTAGATTTAAAGGATCACTGTTCCATGAACGAGCTGTGCCACACAGCCTCGGCTTTGTTTAGTCGGTCGCTCTATCGCCAAACTATTGTAGTCGTTGGTCAACCTAGTGAAACATTAATTCACTTGCGCCCAGACCTCTGTCTTGTAAAATTTTTAGCAGATAGTTCACCTTGCTGGAGTGTGTAGCCATTCCGTTCACGCAACAAAACTTGGTGTAGGTTGCAAGGCCTCTAAACGTTTATACAAGATGCTTCATAGGGAAGGAGGTGATGGCATGGTTACAGGGTTGAGAATTTGAAAGAGATGCAATTGTCCAGCCGTCCAACGATGTTCAGATACTACACTTAAGACCGTAGTTAATACTCTACTTACCTATGATGTTCAGATACTACACTTACGACTTTACTGAATAATAAACTTAACTTTGATGTTCAGATACTACACTTAACTACGATGTTCAGATACTACACTTAAGACCGTAGTTAATACTCTACTTACCTATGATGTTCAGATACTACACTTACGACTTTACTGAATAATAAACTTAACTTTGATGTTCAGATACTACACTTAACTACGATGTTCAAATACTACACTTAAGACCGTACTTGATACTATACTGAAATGTGATGTTCCGGCACTATACGTATACCGGACGTAGCTATGATGTTCAGATACTGCACTTAAAACCATACTTGATACTATATTTAACTGTTATGTTTTGGTTCTACACTTACACCAAACGTAACTATGATGTTTAGATACTACTCATAGTACTAAACGTAATACTATACTTAACTGTAGTGTGCTGGTACTACGCTTATACCAAACGTAACTATAATGTCCATACACTACACTTGCATCAAATGTAACTGTTTTACTCAGATGCTACACTTATACGAAACATAAATGTTGTGTTCAGATTTTGCACTTACTACTGAGCTTAACTGTGGTGTTCATGTACTACAACTTTGTTCAATCAAAATTTCTATAAAAGAATATTTTAAAAAATCATATTTTTTGTCATAATGGTACCAGAAGTTAGTAGAAGCAGGAATTTAATTAAGATTAAACTCGTCCTGCAATTTAATGTAGGATTTCGATGCTACACCTGAACTCAGATTGGCTATCAGGGTTAATGGTGCTGCGTTTTCTGCCATCTGACACTTATTGATATTTACCTTAACGATATACATCTTCTACACTTGACTATGATGTTCAGATACTACAGTTCTACCAAACTGACATGTGATGGTCAGATACTACAGTTAACGTTGCATTTTAGTGTGATGTTCAGATACTACACCTTCCTTCAGTATATATTTATATAGACAGTTATTTAAATTGAAAACTGTAACAACCATTTTAAAGTTTTATGAGGTGCTGTAAATTATTATTAAACTTGGATATTTAGTTGATATTAAACTGATACTACATTTAAGTTTAATGTTCAAATACTGCACCTTCATTCCACTCCAAAATGTATGAAGCAATACGTAAAATTTAAAGCAGTTGTTGCCCTCTTTTGATTTATTGAGGTAATGTTACGGTCCTGATTCCCAGCTACCCTTTATCTATTCGTTAGCCTTGGTTTTACTGTTTCTTTAGGGTAGTTCCAAAATCGGCCCTAATGATTATCAGGTTTTTTTAATCGGAAATAGCGACACGATACTTGGGGCCATACATGAACGACGTCGACTGAAATATCCAAATTTTAGACCTCCTTTAATCGTAAATTGTCGTAACCAGCGACTCGCACCTCTTCATCGACGTCGACAAAATGATCCAAACCTTCCACCTTTCTTCAATCCTTCACAGTGCACAAAGTACACGTCGTTAATGGAACGATTGACAGTTACAAAGTACGACACAAGCGAAACAAGCAGACATCACTTTCCAGCTCATTATAATTCCACGCCACGCTAGGATTAAGGACGGTAAATCAATTACAACGATTATTCAGACTCGAGTGAAGTAGGCCTACCCATCGCATGTCGTTAGGATTTCACCGTTTGACAACATATAGCGACGTCGTTTATTTGGGCTTTTATCCACACACCCCTCCTTAACGCGTCGTATAACATCTACAAAATCCGTGACCCCCTCCCCCAATTTTTGACGACGTCGTTTATGTATGGACCCCTTTCCTACTCCGAGACGATTAATTAACGCTTTTCGTTTCTAGCAAGTATGAAAGTTATCACTTTTTTGGATGCAAGGATTGGCAACCTGAATACTGCCTTTTCCTCGTGAAGTAGAGATCTGAAAAGTTACCCCGGGCTTTGGAGCGCAAAAACCATGCAAAGCACCCTCTTAACCTCCATGGTGTAAATATGAAAGTATCTGACATTCGTTCTACGCACGCAAGCGATTATAAATTGCCTTTTTTGGCTTGGCAAATCCAAAAGAACAGCTTGTCTAGGCTAATACTTTGCGAACGCGCTGTCTGCACTTACACCAGTTATGATGCCTGAAGTCTCAAGAATCAACCTTGCTACATGCAAATGATTCGCAATCTTAGCACACTTGGATTGCAGTTAAAAAGAAAATACCATGAAAATACTGTAGACGCTAACATCGCTTTGTCAGCAAAGTGACTTACAAAATCGAGTCATAAAAATTTGGAATTGTGGAAACTATGAATCCACCACGCCACACCCGCAATATGCACGAGAAAAAATCCCCAGCCTCCCAATCAAAGACCCAAAATGAGCAGTGGGTGCGACATTGACACTACCTTAATAAACAGTAAAACCAGCAAACAGTCTAACAAAGAAATAAAGCCCAAGGGAACACAAACTCCTTTTGTCGGCAAAGTAAAGGATCCCGGGTTTTGATGAAAACCGCTTCTAAAACTTTCAGATGGAACCGATACTTGAAACAAAAAGTAATATTTACGGCTCTTTGGTACAAACTTAACGCAAGATATTTGCTAGACGTCTGTTTATTTGAAAAGGAAAGGTCGATGTAACAAAGTTTTTCAGTATCCCGGATGTTATTTCATCGAACTAGCAAAGAACATCAATTTAAGAAACATATCTTTACATCAGTGTTTATTACCCTATTCTCCGAAAATACTTATAAACGACCAATTTCCATTTGAACACTTACTTCAAATACATCGTCAACTACCTTCGTAAATATTACCTTCCGACCTGTATACTTATATAAAGACTCTTACTCTACTGAATGTAGGACCTGGATTAAAACTGCACTCCTTCTCCGTCAAATAGAAACACAAGATATCTTTACTGTTATACTAATAGACAGATATCGTCTCTACTAGCAACAGAGGTCTTTTCTATTATATCATAGGAAAGATAACTACATACTTCTCTTATCGAGAAGAGAGGATTTGAAATGTTAGTGGGTTTCTTTTTGAAAAGAACACTAGAGAAATAGAAAAGCACGGGTTCGATCCCCTTTGGTGACATGCTCTTCTATTTCTCTAGTGTTCTTTTCAAAAAAAATACTTCTCTTACCAAGATAGCTATTTCTTTCATCTCATTTCTTATCAAAGAAAACACCTCCTACTCTCTGACTAACCTAGGAAGACCTATTCTACTTTCAAATGGATACAACAATCAATGTAATTCTTCTTAAGTTCAGAGTTGGTTTACACCTCCAGATTGAAGTTTTGGCTTAAGAATAGAAGAGTAACAAGCCAAAAATTGACTATTTGGAGAAAGTGAAGTGCAAAGAACTATCGGACAACATTGTAGTACACACCATTGGATATTGCATCTAGTCAGAGCAAGAGAGACGGTTATTATGCAGGTTAGTGGTGTGATGTGGCGTGCGACGGCGCAGGGTATCCTCGTCCGGCGTGTCGTGCGACGGCGTAGGTTATCCTAGTACCGTGTGGCGTGCGACAACGCAGGGTATCCTAGTCCAATATGGCGTGCGACCGCGCAGGGTATCCTAGTCCAATATGGCGTTCGACCGCGCAGGGTATCCTAGTCCAATATGGCGTTCGACCGCGCAGGGTATCCTAGTCCAATATGGCGTTCGACCGCGCAGGGTAGTAATCCCATTGTCTAATGGGCATAAGTGACAGTGGACAAAATTTTATAGTTACTGTGTCACCCCATAAAGTAGTCGTCACTTATAGTGGTGTATATTTATATATATCAGAGTATGATCCGAGTGTGATTATCATGAGTTATTACTTTCCCCATTGAAGTATTGCCGTCCTCTCATGACAAATAACGATAGTGTATAAATTATATTAGAAGTGTGTGCTTGCATAAGTTGGTCTGTTGTTATATTGACATGTATATTTATATATCAGAGTGCGAGATGAGTGTGAAAATCATAAATTAATATTTGTAACGTAAAAGTAATCCCATTGTCTAATGCGCATAAGTGACAGTGGACAAAATTTTCTAGTTACTGTGTCACCCCATAAAGTAGTCGTCTCTTATAGTTGTGTAATTTTATATATATCAGGGTATGATCCAGGTGTGATTATCATGAGTTATTACCTTCAACATCGAAGTAGTGCCATCCTCCTATGCGAAATGATGATAGTATAAATATCATATAAAAAGTGTGTGCTTGCATAAGGTGGTCTTCTGTTATATTAACATGTTTATTTATACATCAGAGTGCGAGATGAGTGTGAAAATCATAAATTAATACTTGTAATGTAAAAGTAATCCCATTGTCTAATGGGCATAAGTGACAGTGGACAAAATTTTATAGTTACTGTTTCACCCCACAAAGTAGTCGTCACTTATAGTGGTGTATTTTTATATATATCAGAGTATGATCCGGGTGTGATTATCATGAGTTATTACTTTCAACATCGAAGTAGTGCCATCCTCCTATGCGAAATGATGATAGTGTAAAAATTATATAAGAGGTGTGTGCTTGCTGAAGGTGGTCTTCTGTTATATTGACATGTATATTAATATATCAGAGTGCGAGGTGAGTGTGAAAGTCGTAAGTTAATACTTGTAACGTAAACGTAATCCTATTGTCTGATGCGCATAAGTGACAGTGGACAAAATTTTATAGCTACTGTTTCACCCCATAAAGTAGTCGTCACTTATAGTGGTGTAAATTTATATATATCAGAGTATGATCCTGGTGTGATTATCATGAGTTATTACTTTCAACATCGAAGTAGTACTGTCCTCCTATGCGAAATGATGATAGTGTAAAAATTATATAAAAAGTTTGTGCTTGCATAAGGTGGTCTGTTGTTATATTGACATGTATATTTATATATCAGAGTGCAAGGTGAGTGTGAAAATATGTGGGCACCGCCCTAGCCCCTGCAAAGGGGAGTGCAAGGCGTAAAACCGCATCATCATAGGTAAGCAAGAAAATAGATGTATTGAAAAGATGAAATATAAGTAATAAACCTAAAAACGAAAGAGGGTAAAGAGTATAAAGTGTAAAACAGTGAAATCCTAAAACTTGTTATCAATTTTAGGACTGACATCTATCAGCACGTTAATAACCAACGTCTACAAAACTTAAAAAAAGCGGCTATCATTAGAAATACTAACAAGAGAAATTTGAACATTTGCAACTATCTTCGTGTTTATTACTCAGCTCGAAGAAAACTAGCTTTAAGAACGTCCAATACAATATTCATTTGTTTCATTTATATGTATTTAAATTACTTTCTTGAACTTTTGTTCATCACTTGGTTTTACCTCTTGAGTACTTATTAACTCCGGACGATGCTGCCATGTCGCATGACTGGTTATTTGCTTACAAATATCCATCACTTGTTTGATGATAATGCCCTCGGCCACTGTAACAGTTCTCGTTAATGTAGAAGCCGATGTCAGATCCACAGTGGCGACAACAGACATGAAGTATTTAAGGAGGTCCTCTACGAATAAATGATTCTCTGAAGCTGATCGCGATCCCTTTACCTAGGAGGTCAACTACAGCTCTTCAAAGAACACCATCTTTGTTAATCGCATTACAGATACGTGTTACCTTAACTGAAGGGTCAGTATCACAATTTCTACTTTTTTCTCGCGAAGCCAATGAAAGTTTTCTGTGTGAAGGATTTGGTTTTTGCACTAAACACCAAGGATTCTCTGAAAACATTTGATTACATGTCAACTGTACAAGGGTCGTGGTTCCGACCCGTATAAGGATGTATAGAAAGACTACTTGGTAGAAGCTAGTCTTGATATTTAGATAACAGTTGCAATTCTAGAAGACAAGAAGTTGCAGGCTGTCAATACCTACAAAGGTACGCTGCTACCAATGGTTGAGATCCTCATCAATGACTCAAGCGTTGGAAATCATGCTCCAGGGAGTACTCAAAGTTTGGAATTTTCTTGACGCATTCCTTGTCGAAGTAAAATTGAAAAATAGGGTATATGCTGTAGCGCGATCAGGATTTTTGGTCTTGGAAGTATTCGCAGATAGACTAGGAGAGGGTGTATCAGAGACATATGTACTCTTTGGAGACTGCTAGGTTTATGTGATCCATTCACTGAATCATCTGCATATTGAAGGGCTGAAGATGGATAGAGGATATCCGAAACATGTCTTGGAAAATTAAATCAATAGTCGTTTTCTTTAAATGTGTCACTCATTTTATCCTGATATTAGCATGTTTGGGAGCTCTTTCTGGTCGTAAAAATATTGTCGTCTGTATTATTACTAATTAGAAAATCCAAAGGACAAGTATTTCGCGACTACACTCTATTTAAGCTTCGCTGTGACGACTCAAAAAGTGATCTTTACAATCCTGCATATTACAAAATTTTAAGTTTTGCTCACTCTCGACTGCTTTTGTACTAAGCCAACAAGAATTATTGATTTGGGTCCATCAACTTGCTGGTAAAGCAAGAAATAAAGCTTTTTCTTGGCTACAGTCTTCTCATTTCGCGTGTGTTGCACTTGTTTGTTTACAAATGTTGACAGACTTCCGCCTGCATGACTACACAAGTACAGTATGCTCCTTCGACAGTGCGCTTGGCTTTGTTGATTGAAAATTGTTTGAATGAGGTTTCTCTGCTTCGGCATCGATCGGTAATATTTGAAAGGTAGCGCAACCACCTCACTGTTTCTGTCATCAAAACTAACGTCACGCACGTATCCTTGTACATCAAACCTACTGCTACGCTCTCGGCATTTGCTAGACATTCTTTCAGCTTGAAAAGAGTCAAGGGACCATAGAACTTCAACTTACGGCAAAGATCCCTGAAGGGGCAAATTGTTTGGAAGTATATTTGACCGAAAACTGCGAGCCAACTGAAGCTTCCCTTCAAGGTTCTTACAGAACGGCTGTGTTGAGCCCTTCCTCCCCCTCCTCGATAGAAAGTGGAGCTCTTAATCTGTTGTAGTTAGTGTAGACAAGGTCCTAAGAATAACCCTAAGAATAGGGTTATTCTTAGGACCTTGGTGTAGACGTCAATCGAAACAAATGACATCCCACGTTTCTCAGTCTCAATGGCAAGGGACCATGGTGTAATGGCCAGCACATCACGTTCCAAAAATGAAGGACGAGGTTTGATTGCTCGTAGTCCACTGTTTTCACCACTGAGCTTTTCATCCCTGTCATCAGAGAACTTCAACCTAGTTCAAGATCCCTCATGTCATCATCCAATCACGTCATTGCTCTATCATCGATAGGTCATTAAATTCAGCCTTATCGGTTTAGAGACGGCTTAACCCTACCTTACATGGGCTTTTTGGCTCTTCTCATACATGGAGGGGGGGGGGGGGCTAGTAGGCCTGTGGCACTCTGAATCCAAATTACGAGCTCACCAGGGAGGAACCATGTCACCCACTCGCGATTCCTCCTTCCTTGAATGTACTTTAGCGCGGCGGTATTCTTCCCTCACGGAGACTTTGATGGTTGGTACTGACCAGGCCCGGTCCCCCTGTGGCTGGGGATCTGTTGGTGGTGGTTGGTCGATGCTGTGCGTACCCTCCGGTGATACTCAATTTTCAAAGCAGGTCGTGTTCCTCTGTGATCCATATCAAGAGATAGCTTTCAGGTTTCTTACTCCATCGCAATCATAGCTCAATCCGGAAAGATTATATGAAAACTATTAAAAAATGGTTTATGTTGATGCGATGGCATTCAACACCCAGGTATGGGGGGTACAGGTGGGCAGAGGGGGCCGTGCCTCCAAAGATTTGCCAAATCTCAATTTTTCTGAGACCACTTTCAGCTTTATCAAAATTGAAATTTATTGTGACAGTTATTGTGTCACATTCACAGCAAGATATGAATATCAACACGAAACACCCCTTGCCACACAATGACCAATGGCACCTTAGTGGATTTTGAAAAAAGAAATTTGAACCCAGCCTACTTACCCCCTCCCCGCAATATGCCTTACCTTCCCCCGTCGCTGATACCTACCAACCTACCAATACAATATCAACAAATTTCTGAAGTAATCGTATGGAAATGTCCTTTAATTGTCGCCAAGGTTACAATTTCCAGTTAACTTTAAGCTCCTTCTACATAAGTTACATATTAAAACAACACCACAAAATACAATTTTAAACTGTTTTGGAAATTAATCTACAATCTTGAAAACTTAAAAGATTGGTCTATTAAAATAGAGTTGGAGCTTTTACACTGTATTCCATTTACATGAAGTTGTAGACATTACTTAACCAGGTAAAGGTCACAGAATGATCAAGCAAGGCATACAGTGGAAACATCGGGAAGACTAAGTTTAGGAGTGAAAGCACATAAAGTTGAGCTGCACTTTGCAAAAAGTTGTAAGAAATGATAAAAATTTAAGGAGCTATTAATCTGGCTAGTTGTAGCGTCTCAGCGATTAGACGTCTTGCATGATAAGTGAGAGGATGCTTAATGGATTATCAAGTTTGTTAAAGGGCGTTTTGATGAAATGTTTACAAAAGCAGCATTTCGGCAAAAGCGACATTGTAATATTCAAGTACCATCGAATTAACCATTATTTTAGTACGGACCTAAGTTGGAGCCAACAAGAAATACTGAAAATTAATTCATAGGCTGCTGGTCCAGGAGTATTAAGCACATATTGGAACGTTTTGTAGTTTTCCATTCCGATATAGTGGCAAAGTGCCTCATCATTTTCTTTTCTTTTCTCTGTAGACAGAATAGTATTTGGCAATGGATCTGTCTGTACTGACACATGTTACTTGAGCTTTTGTAAGACTATCAGTTGGGCAAACAACCTTCTCTTGAAGCAGAACTCCTGTTTTCTCCTCTGTATACTGCAACACTGCTTCCTCAGATTTCTTTCGCTGTGAAGCTCTGCGTGTCCTCCTCATTGCAGCTTCTGTCCCCGGTTTCGTCGAGGCAAAACTGAAGGCAGAGGGTTTCTTTTTAAGGGTCCACTCTTTACCTAAGAACAACATACATTAAATAATTAACAAAAGAATACCCACATAAATTGGGTGCATACCAGTTACAGGAGGTTGAGGCAACTATTTTCGAGGGCAAACACGAATGTGCATAAGGAATGACTCGGCACGGTGTCAAAACATATATACTCTCCCTAACTTTTGTGTTACGTCGACCATGAGAAAACTTGTTGGAGTTCAATACTCTCTGCGCTATACGCTTTTATGTTATAAGCATCTCCAGTTCCTCAAATGATGAGTACAAGCAGGGCTATGGCGCAAGTAGACAGACCTACATGATTGCCAGGAAATGACGTATAAAAATGTCGTTTTAATATACATTTGCATCGAATTTGAAACACAAGATGTAAATCTACGGCATTTTTAACACTAAAAAAGGTTTACTGTACACAATAGCATCATGCGGTTACCGAAATATTCCCTTAGGGTGTGCGAGTCTGATATAGTCGATGTAATTCCAACAATATTGTTTCCGATCCCGTCAAAAAATAGCTAGAGATAAACGTAATAAAACTCTGATCTTTGAATGTCTCTTCTTTGCAGTCATTGCCTTTGGAATGTGACTTACTTACTAAACTGTTTATAGACTGTTGTCGGTGGGGATGCTACTGCAGTTTCGTAACACCCCCACCCCCCAAATCATCGATAATGTACTCGTATTTAGATAAAATTTATAAGGTATGTAGTATATTTTATTGATTATTTAATGAAAGCTACTTTGCATTTATTACTTACGTTAAATTCGAAATACAGAGGTTCATTAATACCCTTGTTGCAATTAACGATTCAAACATATGTAACAACTACCAATTAGCCTTTATTGAACAGTCGATCAAGTAAATTGGTTTAGTAATCATGAGGTCCCGGGTTCAAATCCGGTCAGCGCTGTTAAATTGCAAGCTAATGTGGTAATGCTCCGCTCTTTGAGAATTATATACAATTGCAATGTGTCTGCTGAGAATATGTATATGTCTGGCACTGATGAAGGCTCAAAGCTGAAACACAGTAAATATTAATTAATTAATTTCCCCATACCCACTGACTAGAGGATAATTTGCGAAAGATTAACACTAAAATCTTCACCTTAGCTTTTTTGGGCCTTGATGGCTCAATTGTTAAGGCGTTGGTTTAGTAATCATGAGGTCCCGCGTTCAAATCCGGTCAGCGCTGTTAAATTGCAAGCTAATGTGGTAATGCTCCACTCTTTGAGAATTATATACAATTGCAATGTGTCTGCTGAAAATATGTATATGTCTGGCACTGATGAAGGCTCAAAGCCGAAACACAAGAAATATTAATTAATTGATTTCCCCATACCCACTGACTGGAGGAGACTTTGCGAAAGATTGACACTAAAATCTTCACCTTAGCTTTTTTTAACCCTCGATGGCTCGATGATTAAGGCGTTGGTTTAGTAATCATGAGGTCCCGGGTTCAAATCCGGTCAGCGCTGTTAAATTGCAAGCTAATGTGGTAATGCTCCACTCTTTGAGAATTATATACAATTGCAATGTGTCTGCTGAAAATATGTATATGTCTGGCACTGATGAAGGCTCAAAGCCGAAACACAAGAAATATTAATTAATTGATTTCCCCATACCCACTGACTGGAGGAGACTTTGCGAAAGATTGACACTAAAATCTTCACCTTAGCTTTTTTTAACCCTCGATGGCTCGATGATTAAGGCGTTGGTTTAGTAATCATGAGGTCCCGGGTTCAAATCCGGTCAGCGCTGTTAAATTGCAAGCTAATGTGGTAATGCTCCGCTCTTTGAGAATTATATACAATTGCAATGTGTCTGCTGAGAATATGTATATGTCTGGCACTGATGAAGGCTCAAAGCTGAAACACAGTAAATATTAATTAATTAATTTCCCCATACCCACTGACTAGAGGATAATTTGCGAAAGATTAACACTAAAATCTTCACCTTAGCTTTTTTGGGCCTTGATGGCTCAATTGTTAAGGCGTTGGTTTAGTAATCATGAGGTCCCGCGTTCAAATCCGGTCAGCGCTGTTAAATTGCAAGCTAATGTGGTAATGCTCCACTCTTTGAGAATTATATACAATTGCAGCACAAGATAGAAACAGCAAGGAAATAATACGAACGTAAGTCACAAGTGGTTACAGAAGCAGGAACAGTTAAAATCTTGTGGGATATGCCAATACAAACAGACAGAGAAATCAAAACAAACAGACCCGATATTGTAGTCAACGATAATGAAGAAGACATTTGTTTGTTGATAGATATAGCAGTACCATCAGAAAGAAACTTGGCTTGCAAAGAAACTGAAAAGAAAATTAAGTACAATTATCATGAGATAGAAATTGGAAGAATGTGGAATACAAGAACCATACCTTCCAAAATTCCAGTGGTACTAGGTACACTCGGACTAGTCGTATAACACCTAAAATATTTTCTCCATTTTCCAACATTGCTGACACATTTCTTTACTGGCATAAAATGATATATGAATCATGCCCATTTAGAAACTAAGAAACACTTCCTGTCGGTTACCTGATTATTTAACCCTGAAATTCCTACCTTTTAGGTGGCATATGCCTCCTGTGGTGTGTTCTTTGGCTGCTGTTGACATCAGAGTCCCCGGGAAAGGATCCAAGTATCACAGAAAAGGAAAGAGAATATATCCAAAGTAGTTTCAAGGCAGAAAACGGCGATAATAATATAATAGTAAGTAGATATGTGCTCTTTTCTCATACATTTAAGGAAATCTTGTATTTGGGCCACGTCAGTACTGCCAATAGTGGACGATTTATGACGGCGATAACCAACATTGCAACGTTGAAACTGACTGAAGTTTCTGCATTGCTATAACGTAACGCAGCTGTTTGTGTTGCAAGAATGCCGACCAATGATGCAACATTGTTCGCATGTTTTGCCATCGAAACTTTTGTGTGTTACTGTTATGTTTCTGGATCACTGCCATACAAGGTCTTTTTAGCTTCCTTACACAACAACGTTAATAACAATGCGATTTGTGAATTTTTGAGCCTCATTGGTTTTAATGGGAAGAATCTGTTAGACAGGCCCGAGATGATTAAATCGCCACTAGATACCTTCTCACACTAGCAGCAACTTTCGTAAATAAACTAGCCTGTTTATAAATACAAAGCAAATAGTTTTTAAAGTTTACGTATGTATTTACCAAATTGCCCTGACTGCTGCTTAGTTTCTCCTGTAAGTATTCCAATATTTTCTGAAAGTCATTGGTTTCTATGAAATCGCACAACTTATAGACTTGCTTTTACAACAAACGTCTTCTTTGTCCGTACAAATGAATAATGATCAATTCAATGATTACAATCAATTCAATGATTACAATCAATTCAATGATTACAATCAATTCAATGATTACAATCAAGTCAATGATTACCATCAATTCAATGATTACAATCAATTCAATGATTACAATCAATTCAATGATTACAACCTATTCAATGATGACAATAAATTCGATGATTACAATGATGCAGTGTAGATCAATGGATGAGAATTGCAAAGTACTTTTTGATCAAAATAGTCACTACGTTAATTTTCTTGTCTACCTCCATAGTGGGATGTTTAAAGTTCAAAAAGTAATCTTTCATTGAACTCTGTCTTATGACATCACAACGTAATGGATACCACAGGTATGAGCTCGAATTCAAAGGGTAAAGGGCTCCATAAGAAACAGCTCCCAATCCAAGGGTTATTTTTTCAGAGAATTCAGCAGTATACCACAAGCTTAGTAGAGATTTCAAACATTGCTATCCTTTACTTGCTAAACTGCCTTATCTTTCAACAGCTGTTGACCTTGAAATGGATATCAGGTTTTCAAACGAAACATGGATCACTAACTACAAAGATCAAAACAGTGTGGAAAGCTTACAATTTCAAAACAAGCTGCTATCAAACGTAGGTTCTTTGACCGTTTATAGTATGCGAAACTTAAATATTTAAAAAAAAAATTCGAAGCTTTGAATGTTTACTTTTGTCTTCAGAGTATGTATGGTTCTATCAAATCAAACATGTGTAAAGAAATTTGATGTTGTTTATGACAAGTATCGTCTTTTTTTAACTCTTCTAGATCCAATAATATTTTGATATATGTATTTGTTGCAAAACTACTTTGTTGTTAAAGCAAAGACTGAACAACTAGACTGCTATGATTTTCTATTGTGTCATAGTTGTGTATTTATAATGTCACCTGTTTCTTACCATCTTTGGTCAAATTTGTGAGCCAAAGACCAGGGCGAGACTTTTGCACGACATTTCAATCCATGGAGTACTTTAATTTGAACTCAAGAGCATCGTTTGAGTTCAATACCGTAGTTTAAAATCGATACCGTACTTTTTAACTCAATACCGTAGTTTTAACTCAATACCGTAGTTTTAACTCAATACCGTAGTTCTAAATTAATACCATAGTTTTAAACTCAATACCGTAGTTTTAACTCGATACCGTAGTTCTAAATTAATACCATTGTTTTAAACTCAATACCGTAGTTTTAACTCGATACCGTAGTTCTAAATCAATATATCTATCTATCTATCTATCTATCTATCTATCTATCTATCTATCTATCTATCTATCTTTCTATCTATCTATCTATCTTTCTATCTAACTATTTATCCATCTATCCGACACCTCAAAATATGCCCTTTAAAACTGATTACTCATTCCTTCTACACTCTAAACGGGTGTATTCCTGTAGCGCCGCACCGGCACAAGATTGGTCGTTAGGAAACGTTGAGTAAACATCAACAGCATTCCTCATGGTTTATGTTGTATCTAGTGTTTAGATCCATGTAAGATTTAGTAGCGTAAACATCGTTTCATGGCTATGCCAAACTGTTCAAGTTCAGGCCCGTCCATTAGGGCAGGGCAACTGCAGGCTATTGATATGTCCAATGATAGGTATTTTAAATAACGTTAACGTAGAATAGTCGAGATGTGGGCAATCAACATATACTATTATCGAGCTTCAGGGATATAACAAAATATGGAATTACTAAGGTATTATAAGGCAAGGAAGTGTACAACGATCGGTATATTAGAATATTGCGAAGACCTTTTGTCAGACGGTCAACATAGTGGATAATCTAGATGAGATCATGGTATACAAAGATGCTAAACTCCGAAGGCATAGAGGGCTGCAAAGATACAAGGCTATTGAAATATTAGACCATCGTTTAGATCTTATTGTCAGACAGTCAACATTTCGGATTATCGAGATCAAGGTATAAAAAAATGCCATACTACGAAGGCATGGAAGAATTCGAGAATGCAAAACTATCAGAATGCAAGATAATCGTGAGTTCTTTACTAGGGGCATACCATAGGTCAGCAAGTTAAGCCTATATAGGGTAAGGATTTCCCTGGAACCTGACAGAAATCTGTTTTACATTAACACCATCATCAGTACAAAAACATAAAGTAAGATTTTGTCTTTAAATAAATGAAGCGGGCAGAACTAAGCATCAAACGAACAAGTACTTAAGTCACTTGATCCCTTTTGATGTTCAAATTGGATAGAGTCTCATCCGGTTAGGCCAATCATTGAACAGTAATATTAAACAGTTTTACAGTAAGAAATGACAATTGCATAATCATTACCATTTGTAATATCACCACCATCATCATTATCAACGTCATCACCATTCATCGTTAGTGCAATAACAATAGTCATTTATTACCATCATGGTCATTCATGATTGTTATCAATATCAATTGATATAATTCTTATTTGTCATAAACATTTATCATCATCCTTGAGCAAAAGCTAGTTTTTATCGTTTTTATATTGTATTTTAACTTAAGCTTTTATAGTCTGTTTTAGGTTTTATACATATATATATATATACACACACATTTATATATATATATATATATATATATATATATGAAATAAAACGACTGGGATGGGGTGTTATTAAACCAGGGGAATGGGATGTTTTTCACCAAGCTCCCACTCCGTGACCAGAATACTTGTTCAACCTGTTATGGAGAATAAAATAGTGCAACAACATCGAGCGCACTGCCATCAAACGCGGGGGGATAGTGCTCAGAAAATTCTTAATTCCAGTCCAGGCAGGCAGGTAACACTGCAAGAAACATTGGTAAAAATTTCACAACTGGAACCATGCCATCCGCAACAAATATGAACCATACTTGCAAGCTGTTCCTGCAGAACTCAGTATCTAACTATGTTAGTTTTATTCCTTAACAAG
Source organism: Alatinidae sp. Z8VKAUB7J3 (assembly GCA_010016025.2). Classification (NCBI taxonomy): domain Eukaryota; kingdom Metazoa; phylum Cnidaria; class Cubozoa; order Carybdeida; family Alatinidae; species Alatinidae sp. Z8VKAUB7J3. Next base: position 101,663,781 of record JAAAKM020073195.1, read on the forward strand.
ATGGGAATGCCATCCATGACCTGCACTGCTTTCAAGTTACAAAATTATTATCAAAAAGATTGCAGTCTTCAATACTGATTAAATAGGATAAAATGTATTTCTACCTATTTATGTGATATAATTCTATATACACCTCGCTTGCACACATACACAAAAATGGGTATGTGAATTCAATGGGTACATGAAATTCATCAATTAATATTTGTGTTTTGGCTTTGAGCCCGTACACATTTTTTTCATGAGGAACCCAGTTGCTAAGGCTTCAGCCCTCAAATTAGCTAAAAAGTTAAACAACCCTCAGCCCTGACAGTTAGTTAGTGACTTTTCTCAGAACAAAATTACAAGTTTTCTTAAAAATAAAGACAGAAGAATTCTTTTCTGATTTGAAACAAATACATAGCGAACTATTTACATGTATAACTAACTGTAAGTAGACAGAGGAAAAACTAGATATTGTGTATATTTATGTCCGCGGCTGTAAGTTGTGTTAATTGATCATTGACAATGTCAAAGATCGAGCGATCTTGGTTGATTTCATAATCATCCACAATTTCTGTGTCATCAATTTCATTTTTACCCTCAAAATTATCAAATATATCTTCTTCAGCTTCTTTAGCAACCTTAGCCCTGACCCTGAAAATCGAGTCATTTACAAAGTAAGTGTAACAAAGGTATATTTGTATGTAATAAAATCCATGCCACTTGAGGTCTCTGGATGATAGACACAGCTAGAGATCACACATTTGCATATTTGGTGGGTGGGTACTGTGCCAAATCTAAAAGCGTAAACTCTGGAGCTGCTGCATCTACGTCTTCGTTGTCCAGACCTGGGCGCTTATTCGGACCTAGGCACTTGTGAGAAATATTATTCCCAAACTGGGCGCTTATTAGAGTCCAGGGGGCGTAATCGGTAATTTAAGGTATACAGTATTAGATTTGACATTACGTCGTGTACCCCCTGATTTGATGCTCATACTCGCGGCAGGGATGGAGCACACATAACCGCGGTAATAAATTGCACTATTTACTGTGAAGAACGCACAAGATTCAAGTTAAGGAAATACTAATTCAATGGAAATTCTCTTGAAACTTTAACAGGCAATAGAGTTCAAGATTTCTTGCCAGTGATTAACGCCTCACATGAGCCTGGGTGCGAAGCTAGAGGATCGAAGCATGATATAAATTCAGCATCCATTTGTTGATAATTTAATACATTGACCACCTCACCAAGATGCAACCTCACTAAGAATCGTAGCTCCTCCTTCCTGTCACAATAATGTACAAATGACAACACAGGAAACTAACTTCAATGAAAAATCCACTAAATCGACAAAACATCTGTAGTCTGTTAACACGGCCAGTCATGACGTGAAGGCAACAGACAATGGACTTTCCACAAGCATGCACAAAACTCAAGAAAATTAACCATTACACGATCCCTTCTACTCATCCCCTTATTAACCGAACATCTATCCCTTAAGTAATGGGTACTTGTTAAAATACAACATCACGCTCCTTTAGGTTTCCAAAATGGCGGATGGCTAGATGGACTTTGACTGGCTGTCACAATGTAGACCCTAAATAAAAAGTACTGGATTGTTTGAAGAGTGATATAACGCGGTTTTCGACGCGGTTAACGTACTTGAATGAGTCTTGCAAAACGAAAGGCGATATTATTGTTATCGCAAATGTAGTACAGGAATTGCAGAACCTTGGGTTGTGCTCAAATTGTATGAAGTCAATACCATGAGATATCTGGGTAACGATACCTGAAGATGGCATTTGGCAATTTGTAATATTGCACGATATGATTTGCAAGGGTTCAAAAATTGATATTTGTAATTATAGTCCTTCAACGACAGCTCTATTTGACTACCTTATTACGTCATATTAAGCCGCGTATGTAACCAAGCCGCATTAAATTAAGCAGCGCTTTAATTGAGCCGCACTTGACAAAAATGAGCATTTTAGCGGGTTTTGATTAGGCCGCATTAACGGGCAGTTTGTTAATTTGAGACTTTTTTGAGACTGTGAGATTAATTTGAGACTTTTTTGAGACTGTGAGATTATTTGAAGACTAAGAAACTGTTTCTGTGATTATTGAGACTATTACGGAGATTAATCTGAAACTTATCCAAACCATGTACGAGACTTTTTTGAGTTATTTGCCCCTCGATATCAGCCAGCAACTGAGAATGTAGAAGAATGATAAGATTCTGAACTGTCTAAAAGACACCATCGACTATCCCGTTCATTTCTGTTAGTGTTTTTATGATACCGTTCATAACTCCTGGTGTAAAATAGAAATAACTGACTCTTCACTGATCGATAAACTTTTGCCCCCTCGCTGCTGCTCGACGCCATTTCAAATGAAAACTCATCCTCGTTCTCTATTGTTCCGAAGCGTCACGGGGCTGCAAAGTTGGATGTTTTCAACTTTGACGCATTGAGGAAATCGGCATGGGCAGCAGCATTGGGCGTCAGGTGCGTCAGATGACGCATACCTTATATGGGGCGCGTCACAAAAAACTAGTGTGAATTCAGCTTTAGAACAATTTCAGAGAAAACACAAACTCCTTTTGCCGGCAAAGTAATGGATACCGGTTCTTGATGAAAACCGCTTCTAAAACTTTCAGATGGAAAACTGATCTAGCTTTAGCTAATGTACGAAAACAATCATTTGTATGGGCACACAAACAGTCGTGATGATGTAGTAAATGTGTACCGATGGCCGAATCACAATCTATCAGAATCACATTTGCTTTACACTTTCATTTGGGTTGTTGACGCTCACGAACGGCCTTCATATTTCTCAACGCGGATGGAATATATTGCAAGATACGATCTGTAAGTCTTCGAGACGTCCTTCCAACATGCCTAGCATTACATTGGCATCTAAATTCGTAAATAAAATTACTATTTTTTTGGTTGGAATGACATTCTTGTAGACTTTAGTCAACATGCGTTGTGCCGTGAACACAACCCTAGTCGGACTACCCCCAAACAGCGACCAACAGCTTTACTAATTTGGGACTCGAACTTGCTAGACACTTGCCCTATATACGGTAACCTTAAATAGACTGGGCACTTCTAAGGTTATTAGGGTTTGTCAGCTGACCAAGTTGAAAGTTTACGGCTGTTGCAACGGTTTATAATATGATCGGGATATCCATTACGCCGAAACAAATCCCTCAGGTTTGATAGTTCCTGTTCTATGTAGCATGGTGAGCAAATCATAAATGAAGGCTCTATATCATATTCATGCTCTATAGCGTTCAAAACAAATTAAAATCTTTTCAAGGCTTTTGAAAAATATCAAACAACATTTCAGACCTTGGAAATTCCAAACGTCTTTATAGAAAATACATGCATACAATCTATATCAAATGTACTTAAGTAAAATCGACTCTACCTGCAATTGTGTTGATTATGATAAAATAGTGGGATTGTTTTCCTCGAAATTATCTATTTTTGATAAAGTTATCTGATTTGTGATACGATCTTAACTCCTTATGGAGATAAAAGAAAATGAATTGTTATCACAGTTGGAGTTAACATTTCTAAAATAGTTGCGTCTCATAACAAAACAACAACACAACCGGTCGTTTAAAGTGGTACGATTTCAAGTCTCATTAATTTTTTATAGTTCTCTGCGTAATCATATCGTGATTTACCCTGTTTACGTTCAGCATAGGTTCATTCACAAAGAACGTCTGAGACCAAAGACAGACCCGTCGCCAGCTCTTTCAGTTTTGGAGGCATCACGTCTTCTTAGGAAGGAAAAAAATCTGTTATGATTCGCTCTGTGTTATGGCCTAAACAAACTGTAAAGTTAGTAAATCATTACCTGACCTTGTTGGAATCAACTTGTGTTAACGCTCTTACATTGATAAAAGATGCCTAAATTCTACTAATTACTACTCAAATCAGCGGTCAGGAGCCAGGAGGGACCTAAATAATGGAATAGGAGGGAAAATTATGGAAACTTAAAAGGCAGACCTTTGGGTTGAGTTGGGCGTTAGAAATCTATGGGTTTATTAATAGAAGTGGACATTACGGAGTTTCAAAAGTATGAAATATGATAAAATGTAACTAGAAAGGCATAGCTTAAGTGAAAACGGATGAACAGCGAACACAATCTGCATGATATGGTAATCTTTTTATATACCTTCATACATGAGGGAGATGAGGAAAATAGAAAACATGAAGTGACACTTTTAATGCCATCAAGTACTTCCATGCATGTGTAACAAACAAACGAAAAAAGACAACCTCCGGACGAAACTGCTCACCAATCAACATATTTATAAACATTTTTGTTGCGTCGAAAATGCATTTAATAGTAAGTTCATTATCTCCTGCAATTGCTGTAATAAATCTATAATTCCAACTTCGTTACACCTTGCATTGACCAGTCTTAGAATTTCAGATCAGAACAATCGTAGTGCCTCAAAATAATAAAATGCATGGAAGATTTTCAAAATCCATCGTCAGTTGGAACGGGGGTGAGGACAGTTTACATTAATTTATGTCAAAGTTTGTAGGTTAAGGGTCATGAAAAGTTAGGGTTAGTCGCTCCATGGAGGAAACTACTTGTTCATATTTTTATGTTAATACTATGGCATTTTGGCCATGTGAACGCCAGAATTTTACAGACCTGAAAACCTGATTTCCTGATCTTGCAGAGTTTATTACTTTATCGAAATACATCTCCCGTCGTGTCTGAAACATAATGCAAAAGACATTTGTTAAGCCTCCTAAAGCATAGGGTCATAGTATCTTTCCAATACTTGTTTAATAGTGAATACTGCGAGCTTTCTTAATATCAATATATCTTGTAGCTAGGGTTTATGCTAAGGTAGGTGTTGGTAAACGGGGAATTACAGAGAGTAAACAATGAAACTTTAACAAACCAAACTGAAATATAAAATCATCAATTTACGAATCGTCTGAAGTTTTAGCACCGTTGAGCTATTATCTCACAACTCCCCGTAGATATTTACGTCACCAGATGGTGCTACGGTTCACTTTGGGAACGACTGATTTAAGTAGATGTGTAATATTGTATTGGGAGCACTCTCGATGCTATTTTTGCATTAGAAAAACTTTATTCTCCAAGGCTATGAAGATAAATATGCAGTAGCCACTTTCATTTCCGTCATCTCAGGAACATTACTATGACTTCAATAACATTATGGTCAAATAAATGTAGTAAAAGTAAATGGTCAAATTTGTCGATGATAAGTTCAAACCGGGTGAATGAAGGGTTAGTTTTTGCAAGTCTGGTTTGCAGCCCGTTCGCTACTATATCTTGTGCACCATGCTTAAATTTCGTTCTCTAATTGCCTGTTCTTACAAATATTTATTTCAAAAACAGTATCTTCCGCAGATCTCAGTGTGGTGTCGATAGTCTTAACTTGACACGAAGGGGTTTCAGTCGCATAATCTTCATCAGACTCACTCAAGATGGTGAGGGGGGCAAGTGCGGGCGCCCCCCCCCCCTGACAGAATTTACTAGCGTATTCCGCCCGCCCTGACATTCTGATCGGCATATATATTTTTTACTTAAGTATATCATAATGCATCGGAAACAATAATTGTCGGAACTTATAGGATTACTTTGGGGTGACTCATGCCCGTATGTCCATGGGTATGTGCGTTGAAAATTTCTTGAAAATGCCTTCCGTGAGATATAACTTCAGAACTGGGTGAAGTACAACATTATGACGTCAGTACCATGGGCGGAGTGGCCTGCTATGTAACAAAAGACAGTATCATGGGGGAAGAAAACCAATTTGGCGGGAAAGAGAAGCCAACGTTCAATAAAGTAAGAGAAATATATGGTCATCCAATCATCAACAACATCACATCTCACTGTGCTCATAAGCATGCTTTCCGAGCCAAGCAGCGCCTCTGAAGGCTGTGATACATGAAAATAGAAGACTTGAAGTGAAGTCTATGGTTGACTTTGACAAATCATAGTCATACTGTAACAGCATTTCTGACTCTGGATAAATCAAGTGTGATCCCATTGTGGTGGTTTCCCGTCAAAACAATAAGATCTACTATAACAGACTTTTTCAATCAAGTCGATAGCTTAGATGTGACATTGTGTCACTTTCTTGAGTCAAAGAGAAGCCATGAAGGTAATAATTCACCATATCTTACTCTCTCGTCGCTACAACGGACTCTCAAAGCATCTTATTGATTCTCAAGTAGAGAGGAGACATCAGCTCAACCTTGGCACTATCAATGGTTAGATCTTGGTACTTTAGTTCCCTTAATGAAAGTTCACAATAGAACAAACAACAACTGACACAAAAATAGACAATTGTAAGGAAATTGAAGGGGTGTCATACCACAAAGTTGTAACGTGGTTGTATATCTGGATCCAACCTCGTTAAAAATGTCCCTTATCTCCCGTCGAGCGACTTAGAAATCCACAGAATATTGTGGCAGTCGACTGAGATCTTGGGTGAAATCTATTTCTAAGGCAATGTTGAAAAATTTCTGTACTTCTCCTGCACAGCAGACTTCGCTGCTCAGCTGAACGAGTTGTAACATGTACTGTGAACCGCGGCAACAGAAGGTCACTTCCGTTTCAAATTTAACAGACGAGAACAATGCCACAGCATAGCTTTCTATTGTCATTCTGTTTCATCCTATTGTTATATTGCAGTGGACCGCAGGACGAAAGTCAGTTTCATCTGTGCACCTTCAAGCTGTGTGATTGTCATGCGGAACTGAGATCATCGACACAATGATTGTAGAAGAGAAACGTGTACCACGAAAGCGACGGATTTCACAGTTTGTATTGCAGATCTGAACAAGTTTTTTTTTTTAAATGGAGGTCTGCCACGCAGACTAGGACATTCGTAGTTTGACTTATCAGTTATTTGATTGAAACCTCTGTATGAGCAGAACGTAAGAAGCTTTCTGAAGATAAACCAATTACAGAAAATTAGCGTCGAGTAAAAATTGTAACACACTCAAAGTCGACAAAATGTCTGATGAAAACTAGCAGTATGCAGTTGAAACGTCGCGTGCCTGCATGACATTGACAGGTGTATCCTAAACTTATGTGCTATGCATGAAGGGACTTTCTATGAAAAAATTCCTTACAAGTTCCTTAACTTTAAGTTGTTTGTCCCTTATGCAGCGAATACACGAGCTGCCAGAGAAATTGGCAACGAGTAAACTACCAAGACAATGCCTCTTCTTTTCTACTAGCTCTCTTGGTTGATGCAGGTGAAATGCAATATTATTTCAAAAGAACACAAAAGAAATAGAATATATGTCTCTTAGCAGTTCTTTCTTGGTCAAGTCATATGGCGTAGAGAGGCTGGTCTCAAATTGCGTTGAGCTGGACGTCGATGTCCTCTGGTGTGTGATTGGGAGCTAATGTGGCGACCGAAGAAATAGAGTATGTTAACATTGGAGGTCACAGGTGTCCCCAGTTGTGGCAATTTTTTATTCTTCTAGTGTTCTTTTCAAGACTAAAATTTCAAATCCTCTCTTCTCAATAGTATTATTTGAGAAAACCTAGAATAACTGTGACCATCAAAATCCTGTGGATATCTGTAATAGTCAGGAAATTTACCAGACACCTCACCTCGACAAATGTAACCAGTCATTTTAAAGAGAATTTAACAGACATCTCGCTTAGATAAACGCCCTATGGCAGGAAATGTGTTCGACAAATGTATTAGACATCTCGCTTTGACACACGCCATATGATCTGATATTTTTAAGACAAACTTACTAGGCTTCTAGTTTCGATAAACGCCTTATGACCAGACATTTTTAAGACAATATTACGGGACATCTCACTTCTATAAGCGCCCTATTACATCGTATGCTGTATTGGATCAAAGCTGATATTATGAACGTAGTACTTTAAAGTTTTATATCATCAGTTTGTTACCATTTCTAAAAACCTCTATGTCGTAAATTCAACTTATTTTCGTACAGGTTTTACTTATTTTCATACAGTTTTCATCTTTCCCTACTAATTTTAGGAAAAGTTAAAAATTACATGGCACAAATACATGACATCAAATACCAACGAAATGATCGTGAGAAAAGCAACATCACAGGAAATGGATTCTAAGCCATTTAAGAAGCTGTGTGGGAAGAGAAATGTCTATTTCATGATACCTGCACCTTATGACCAAAAGTCAAAACGAGGCAATCATGTCGGCCCCCAGTACTGCAATTTTAACGACTTTTACGGGCTTTTACAGAAAATGCGGACAACATAAGACAGAAAGAATCGACGGAAGCATATCAGTTAAGTATGAACAAAATATCAAAAAATTTCTGACCACTGGAGGTACACTTTAAGTATTGAATATGCTACTATAGCGTGGGTCAATAGTTTGCTCCCTAGTGATGTCATATTTTCTATTTCTCTAGTGTCTTTTCCATATTGAATATTTATATGTTCTTATACTGCCCCATATCCTGTCCGTCATTTCCATTCTACGCTTTCCTGGTCACACCCGCAACAAGCCAACCTCCCTCTCCCCCCTCTTAACCTCCGAATGCATGGCTCAACATTGTGTTGTCTTATTGAATTACAGTGGAATACCACTTTTACCCTTTCAGGTTTTAAGGATAGAAAGTAGAGAATGGGGATTTGGTCAAATTTCACGGAACGGATCTCGTGGGGTATTTCCGTTAAATTTCGTAACGCAGACGTAGCAAAGGTAAGTTTATTTGCAAGGTTATGTTTTGCTTGTCGCTGCCAAAACGTTTTAAGTGACCAGTTTGGACAGGTGCTCAAGGAGTGATACAGGATCAAAAGTCCCCCGATTACATTGTTGCAACTTTTCCCTTCCCCTTACCTTTTTTTTTTCTTTTTGTCTTTCTTTCTTTCCTTCCTTCCTTCTTTCTTTCTTTCTTTCTTTCTTTCTTTCTTTCTTTGCTTGTTTCTTTCTTTGTTTCTTTGTTTCTTTGTTTTTTGTTTCTTGCTTGCTTTCTTTCTTTTCTTTCCTTTCTTTCTTTCTTTCTTTCTTTCTTTGTTTGTTTCTTGCTTGCTTGCTTGCTTGCTTTTCTTTCCTTTCTTTCTTTCTTTCTTTCTTTCTTTCTTTCTTTCTTTCTTTCTTTCTTGCTTTCTTTCTGTCTTTTCTTGCTTGCTTGCTTTCGTTCGTTCTTTCTTTCTTTCTTTCTTGCTTTCTTGCTTGCTTGCTTGCTTTCGTTCTTTCTTTCGTTCTTTCTTTCTTTCTTTCTTTCTTTCTTTCTTTCTTTCTTTCTTTCTTTCTTGCTTTCTTGCTTTCTTGCTTGCTTGCTTTCTTGCTTGCTTGCTTGCTTGCTTGCTTTCGTTCGTTCTTTCTTTCTTTCTTTCTTTCTTTCTTTTTTGTCTTTCTTTCTTTTGTTCGTTCCATCTTTCTTTCTTCCTTTCTTTTGTATTTTCTGGGAATATACACATCACGTTATTTTTATACTTTGTTATGCCATCAAATGCCCGTATACAAAAACTCTTATTAACTGAAAGAAACAACTGCTCGAATTTGGAAGAGACCTTAAGACCTTAAGAAAACTGTTAATTTTGCTCAGTTCATAAAATTATGAATTGGGTTCAAAGTTTTGATAAGCACATGATTATTAAAGCAAATTTTTATCTTGCGATTCCTCAAGATATTGTTCTCAAATTTGGACAGTTTTATCTATTTCTACCAGAAGAATGAAAAGATTTTAAATAATGACCAAATTTTAATTTATTTAATTGTGACGTCAGACTTAATTGTTTAAGTAAATTTCCAGACATTTGTTTTGAAAAGAACACTAGAGAAAATGTCACCACCGGGGATCGAACCCGTAACCCACGCTTGATGACACATGTATTTGTGCAACGTACTTGATAAACAAGAAATATGCAGTGCTACTCATTCATAAATGAACAATTACCTTAAATGGGCAATTTGACAAAATAGCAGTTTAAATAAACCGTGTTTGACTCATTTTGACCCTATTTGCATGTCTCAAATGTCAGTTTAGGCCAAACGATTTCTAAGGAAATACAAAAGCCACCCAGAATAGGGATAAGAGAAGGAAACTACACTTATAATTTTTTAATAAGAAACTGCCTCGGCCTCCAGCCCTCTAAGTTTCATGAAATATTGACCTTTTGAGCCCTCAAAATTTCTTTTTCTCGGGTACCAGGGGGGATACTAAGCGGAGGGGGCTAGTCACGCTGCTGTTAGTAAATTTAATACTTCATTTGGGGTACCCTCTGTTCCAGATTAGCCTATTCATGAAATAAACCATTATCAGACCATCCAGCCTAGTTTCTTATATTTTGGGGAGATCGAGCCCTAGTTTCTTATAAACTGGTTTCTTGTTAAAAAAATAAGTCTATTCTATTACATTTTGACAGGTGATGGTTCTAAGGCAGCTACAGATGCCTCTACCAGTAACCAAGACAACCAAGGCTTGAGTGAATTCATGAAATAAACCATTATCAGACTGTTTAAACGCTTTTAGAGATTTCTTAGGTTTCTTAGGTTTCTACCCCATCCAGCCCTCTAGTTTCTTATATTTTGGGGAGATCGAGCCCTGGTTTCTTATAAACTGGTTTCTTGTTAAAAAAATAAGTCTATTCTATTACATTTTGACAGGTGATGGTTCTAAGGCAGAATTAAATCAATGTTGGGAGTTTGTATGTACGCATGTGGAAAATTACGAGAAGATAAAGAAAGATTATAACCCATTCTGAGGCCTCGAGTGGCTTTATTTTCTCAGCCCCTTTAAGAATTATGGTACTTAATCCTCCTAAGGGTGATCCAAAATGCTATGTCGGTTTCATGAGACCCCAACTTACGTAGACATTTTAAAAGAGGTGCAATGACGAGGGAAATAGCGAATTCTTTCTTCAAAATTACGAGCGAGAAGGAGGTATTTTATTTGGGAAGAATATCACCAAACGGTGAAAGGCAAGCCTGAAAAATAGCACATGTAACAGAGCTGACGTTGATCCAATCGTAAGAATCAAACGTAATTATCATTTTGCAGTCCTATCCAGTGTTTCCTTATCTGTGAAAATTTTGAAGTTCAGAAGGTTACGTTGCTTCTCTTTGAAAGGAATGGATGTAGTGTTTATTCTCATTGATGGCAAATCTTTTCCGTGATCAGTGCGAGGCGGTCCTACTGGGTGGCTGAACCTGCCTCATGGCTTGCTTCTGTGCCCAGTAGCCTTAATTGACGGGTGTTACCATTGGACACCAGAGCTGCCCTTCATTTATGTGTTAGCTTGTTTGGTGGTTTTTCTTTTGATCTAGGGATCTTTCAAAATCGAGTCCACTACTCATCATGGCTACTCGATTAGGAGGCTGCTTTTCCTTTCGTAAGCTCAGTACAGTTTGTCGTCATATTTTACTTCAATGAAACCAGAATATGTAAGACCCACTATGTTTATTGAAGCATTAACTGAGCATAAGGAGGTGTATGAACATTACCCTCCTTAGTATGTAATTGCGTTTTGTTGGTAGAGCATACGCCGCGAAAGCATGGATCACATGTTCGAGTCCCTGTGGTAACGTTTCTTTTACTTCTCTAATGCCTTTTGACAGTTTTGTTCATAGAATGTTATTGACTATAATTCTATCATACATGTACGTTGATGCAAAATTTGGTTTTTGATAATTCAACGTATATATCGTTTCTTTGTTAAATGTCGTACCCTCATCTAAAAGATATTTCTTAGACTAGTTTATGACTTGTTTCAAAATGCTCCTTTATTAAGCCAACTCTCGCTTTGATCCGCAAGATTGCTAATTTTCGTTGCCTTATGTTCCTAGTTCCGCAATTGTACTGCAGTGGGACATCAATCAATATTTCCAAATCTATCTTTCTGTTTGTTACAAGTGACGATAATGTAATGTAATGTAATGTAATATAATATAATGTAATATAATATAATGTAATATAATATAATATAATATAATAATATATTATAAAATAATTTAATATTGATATAATATAATATGAAATATTAAAACCTAAAACCACATTAAAATATACATTATAAACAATATATATAAAATGACTTAAAATGCCTTGAGGCGAGCTACAAGCTTTCGGTTAAAAAACCTTTATCAAGTAAACCAAGTTATTTAGTTACTTACAAAGTTTACTTGCACCTCCCTATGCTATTCTCTTTATGGCAGACTTGAAAGAAAAAGTAATTTTGGAGTTCAAAAATAATCTACTAGTTTGGTGGCGCTACATTGATGTTTTCGTTGTTTGGAATGGGGATGAGAGGGGTTTCACCACTTTTCAAGATCACTTAAATTTTCTCTATCCAACCATCAAATTGACGTCAAGTTATTCAAAGTACACCACAAACTTTTTAGACGTCAAAGTTACAAAATGTGACAATGTTCTCATTACGGATTTATACATAAAGCCCACTGACACCCACCAGTATTTACACGCGGACTCCTGTCACCCTTATCGTACAAAACGTGCGATACCTTATAGTCAGGCCTTACGCCTACGGCGTATATGTTCCAAGAAAGAAACATTTCAAAAACGATGCTTGGAACTTGAGACATGGTTACTAAGAAGAAAATTCACTGAAAAAAATGATAGAACAACAAATTACGCGCGCAAAGAATAAAAGCAGGAATGATATACTCTATGAGAAGCGAGATAAAGATTCGCAAGACAAGGATGTACTCGTTTTAAGGTACCATCCACCTTTAAGCCAGAAAGCACATAAAAATCTCAACACAAATTACAACATACTAGCTGGCGACGAAGAACATAAAGCAGTATTCAGCAATCCACCAATGGTCGCGTATCGTAATTGGCCGAAGTCTGAAAAATAAACTTGTCAGGGCGAAAATAGATCAGGAACTGAAAGAGATCGGCTGCAGAGGCTGCAATGGCAGATCAAAGTGTGCACTTTGTCCGCTAATCAAAGAAACAAAAACGTTTTCCAATCGACTTGAAACTCGTACGTTTGACATTCAGGTGGGCTCATTGCACTGCAATTCTGAGTTGGTAGTTTACCTGCTAGAATGTAAAATATGCGGTGTTCAATATGTAGGTAGCACTAAAACAGCATTTAGAATCAGGGTTAATAATTACAAGTCGGCCTTGTATTCAAAAATAATTGGCCCACGTCCACAGGTAAGTTTCTGTTCTTTATTCGCCCAAGAGGTAGTTGGTAGAAGGGACTTTCAATTTTAGAGTTAGCCGATAAGATTTAATGGCGACAGTCTGTGTTAACCGCAGCGTCTTGCTTCTTGTGTCAGGGCGTGTTTGGTGTTTGAAGGTGTTGAAGCTCCACGTGCACTAAAGGCGATAGGGCCTTTCGTTTTCTTCCATCGCTTGTTAAATAGGACTACTTCAGTCGTCAAAAAACGCCAACGTCTATGACATTAAATAGAAGAGTACTATTTAAACCGATGGGTTTCGTTTCAGAAAGCAATAGGAATGAAAACGTTTTTATTCTATTTTGTCGAGGTTTAAGTTCTATCGCTAGAATCAGAGAAATTCACCCACAATTCATGAGTCATGCTCACTTCATTCATTCTTCATTCACTTTATGCTGGCTGCAGTTAAAGGTTTTATGAGAATTATAGGCAGGTGAAGTAGGTAGTGAAACGTCGATGGCAAGAAAAAGGACCTATGAGAGAGGGCGCAGCCTGTAGATCACTCCGGACCACATAGGGATTACTTGAAGTGATATTGTCTGTTTTGCAGTCGTACTTTGTCAAGCGTGTGCTTAATCCTAAATCCTTATCTGCTTGCGTAGATTTTGCTTACCAAAACGTTTCTTCCTTTCCTTTCTGTACAACGGCATCCCTGCTTAACACATCCAATGATCTGTGTTGACTGAGAAGATATTCAAAGAGATACATTGTGAGCTGACCGAGCTCGATCTTGGTACCAATTGCAATAGAACTTAACATTGGTGGTCGCGCGAAAACGATAGGTCTATTTTAAAGCGATAAAAACCTTTTGCTTTCACTTTAGGTTTTATCACTAGTTTAACGTGAAAGAACCATTCGCTTTTTGGTGGGAACAAGGGGTAAGGGGTGCATAGTTCTATCCTTAAAAAATATACCCCTTTTAGCTCTTAAAATTTTGGGATTTTTTTCTGATATCGGTTATAAGTTCTTGCTTCTGTAAATATTAACCGTTACTACATTACATTCGTGAGCCCGTCTTTTCGTGGAAGCAGAAAAGGCAAGACATGGCTAGTATAACGGATTATGTGCCGAGAAAGTAAGGAATCGCAGTTACCGCCGTAGGTGAAGTGCAGGAAATTAGGGCGTCGAAAATTGCGAGCAAGGCTCACGTTCAGGAAAATTTAGGCGTTGAAATACTGGTCTACTGTATAGAAGTCGATAATGTGGCCCTGTCTTCTCTTAAATTGTACTTCCAGAACTGCAAATTTTATGTCGGCAATTTCATACAAGGCATTGAAAATTTGTTTCTGTGTCCCTCTGGGCAGGAGATTCACCATGGTTCGTAGTTACATTAGTCGTGTACTCGTCCTTTATCATCATGATCATGATCATCATGATCATCATCCTCCTCATCATCATCATCATCACCATCATCACCATGATCATCATCATCCGTTTGGACCACGGCTGGTCGATGGCCTCCACGAAGTTTGCCAATTGCTTCCGTCTTGCGCTACTCTTATCCAGGTGATTTTATGTACATCATCACGTTATCTTCGTTTGGATTTACCAGGTCTTCACATTGTAGTCACTGCTGTCCATTCCGTCACTTTCTTTGCCCATCTGTTAATGTCCATTCTTGCAACATGTGCTCCCCACTTCCACTTTAAGCTATCTATTTTTTTTCAATGATGTCTACTCCCTTTGTTCGTGACCTTAGCTGTTCATTTCTCCATTTAATGTCATGCGGCGAGAAGCACATAATTTAGGACCAAGGAAGATATCGAAATCACAAATATACTAATGTCGGCAATTTCATACAAGGCCTTGAAAATTGTTTCTGTGTCCGTCTGGGCAGGAGAGTTCCGCATTGGGACGGAGGAGGAAAGAGCATAAATGGTGCTGATGTAGGTGGATGGGATTGTGTTATGGTGAGCTTCTAACAACCCCAAGGGGAGGGAAGTTACTTACTTATTGCTCAATACATAAATGCTCGCGTAAAAAATTAAGTAAAACGTACAATACCAAAATTAAGAAAACAACACTGCGAGCGAAATACCAGTACATATAAATTATACAACTTAAGCCAAAAGTAAACAGAATCATACAATTCAAGCCAAAAATATACAAAATAAAGATAAGGTTAGAAAACACAATTGAGAAACCGATACAAGCCCAAGCAAATCATACATTTGCTTACGTCTGTGTCATTCCTGTAAAAATTTCCACTATTTGACATCGTACAGAAATCGATCTTATCTCGCTATAGCTCCGGCTTCCCTATTATTCACCATGGTTCGTAGTTGTTCGTATCTCGTAGTAGGTGAAGCACGATCCGTATGACTGTGGTTGATTGTGGTATATGATGCGGATGTGAAAGTGTAGAGTAGGTGGTCATGTGTGATTGGTGTGAGAAGGGTCATCCTCGCAATGTACCTTTTAGCATTATCCAGGTGAAGTAGCATTCCACGGTCACCATCTTTCCTGAAAGTTTCATAATGATGCCTATCTGCGTTACCTTGGACAGATGAGAACACAAGAAAGATACAATAAATAACTTTGAATGGAAAACACGGTATAATTAAAGCAGTAAACAGGTCGAAGAGGGAAGGAAAGGTTAAAAGAATGATGAAGGAAATACGGCTTGACAGGAGAAAGGAGAAAGAAGAATAGAAGAAGGAAAAGGGAAAGAAACAGGGGAGGTATGATGGAGAGGTGGACCATAGAAAAGGCGAGAAGGATGATTGTTGAAAAACCCAAAGGACAGTCTGAGCGGTAGAAGGAAAGATGAACCAAACAAGAGCAGTAAAGAAGGAAAGAGAAAACATAACATGATAAACTCTACTATCCAAGGGCAGGAAAGTTGGTGAAGGAAAGAAGAACAAAAAGAAACAAAAAAGAAGGCAATCACGCAAGAAGTCAACCAATTCAGCAAGCAAATTGGCCCTTACATACTATTTCAAGTAGCTTTAAAAGAGTATTAGAGGTCATTGGTCAAAACAGAGGGGAGGGTTTTGGGCGGAAGGGCAGGCAGAAAAACGGATGGGTACATGCATTGACAGATAGCAGAAACGCGCGAATTGTGAAATAAAAGGAAAAGGTAAGGACAGTTTTGGGTTAAAGCACATTAACTACTATGCACTTAAGATACAACGTGGGCAAAGGAAGCGTTTAAAAATGAAGAAGAAACAACGGACGGAAAAGACAACGGCACGGTTAAAGTAATATGGAATTTACATTAACTGTAATTTACTAATAAGTTCAAAGGAACTGCCCTCAATATCCCAAATGCTGTGGTGTCCCGAGCTCGGTATTAATCTACCTTAAGCCGTTAAGTTTTAGCTCTTTAGCGTTGGTTCACAAATCAACAAAATACAAAACATATTCCCTCTGCTAAGCGCTCGGGCGATCAATTAAAATTTTCGAAATGGAGCAGGGGCGCTTAATAAAGTGAACACTTATTTAAAAGCAAAAACTTTCGTTTTACAGGCCGAAAAGTTTTCTTTCTTCGCTTATCCCTCCGTTTTTATAACACCGGAGAAGGTGGAGTGTTTACTAGAGTAAGCTTTGTAAATATGACATAAAGTATTAGGGGGGTGCTTATCAGAGGAGGCGCTTGTTGACAATTTCGGGATGTAAAAGGGCGCTTATAAGAAGGGTGCTTCAAGACTGGACAAGGCTTCCTAGATGTCTTTGTTTTAGATGACAGGCTTTTTTCCAGCCCAATTCTCAAGTGGCAGCATTCAGTAAAGTTATGTCTTGTGGTCATCTTTAGAATGTTCGCCATGTCTGTATATTAAATGTAAGGCTTTCCAGGTCGACCACAAAACTGTTAAGGCCTTTTCTTTTATACGACCTCAGAGTATCGCAACCTGAAATCCTGTATATGTAAATTAATGGAGGCTACACCAATGATTCCGTTACATTGCTAACTAGCAGGCGAACGTTCAGTCGAGTTGTAGCCTATAATAGACGAGATGTAATTTTCGTGGGTCTCGTTGACGTTCGTAAGTTTGTGGTATGCTCAGCATGACTTCTACTATGTCGTTCATGAGCGGTATGTTTTGGGGGTTATTTATACCTGCAGATTCCAGATGCACCTTCCAGGGGAGGTATTGGATGAATGGGTACAACAAAACCATGGTATTAGATCGGGATTCGAACCCACAACTATTGGGTTATGACTTCAACACCCTAACGATTCTGCTACAGTGGCTTCACATACTTTGTAACAATGTGGTATTTTTAGGGACTCCAGGTTGCTACAAATATTACCAATAGTACTTGAGGCAGTAGAATTATTAGATATTAATTTATGCTAACTTGTAACACAGTTAAGACACAATCCAGAAGGCCTTAATTCTCATTTTTAGTTAATTTATGTCACATACGGGTGGATTTCACAAAAATCC
Organism: Alatinidae sp. Z8VKAUB7J3; assembly: GCA_010016025.2. Lineage (NCBI taxonomy): Eukaryota > Metazoa > Cnidaria > Cubozoa > Carybdeida > Alatinidae > Alatinidae sp. Z8VKAUB7J3. The sequence goes on from JAAAKM020073195.1 coordinate 101,681,332, forward strand.
TGTGGAAGCCAGGACGACTTTGGTACTGTAACAATGATTTGCAGATGCTAAAAACGAAGTTTGTTTGAAGATCCAACGCAGCCGACGACAAAATTTTGCTTATTGAAAAGGCACTAGAGAAATAGAAATTGGTCACCATTGGGACTGAATCTATGACCCAGGCTATCATATGCAACTAAGCTTGAAGCTAAAACGGCCTTGGTTACGTGGTGGCAACGACATAGTCAGGACATTACTTTCTACCAAATGCTCCAAATGTTTTTACAGGTTTGCAGTTAATACGAATGAAACGACTCCCTTGACCAGATATAGTTATACATCAATTAAAACTATCAAAATTTTGAACACATCTCGATGATACCTCCAATACCATTGACGTTTTGAAGCGGCATTAAGAAAACACTGTATTAAGCATGTGGTTGCCACCACGTAACCAAGGATGTTATTTCCCATAAAGTGTTTCCTGTTTAATAGCGTATGGCGTTTTCTGCTATGAGGAAAACCATCCCACAATGGGAGCTCAGCTAACAAGAAGGACTGCTTGTCATCAATTGTGGTATGGGGAACACTTGTAATAACACTCCATTTGAGAAAATAGTGATTGTATGCTATACCATACATAGAACATGTATCACTGCTGATTACCAAAACACTAATGCAACAACTCTTGTCTGATACAATATTATAAAATAAGTGTACCTGATGGGGTTACTTTCGCTGATGGACAAGCCCCTCGAACAGCCATGATCGAAAATGTTGGTGCAATAAAGGCATATGTCCCACCTTGAACAATAGGTAGCCTAAGTAGAAATCATATCAAAAAGTATTATGTTTATGTTTGAAAAGAGCCTTTAGTAAAATCAAAGCAAGTAGGGGTGAAAGGGCATAGAAATCTTCATTTGAAAGTTGATTCCTGAGACCGTGGCCATCCTAAATAACCAGTGAGTGGGTGGAGGCTTTATTATTGGCAACTGCATTACTATGGCAATACGGGCTATCATAAATTAGATGATCTTGAAGGATATTAACAGAACTGTATTAAAATTACATCAGTGGCCACATCAATTGGGGGGAGGGGGGCTACAGCTTTTAACCTTCCACTTTTTGGCCTTATAATTTGAAATGAGAAAGAGAATTGGGAGAGAGGGTTCCTTCTCAGATCTAAATGTCACAACATGCAAGATCTTCCAAGATGATAGATTGGAATAAAAGCACCCCAATACCCATTGATTACATCTTAGCTCCTCCACATTTGACTTAAAAACCATGCCAAAAGTTCTAACTTGTGGGCATAAAAATCGGGGTGGTTCAAAATGGGGGAGGGGGTTCCAGTGTAAATGGGAGCTAGATGTTATATCATCAGATGATTTGCTGCTGTTGATAGGCTGTAACACCAAACTGCATAACTTAATGTAAGCAATTAAATATGTTTAGAAGTCAATAGATGATATGAATGGATCGAAAGGAGTTTTGCTATTGAACACAAACTAAAACACTAGATATTTGATATACATTTAAGAGTAGATTTTACCATGTAACTTTATGTATGTTCTCACCTGACACCTATGGTAGTTTGTAGCAAGGTGGCCAATCCTGACGCAAAGAATATAGTATTGATGATGTCACTAATCACAACTGGATTGTCCTTGAAACATAGTGGTGTTGATAGCACAAATGGTACTCCAATAGTTGCTCCAAACATGGTTAAGTAATGCTGATTGCAATATCATTTAATGATGAAAATGTACGTATGTCAGATGCGCAACTACAGCGAGCATGGGGTAAGCTTAATTTTAAAAAAAATAGGCCTTCTTCCTAGCCAAAGAAATTGTGCCCTTTTCCAAGCCAAAGACATTGTACCCTCTTCCTTGCCAACAAAAAAATGTGCATTATTCCTAGCCAAAGAAATTGTGCCCTTTTCCAAGCCAAAGACATTGTACCCTCTTCCTAGCCAACAAAAAAATGTGCATTATTCCTAGCCAAAGAAATTGTGCCCTTTTGCAAGCCAAAGACATTGTACCCTCTTCCTTGCAAACAAAAAAAATGTGCATTATTCCTAGCCAAAGAAATTGTGCCCTCGTACTATTCAAAGGAATTGTGCTCTTTTTCTAACTAAAGAAATTTTGCCGTCTTCCTAGCCAAAGAAATTGTGCCCTCTTCCTAGCCAAAGGAACTGTATACTATTCCTAGCCAAAGAAATTGTGTCCTTTTCCAAGCAAAAAAACTTGTGCCCTCTTCCTAACCAAAGAAAGTGTGCCCTCTTCCTAGTCAAAGAAATTGTGCCCTTTTATAAGCCAAAGAAATTGCGCCCTCTTCCTAGCCAAAGAAACTGTGCATTATTTTTAGCCACAGAAAGTGTGCCCTCTTCCTAGTCAAAGAAAGCGTGCTCTCTTCCTAACCAAATATATTGTTCCCTCTTCCTAGCCAAGAAATTCTGCCATGCGGTATGCCTGCTGTCCAGAAATTTGAAATTAAAGACGTAGGAGTCTGTCACTAGGAGGCCATGGAGTCTTCACTTTTTTCGTAGAAGTTGCCAAGGGGCACCTTTTTCGGAGAGTGACCCTTTCACGGAAGAGAATACTCCTTCTTTCAGAGGAAGAGACCTTTATCCAAAAAATAGTACGTTTTCCTCTCAAAAATATGAGAAAAAATTGTTATAGGAAAAAGCAAATACCATCTTTTCGGACTTCAGTTTTTTGTCATTTCCTTGGTACCATATGTCATGGCAAGACAAGACATAGGTCTTCGTGTAGATGGTCGGAAAGGGTACCGAATTAGGCAACCGTCAAAAGGATTTCTTAGTTGCCTCAAATTAGCGAATGCAGACTGCTTCCAAAACATACGGAGGTTTTTGCTAATTGAAAGTTTAGTCTTATCACCCGAGGTAGGTTCAACTGAGGCAGCGCGTGTCGCGTCTTGTATACGACATCTTGAAAAGTCTTACAGAACCAAGATGAAACTACGTCACTTTGATAAACATTTAACTTGTGCAATATTTGATGTAAATAGAAGAGTCAAACTGTTACACGGACCCTAACTCAAGAGTTATGGTCTCAAATACAACTCATCCATCTCGCACAAAAACCCCTCATCAGTCCTACAATGACGAAAATATAATCGACTAGTTCGTGTCTCGGCGACGACATATTTTCTATGTCTCTAGACTCTTCTCAAATGACGAAAGTTCGTAAAATATCTAATCAAACACGCACTGCATAAAATATCTTACTTTGCAGCAAGTCCTTCGAATATCGGCTCCAAAGCAAGCTTAAAAGCCAATGCTAATGAAAATGCCATGTCGAACATTCCAGCTTGACTCAGCAACGCAGCTGCTTCCTCTGCTGACAAATTCGGCCCTAAACACATTAAAAATATAGGAAAATATAGTGTGTGATACCAAATAAACGGCACTTAGGCAGATAAATACAGCTTAAACTTTTTACAAAGCATTGGCCACGGCAAATTGTTTGCAGGCACTAATGTTATTTGGAAATTAAGATTTGGAAATTAAAAGGGATTCAGAAATCTCTATATTATGAGCTCTGTTCTTGGTGCATCGGCGGTTACTTTTAAACTGGTGCCAGAAAATTTAAACTCAATGAATAAACCATTGCATCTAATATATCCCAGATTAAGAACTGCAGGAAATATTGCATTGCGACAACATAATATGATTCTTACAGTGGCCCAAAGAGGCATGGGAAGATCTATGCTAAACATCATCCGCAAGGATAAGATCAGGAACGAGGTTTATTCGATCAAGAACCAAGGTGAGGAACATCGTCGAGAAAGTAGAGTACACCGAAGGCTAGTTGGCAGGACATCTCCCCGGATGAAGAACAGCAAGTGGGCCAAAAAAACCCAACAGAGTGGAGGCCCAGAGAGGGGAGCAAAGCCACAGGAAGACCCAAAAGGAGGTGGAGAGATGAGACCGAGGAAATGGCCCGATGCGAGTGGATGAGAAAGTCACAGAATCAGGAGGCGTGGAGGAGGTTGCGGAGGTCATCTGCCAGCAGTGGCGTGACCGGCTAATAATTTAAACTCAATGCCTTTATTGATGATCTCTTTACAAAAACTTTTCCCGCTCTTGTCACCTGGCGTAGTATATGGGACAGCAGGATTGGTATACAGGAGTTTCTAGTCCGAAGAAATTTAAAAATAATGAAAACGATGATAAAAATATTTCCTCTTCAGTGCATGCTAACTTTGGACTGTATTTGATTGTGACAGTCCATGCAGTGAAAAAGGAATCATGTTCCTTAGTGACCCAATCAGTCACAAAAGTGTGCTTCAATTGTTGGTTTGGCAACATCGAGAAATGTTTTGATTTTCTGTTTGGTGCAGAAGGCCCCACACAACAATGAAAGGTCAGTTGAAGTGGACTTCTCAACCAAACACTGTGCTTGTGGAAATTATCAACTCAGGTCCCCCCTGAATTGGGTGACATTATTTAGGTCCCCCCAGAACTCCAGGTCCCCACTTTTCCCCTAATTGTAGGTTCCCCCGTAAAATAAGAGATTTCAAAAAGTTAGGTCCCCCCAGAATCATGGGGGTCTGTGTGAAACCATTGTTGTGTTTTAGCAACAACACTTGCAGGAAAAGATGACCTAAAATATCATGGCTACATAGACACCTTAATCTATACCAATAAATCTTATACATTAATCAGCAGTGTTTAGTATTGTACCCTGTTTTATATGTAAAATGCTAGTGGAGTATTGTAAATGACAAATGCTGTAAATAAACTTTTATCAGTTTTCTTTTTCTGTTGGCAAGAATCATGGCCTTAAAAAGCTATATCCCTGAAACTCATAACATCTCCTTGCACAAATGTGTGAGTATAAACCATCAGGTATTAGGCTGGAAGATATAGAGCACACTATGCTAAACTCAACCTATAATGATGTCTGCAACCTTAAGTTGTGTTTCAAGCATAGAAATCAAAATACTAGCTTACGTTCCTCTAAATATCAGATTAACAAGTGATGATATGGAGAAGAGGAAAGCAACCCTTTTTGGCAAAGAATGCAAGTGATGACAAACACTTGGAGAGTGAAAAGGAAATGCTTCTTTGCCTTAATCGTTCTTGTTGCTTCCTATTTAAAAGGTCATATTTTCTTTGGTTGCTCAAAATGATGAGAGGGCACAGTAATAAATTACTTCTACCTGTTAGCTCCCTCAGGACACCCATGTATCTTCACAACATGAATTTCTGGCAATTTGCCTCTTGCATGTCACATAAGTTCATGCTTTTTTTTATTCTCAAACAAAATAAAAACACATGCCGTGAAAAGCAGTGCTCTCCTACTTAAAATGTGTCTCATTCAAATTTCATATGTGTACATGTGTACTAATGCAATTAAGACATTGGATATCATTAGCACCCCTTTGAGTACTAGCCTTAACCAAGCCTCCTTAGATTGGGTTATGAGGGAAGCATTAACATCAATCACTTGTCTATTCAGTCAAACTTGTGGCTTGATCACACTTACAACAAGTTTAGAAAACCTTTTGAAAAGAATGAGCAACATTCAAATCACATGGAGGTGAGAACCCAGTAACATTTTTTCAGTACAAAGCAGTTGTTTTAATGTCTTTAAAGGTTGGTAAAGTTGGTGAACTTCATCAGCTCCCATTACATCCGTGCCATAGAATTCAAATACTTCAAAAGTATGCCTTTGCTTAGCTTATTTACTAGTTATTTACTAACAATCTATAAGATGAATACCACCTGGATTTAAGGATAATACTATCCCCTATTATTTGAGACGCTGGATTCGATCTCAACCTAGCAGTAATAGATGTCATCTATGTCTTCCTTCCTAAGAAATTCCTTGGTCTAAAAGTAAGTTAAATATCTGACTTATTTATCTAGTGTCGTACCACTGCCACAGTAATTCTACTTTTTTTCTACTGGTCGAACGTCTCGTTTAATATTTTCGAAATCATTGACGTCAAATATTTACACTGATAAAGTAATATTATTCAACGAAGTATCACAGGATGCACTTCATAGACGCAAGGAAAGCGTAAAGAAGGCGATATCTAAGGAGAAAGTAAACTGAATATGGGTCAAATTCTCGGAGATTAATAAGCAAAATATTGTAATAAAATATCTCACTGAAACATGTTCAGCTAAATATATCAGACAATGGCAAGGAATGGATGTAGTATCTGTTCTCATTGATGACAGATGCTTTCCATAATCCGCGATAGGCGGTCCTACTGGTCAGTGGAGCTTGCTTTATGGCTTGCTTAACTGCCCGGTAGCACAAATTAAGGGGCATCGCCATTGGACGCCCCAGCTGCCCTTGACTTATTAGTTAGCCTGTTTGGTCAGTTTTCTGTTTATTTAGGGTAGTTTCAATGTTGGACCCACTGCTCATCAGGGGTCTTTGATTGAGAGATTGACAATGGCAAGATGTTTCCTCTAGCCTTGTAGCAAATATATATTCATTTTCAAGACGTGCTCTCATTTTATCACTAACAGAAAATGGCAAATTTAAAATCATGTAAACATGTAACATAAATACCTGTTCCCTCGGTGAAAGTAAGATTGCCACTCAACACCGCACTCTCTCACACCGCAGAATGTCAGCTCAATAAGGCAGATATCTCAGATGTCATGATAACATTATTGGACTGATAGCTGATCCCAATATACTAGGTTTTGTTTATCGATTGTGGGCAAGCAAATACGAACGGTGCACCAGGTTCCCTATGGCTTGATTGTGAAATGCCCATTGGTACGTTTAGTTTTTGTTCATTCCTTATTAAGTCCGCTTGCAAACATACGCACAAGAGGAAAGTCATTCAGGACCTTGCGATTTAATTTCTCATTGACATTTCAACTATCTTGGTTATAATAATTTTTGATACTTTCTTACCTGTTTCTTGCTACAGTCACCCGTATATGCGAGTAGATAAAGCAGAATTTAAGGTGACAGGGAGCGGAGAGGCTCAGAAAAGGTTGCTAAGCAGTGGTTTACGTCAGCTACCGTCAACGTTTCTTACATAGGGGTCAATTATTACACGAAATAGCACAAAGATTATCTGCTGTTAGGCAATGCGACTCGGCCAGCACCTGATTGAGAACCCAGGCTGCTCCAAAATGTACACGGACGATTTCTTCCGTAGTAAATGGAAGGCCAGGTCTACACAGGGCCTAATTTAAGACCCGTTTATTAACAAAAAAGTGTGGTGTTGAAATTTTTTTAAATTAGGCCCTGGGTCTGCATCTTATTTTGCCGTTCTAAAGTCAGTCCACGTATAAGCAAGAAAACCTTTGTCTTCTCATTAGACCTATTCAATTGATCTAGTTGTAGTGAACGCTTGTTATTCCAAAAACATAAGCCATTAAGGCAGTCCAAATTCTGATTGGCTCTTTCAAAAAATACAGCTGGGTTTTTATTTTTTGCTACGTTTTGTTTTGACCATTCTGACGATTGCGCTATGAGGAGTGTCAGACGAAAATAGCTTTTAAGTACATAATATTTTTGCTGTTTCGTGCAATATTCTTATTTTGTACCACAACCAAACTAATGGGTCAATTTACGGATGTCTTGCATCCTAGTGGGGCAGACTTATTCAGAATGGGCGGAACTAATGTAAATTTCAGTACAAGTATTTGCTTTCTAATACAAAATCTCACTTTTAATAAATAAGATTCCGAAGGGAAAATGTTTTCAGGTTTATTAAAATATGAAATCAAGAGTATGTTAGTTGGCTTTTTAGTGCTGCATTTTTCAGCTGAGCTTGTTCAAGACTCCACTTTCACTTATGACATTTAAACAAGATTTTTTTTCTTCTAATGTCACGTTTCGTGTTTTTTACAAATCTTTGAAGGTCAAAGAGCCGCTGAAACGTTCATTGTGGGCAGGAGAAAATTTTTTAAGGAGGTAGTTTGGCGGTTAAGTACAGAATATCTTTATTAAAATATGAAAATCCTACATTAAAAGATGACGGTGGCCTTTTACGAGGCTCGAAGAAGTGTGAAGACGAACATTACTGATGTTAGCAATAATAAAGTCATTGAGCAGGAGGATGAGGGGAATATTTTTGACATCTTGGAAGCCATGTAGGAGACTACCATGACTTTGAATAATTGACTATTGTTTGTTTTGTATTATCTTACGTTTAGGGAGTTGCAGTTGATTCTAAACATTGCTTTTTGACTTCATTTTGGTCATTTTCCAACCCCCCGTCTATTAGGCACCCAAGAGTATAAGCCCTATCTAGTCTTTATTAATATTTCCATTTATTACTAGTAAAGATTTTATGTTGACCATTCAGTTTGTAGATCAATGAAGTATACGTTTTACTTTCCTTTATCTCATCGTTGTTATCACTTTATGGATGACTTGTCAACGAGCGGCAGTTGTTTCTTTACATAGACTCTTTCACACTTCCTTATTTTGCGCCAACTTTGTCTCTTTCACCAGGCTCAGTCCTGTATACATAAATTTTTTATAAGCAACCCAGTTGCTAAGGCTTCAACCCTCAAATTAGCCCAAAAAATTAAGCAACTTGCTTAGCAACCCTCAGCCCTGTCAGTTAGTTAGCAACTTTTATACGCAGAATAAAATTACGAGTTTTCTTAAAAATAAGACTGAAGAATTCTTTTCTAATCAGAAACAAATACGTCAGGGTACCTTATTAATTTAGTTTCGGCAATGTGTAGACGTGTGTGAAATTTTTCGGTTATTTCGTGATTCGGTATCACAGAGAAAAAATAACCTTAGGAATTTGTTAAGCAACTTTGGCCCTGACAGTGTATCATATCCTTAGGAACCTTAGGCCTGACCCTGAAAATCGAACTGCTTATAAAAAAATGTGTATCATCCCAGACATTCGAAAATCGGGCCCTTGGGTTTTCCTGTTTTTTCTTTTGCCAGTTGGCTGCTCCTTCTGAAAGATTGTTCTCAGTCCTCTTGACATGCAACATGCCCCACAAAGTTGAACTTCCTCTTCATCAAATTTCAAACAAGTATGTGCCACCTAATTTTTAGCCTCCTCGAATTTGGCTCCGTGATACTTAAAGTCCTCGTGCTGAGGGTAGGCCACTCTACTGTATCTTAAAGGGTTAGTAGCTTTTGGGTCATTTGGTGATCATTGGTATGTATGTATGTATGTATGTATGTATGTATGTATGTATGTATGTATGTATGTATGTATGTATGTATGTATGTATTTGCCATGTGACCTAGCAACCGCAAGGGAACACAAAGTCACAAAGGCCTTGTACGAAACGTACCTTTCCTGGCCACCACCATTCATCTGGGCTTCTAATCGCACTCTGGGTCGGCGGCGGACATACAGCGCTCCAACACCTACAGTAGAAAAAGAGATCTCGTTAGAACACTTTTGTCAATGATTCCACCTTCATAATTATCCCCTTGTTTGATAAATAACAAGGCTGCTGTTAGCATGCTCTTGTGCTCTGATTCGGAACGTCACTAGCAACGTGACTGCATGCAGACTATACTATGTCCACAAAGATGTTCATCGCGGACCCATTTCAGTTAGCCAATCGTCATTTTGAGTTCCAGATTAGCTATCCAGCAGCCGCTAAAACAATGAAAAATAAACGAAAAGGGCCGATCCAAACAAAAAATCTACACGTCTACACAACAATGAAATTTTCGCAAGAAGTTAAGACTTTGACTGATTCTAGAAAGGAAACGAAGACCAGGGCCTGTAAGCATCCGTCTAGCAGAGTCTCTAGTGCGTTTTCAAGCCATAACCCTTGCCAAGTATTTAAGTCATCATTTCCTGAAAAAAACAACAAGGCATCCTGTTGGTTATCCCATGATCATGCAAATTCTATCCTTCTTCCCGCAGACTGCCTCACCAGAAGCTTTTGATATCTCTTTCATCTATTTCATTGAAGTTTTCCTTAGCTACTACGTTGCATCTTTTCTCTTGGGAGATTGATGGTTAATGGATAGCCAGAAAAACGTCGATTTACGCTCCTCTGTCCGCTTGTATTAACAAGGTTTTTAACTTTTTCGGGGTTGTCAGTTTGAACGTTCGCAACTGAAACTACAGTTTGCGCAAAAGATGAGAACTGGCGCTCTGCAGAGAGAGGCAAAATGAGGGCAAGAGATTATATATGGGATGCCAAAGTATGCAAAGATAGAAAATCGTTGTGCTACATTATTACGGCGGCCTCAGGACACACATCTCTAAAATAGTAACTTTAAAAAATTGTTGAATCCTTCCTTCTTGGACAAAATAGAGTCCGTGAGATAGCTGGAGAGCCTAACCTCGCGTCAGGGCCAGTTCGACCTCGGCATTTTGCTTGCTTAACTCAAGTTTATTCTACATTGCAGGTACAAAGAAAGAGATTTCTTTCTTTCTTTCTTTCTTTCTTTCTTTCTTTCTTTCTTTCTTTCTTTCTTTCTTTCTTTCTTTCCTTCTTTCTTTTCTTCTTTCTTTCTTTCTTTCCTTCCTTTTTTGTTTCTTCCTTTCTTTCTTCTTTTTTCTTTCTTTTTCTTTCTTCTTTCTCTTTTTCTATCTTTCTTTCTTTCTTTCTTCTTTTTTCTTTCTTTCTTCTTTCACTTTTTCTATCTTTTCTTTCTTTTTGCTTTCCTCCTGTTCTGTCTTTCTCTTTTCCCTTTTTTCTTTTTGCCGTTTCCAATTGTTTTTGTTGGTATCTTTCTCATCCCAATTCCTTCCTTGCTTACTTACTTTCCAATTAACCTTTCTTCCGTTGTCTTTCTTTTTATCCTTTCATTCTTTCCTTGTCTTTTCCCCCGTTCCTCCTTTTTTAGATCGTATTATATTCTTCTTATTACCGTCCGTTTCAATGGTATAAGAAAGCGTTTAACCCTTTAAATAGTAAAGTAACATTTTAGTTCGAGAATTTTTATCTTTGTAGCATAATCGGAAGTTTTTTACTGTCGTCGACATTCAGTATGGCATATGACATCACGATGCTGGTTGGTGAGTTCGCTTACGTTTGCTTGTTTCTTGAATAATTAGGAAGCAACTTGTTTCTTTCACATAAGACATATATTCGGAGGGTCCTTTGGGTTAACAGGTGACTTGTGTATACCAAAAACTTCACCATTCGGTGTCCAATCAGAGAGACTAATAACGGTATCTAATGCGTAAGATTTCACAAAAGAACAAAAGAAAATGCAGAGACTCTATATATACTCTGCCGATGTTCATTCAGTATCACTGCCGTCTGCACTACCTATTTTGGATCCAACACATAGAATCCCAAATGTAAGCCATGGGCTTATATAGAGGAGGGCTTATATTCGGAAGGATATTTTGGTTAATTTACAGCGGGGCCTATATTCGCCATGATCGCTTCTCAGTCATTTGGCTAGGATCATGTGTTGTATCTGTTCTCATTGATGACACCTTGATGGCAGGTGCTGTCCATGGTTCGTGAGAGGCGGTCCTACTTGGCAGTTGAGCCTACTATATGGCTTGCTTCTTTGCCCGGTAGCCTTGAGGGACGCCGCCCTTGGACGCTCCAGCTGCCCTTTATGTATTAGTTAGCCTGTTTGGTGGTTTTTCTGTTTATTTAGGGTAGTTTCAATGTCGGTCCCACTGCTCATCAGGGGTCCAAATTTTTATGGTGCACCAAATTATGGGGGGACCTGAGAAAATTTTTCCCATGGGGGGACCTAAAATTATGGGGGGGCCTAGAATTTATGGGGGGACCTGGAAAGCTGGATGAAACCATGATACCCTTCCTGTGCAGTCCCCCCCCCCCTTGAAGTGAGAAAATGACAACAGAGCCACAACCTGAACCAAGTCACTACACTTACCTTTACATTACCTTTACCAATGATTAAGATACCTGAATTTACCAATGCATTAGTGATTTTCTACTCACACTGTTCTATTTGATAACAAGCATGAAAAGTTACTGAAACCATGTATATATGACCACAATAGCAATCTACACACATTACATGATAGAGTTACATTGAGATAACAAAGTTCACTCACAATCTGTTGTAACTGAGTATTTAAATAGTCATGGAGCACACTTGTTTACATGCACCTTGTTGGGCAAAGCCCCTCAACATAACAGCCCATGAAAAGTTGTAGTACAGCCTATATATACTAATATATTAGTCTAAAAACAAAATGATTTATGCTGTGAAGTTTTTTCCTTCCATGAAACAGCCTGACTAGGGCAAAAATAATCTTTGGACCCCTTTTACAAAATGCTATATGGATTTGTGTTCGAGGCAGTCTGCAATACAATACACAAAGAAAATACCATTAATGGTCCATGGAAATACATAAAACTTAAAGTAAAAATTACCTCAATTGTTAAGGGAAGGTCGTGTCAAGAGTGGTGTATATTTACATATATTTAAATGTGTATCCATTGATACCCTGTGAAGGTGTTTTGGTTGTGTCCTGTAACTAATAAATGAATAATTGTTACAACTCTTGTTAGAACTCTTTGAAGTGAAATCTACCAGCCAGGTTTGGCTCAGTTCATAATTTTATTTTGCATATCTGCTCATATATTGTCTATTTGTTCCACAACACAGGTTAGATTAGTCATTGTAGTTCACCCTAATGTGGTTGATCTACAATCAACAGAAAAAATAACTGATGTAAATATGCAATTGAAGAAATTTTATCCTGACAAAATAAGAATATTGCACGAAATAGCGAAAACATTGTGTACTTAAAACCTTTTTTGGTCTCTGTTTGTTCTGTTTCGTTCTGGAGTCAGTCCACATAAAAGCAAGAAAACCTTTACTATGCACACAAAAAGAGTTCATTTTCTCGCTAGGCCTATTCAATTAACCTTGTTGTAATGGGCGCTGATTGGGCAGTGAATTTGTTAGGTACGTTAATAAGAATTTTATTTGGAGGCATTAGCGCGATATTGTTATTGCCTTGTAATGCCATCCGTTGTCCCAATCGCGTAAAGGCGTGGAAGTGGTTATAATTCAGTTTGCAAGTAAGGATCCAATCCTCTAGAGCAAGGTTTCTCAATCTCAGAGGGTATATTAGCGCCGCGAGCTGCCAGATTCCCAAGTACCCCCCCGGCCCCCTATTCTGTGTTCTTTCTCTTCATCGATTTAGGCGTACATTAGGAAATAAGCAGTACCTAGCCAGTCCCAATTTGCTTACCAAGCGTAAAACGAAAATATGTGCAACTTGGGAATAAGCGCAGACAATATTTACTTATCCTTATGTTTGGCTTTGAAATTTTGATGGAAGAATAACAGTGGACAATACTATTACCTATTGAACCCCCTAGAACTCCTTTGCCTAAATTTAACCCCGTGAAATCTCAAATACCCCATAAGGGGGGCCGGGGATCTTTGAGCAGGGTCCGCAGTCTTTGTCTTCCCATAGACGCCTGCCCTATGACAGAGTTTTTGTTACTTCTATTTGAGTGTGATGCTCCAAATGGTCAAATGTTACCATTTTTACGTCAAATATTTATAAGGCTACTTACCGTAATATATTATTCGTGGGCACAATGTTGCTAACCGCTGCTCAAGAGCATTAATTAAGATTGTGTTCTGAAATGATATTAACTAGTGGTGAAAATGATGGATGAAAATTCAATTGTTTTCGCTACTCTGTTCTGCATTACTTAGCACCGACGTTTGTGCATAACTATTTATTTATGTTTAGTTGGATAGAATAAGGTTAGTAAGATAAGTTCCACGACGCACCAATTTCTACCCTGAACTTCATGTTTTATTGCTCTTTACTTTCGTTCAAAACCGACGATTTAAAGTTCTCTCTTTTCGATGATACTGTAATAACATAATAGTGTTATAACATAACAAATTTTTATCAATTTCGTACTCATAGGTCTACCGTTGATCCATGTCTAAGCGTCGGTTCAAGACTGCTTCCTTTGCAGCCGCTTCATAGAATCAAGCACTATGGGGGAAATTTGAATACAAGGATTTCAAGGTAACTTGAAAATTAGTGGTTATTAACCAAGATGCTTTATGTGGACGGAGGGGAGTATATAAAGGAGGCAATGCCACTGATCCCTCTGCTTATCAGGGGGCTAAACTGAGAGATTGGCAATGTCACTTGATGTAAATGTGAACCTTCTCCTCAGCACTGTTGTAAACTTCTTTGAGACATATCCTCTGCAGCTGATACCAATGTAGTGGCATTCCGTATCATATCCTTAATCGATGCATTTTGGACCAAATCTGTGTACCGTTCTTGTTTCCTGTCTTCAGCGTTTGTAAAAATGTCTTCTCAGCAAACAGTCAGCTCCAACAGTATTGCTACGCCTTCACTGCTCAGGACGATGTCTACTCGCTGCACTATTTGGAGAAGAGGGAACACGAATGAGCCAACCCGATCCTCTGTTACAGTCCGGGGTCCTTCCCGCTTCCAATCTGGTTTCTTAATTGTCCTCTTCTTGTTAGCAGATTTTCCCTCTTTATGGAACATAGTCTTTGCTACCTCTATCACTGGCAGTTCCCCGCCATTGAACTTCTCCTCCTTTGTTGGGATGGCGTCCACTATCGCCCTCAAGACTTTGTTGTGCCACCAAGTGTAACGGTTGAGGGCCAAAGAAAAATTTGACAGAATATGTCTCATAGTTCCCAATTTTCTGCATCTGCATTTGTCATCATCTGCTAATCTCCACCTTCGCAAGTTGACTGGGAATGGGAGAGTTTCGTACGTTGATTTTATCAAGAAGGAAAGTCTCTCTACGTCCCACTTACAGATCATCGTCCACTTAATTTTCCTTTTAACCACGAATTCCTCCCAGCTCAAACTCTGCCCTTGTTAGCTACACTGTAAGAGGTGGACATGTTGGTCTCCCGCACATCTCCGTCTTCCGCACATCTCCTTTTCACTTGGTCAATGACTTCGTCGTGCCTTTCCTTGGGGCTGCACCTACAGAAAGGGAGAAATGGGTGAATACCAATTCGTTTAAGCTGCCCTCACAATGTCCCGATGTTGCAACACTTCTATCGCATTCTCAACCTCAACCTCAGCCACTTTTTCCCCGTTTAAACAAATGGAGGGTTACTCCTAATTGCATCATCCCGCGATTCCCTCACCATCATCACAGTCCTTACTTTCGATGCCTTACATTCCTCCGCTATTGACGGTAGTGGCGATATAAGCGGGCCCATTCTGCCATATAGCGCTGTGGTATTAAGCATTCTTGACAGACCCAACCACTTCCGTAGGAATACAATACATAGTTACTCAACCTTTTTTTTATACCAGTTACCGCTATTTCATATACTGCTGTTGGCCACAGAATTCTGGGGTACAGCCCGTACTGTAGAATCCCTAAGTAAGAGGCTTTTAAATGTCCGGTTTATTTCTACTTATGAGCTAGCCCCCGTCCGGGCCTAAGCTTCAAAACTTGTTACCAGGCCCTACTTGAACACAGGAAGAACTGTATATTGCTGTTTACGACCAGAACAATGTACAAACGCACTGAGAGGAGAAAGGGGTAAGACCAAAGGGAATAGCTGTAGTTGGGGTGACGTTATTTTGTTTCAAAAAAAAGAACAAAGGGAAGGGTGAAAGTTGGAAGTTAAAAACTGCCAAATTAAGTAAACTTACTCTTTAAATGTTTCCGTTTAGATGTCACTTTTACTAGTTTATCTTTACAAGTTAGTTGCTGGTTGATCATTCTGTTTAAGTTAATTACCTTAGTAACTTAAACGTGTAATTATTATGCTGCAATTCCCAAACACCGCACAGTGTTAGAGAACCACGCACACATTCTCCGAACTTTTTAGTTTTTCCGGATATAGAAATGCTGAAAGCTAAATTCAAAATCTTTCAGCAATATTAAATTTGTAACACATGTAAAGAAAATGACTAACGAGTCAATTTTCCCAAACATCCTTTATCCATCTCCAGTTGAATTGATGTTAACAATACGTTTTTACACAATTTATCTACGTTACGAACTATCGACAGAAGCTATTTTATGATAAAACGTTTATGTCCCTTTAACTAGGAGTGGTCATGAAAAGATTGTTTGTAGCAAAGACAACTGAATGTGTATTCAACGTTAATTTCCTAACTGATCCGACACCGATCGTAAATGACACCGTTATCAAACAGCACCATGATATATTTGGTGTTCCTATGATGCAGTGATGTTTAGTAACGAAAAGCAAAGCAATACTACAGTTAAAACCACCGCGGAAAAAAGCCCCCAGCACAAGTCTTCCATGGCCGTGAAAGCTTGGCCATAGTAGGGCAAAGGTTATGTGCAACCCATAAGCTACAAATCCTAGGATGGGAACTTTATTAAGTATGGTGAAAATTTTCAAGTAGGCATGTTATCTAACTTAAATTTTTCTGTTATTTCGATCAATAGTTGACGTCCCCCGTCAATGGAGTATCAACCAAGATGAAAGAAACGAAGCACGCAGCTGATAAAGACATTAAGTATCAAACTGATTCGAACGATCCTAGCATGAAATCACTTTTATCATCAGAGGCACAAAGCGAAGATGTCCTCCAAGAAGATTGTGAAAAGGGTCTACTTAAGCTAAGCAGTGTTTAGTTTGTCAATGGAATGACTGGCAGTGGTTGGTGGAAGGTAAATGACTTTATGCTAGTATTCAGCAATAATATCAGACTATATGAAATTAATACACTTCTACGTATTATTAAGGTCAATTTTTGCACCTTTCAAGGTTTCGGGTTATCAGAGTTATAATCAACAATTGTATAGATACGGCAACGCTGTGTTAATCACGCAGAAAAAGTCTATAGTCAGGAAATTAGATGCATGTTTGGCATAATATGCACTCACGTTTGCTAAGACTTTAGTAACTCCCATTTTTTAGTGAGGAACACGGTATGTTCCAAAAACTATCTCAGCTGTTATGAAGAAACTGAATCTCTAGATCCAAGAGTTCCATTATTCAGCAAGCCCGGGTAACTTACTTTTATTCCATTGATAAATATTTTCCGTTCTTAACAATCTGCCCCCTTTAGAAGAAGAGATGCAATCAATATCACTGTCTGGTATCAATTACTAAAACTTATTGCATGATTAGCATCCGTGACGAATCTAAAAATTTTCAAAGGGAAGTGATACCTTGGCTGCCGGAGAGAGTCTGGGGCTTCTCCACTGGAAAAATTGTAGAAGATGGAATCCGATTTCCGAAATTTCCAGCTATTTAAAAATTCGTACTTATCCGCAAAAATTAGCGAAATATATTATTACTAAGAATGGAGGGTAGTTACCTCAAACGTTTCTGTCATGATGACCTATATATCTTTAAATTGTAAGATCTCATAATACGGGGCGGCAGGAGGTGACTAGAAAAGCTGGATCTGCTCTTGAGTAATCATGGGCATATATGGAGAAAGTTTTATTGAAAGCCTAGATTCTGCTCCTCTTCCCCGGCCCCCTTTCAATAAGGTCAGAGTGAGTAATTTAACTTTAATTAAAACGTAAGTACCAAACAAAGGTTTAAAGCTTATTGTTGGAATAACCAATCACGATACAGAAGCAGTCATATGATCCTTACTGACGCAATGAAGCCTGGGATAGAAGACAGGTGAATTATTGAAGGCAATAGAGTACTAAAGTGGGACGTCATGATTTAATGAATAGCAGAAATTCGATAATTGCTTGGCCTCGTTGCTTTCTTCTTGTTGAGAAAGACAACCTGTCCAAATTTGAGAACCATACCTTGAGTAATCGTTAGGATACGCCCTTTCAAACTTTAAATCGTGCCTATCAAAACCTTGTTAAATGAACCCAGTTCATAATTTTATGAACTGATTAGTACCTGAAAAAAAACATTTAAACATGATAAGTCACATAATAATAGGTTGCAATGTCATACTGTTGTGTTTTTTTGTGAAATAGGAATAAAAATGCATGGTGGTTTCTATTCAAAGGCTTGCTTTGATCAAGGGCAAATCGTATTGTAAGCCTACAGTTATTGTTTTATTATTGTGACACACAGTAAGGACATGAATAATTTGGTTGCAAAGATTTAAATACAATTTTGTGAATCCATAGTGCTTCCTGTATGTAGAACAGTACTGAAAGGTTTACTTCTGATATTAAAGAACTATATATATACTTAGAGAAATAAAATCTTTGTCAGATCTCACAGTTTGGTAATCTTCCTTTTCCATCACATTGTTGGCAGGCAATCTTTTATCACCTGTCAGTTCAGAAGAGACAGAAAGTTGCTTTGAATGTAGTGTGTTTGGTGTTAATGTCAAGAATCCACAAGGTCCCTTCTGGTCCAGCTCGTTTTTCCTGCAATATTTGCCAGATGTTGTATTATATGTACATTTTTTGTATCTGGTGATACTACTTTGCATTCCAGCTGGAAATGGGCATAAAACTGTGCCTCTCCAGCCCTAAACAGCTTTCCAAAGTGGTCTGTAAATGGCTTTTGCTAGGTAATGACAAAGCACTAGATTTCACTAGATAGATTCCAGATACTCTTTGAGCCTTCCTATGTTCAGTGATGTTTTAGAGGAGCAGGATGTATTTTGTATTTTTTGCCAAGTTTTCATCAAAGAAGGTTGAGGCCCCTGTGATATTTTAGCTTTTGTCCTACTGAGGTAGTGTTCTATCATACCTCAAAGTGAACATAAATTTTTTGGTGTAAGTCGACCCCCCAACTTTGACATCGAATTTTCACTAAAATATTGACTTTCACTTTCACTATTACATTTTTTAAAAGGCCCACGGCAAAATAATGCCGCCCTATGGGATCGTTGGGCAGGCATTAAGGACAGTACTGCAAAATGCCGACCTTATTTTTTAGGGCTGCGCACATATCAAATGTACACTTTATTGTATACCCAAACTGGAAGTTTTTATCCATGATTTTAGGATGTGAGTTTTCGAGAGTCCACAAGTTAACATTTAGATTATCAATAGTAATATTGATTGCTGCACTTTCATCTTTCCAACGTTAAAGGGCCTATTCTAACTATTGCTCAGGCAATAACATGTATGCTTTAGAAACATAAATGCTAATAAGCTTTTTTAATTGTTTCATATTAGGAAACACAATTTATCTTTATCCGATTTTCAGTGTTTTTAGAATTTTTATGATATCGAATTTGCCCCACCCCCACTCCTCCAAAGAAACAACTGATTTATTGTAAGGGAAATGCACAGATAACGCCTTCATGGCTGAGCTGCAGTCTGGAGACATTTTCCTTTCACTAGCCTTACCTGCAAGGCAAATTTTCATTAGTCCTTTCATTCATTTACATTGTGTGTTCAAGCTGGCACATGTATTAATATATATATACTCTTTGCGTTTGTGTACAAGCCAAGGATTTCTGTAACAGGTCAGTATTGCATAGGAGTTTTTCCATGTGAGATTCACAACATCATGAAGGGTATCATGAAAAAAGCCCCTCAGAAAATTGCCCCCTGGAAAAAGCCCCCCCCCTGAAAAATGGCCCTCGAGGAAAATGTCCTCCTGGATAATTGCCCCCTGGAAAAAAGCCCCCCATAAAAACTAATACATAGAAAATGTCTAATACATGGTAGAGGTGAGAGCACTTATCACCTTTAGGCTTACCGTATATACAGTCCTATCACGTAGTAAGTAAAGCAGTCAAGCATTTCAACAAGTAGGGTAACCTAAATGTTATGTCATTTCCCTCTTATGCGCAGGGAAGTATTTAAACCCTGGAACCACTGCTGTCTATAGGCCTCTCGTTGTTACCAGGAAGATACCCTTGCTTTACTAATCGACTGTACTCCAAAATAAGTACGTGCAAAGACAATTTAGGAAGCAGAGAAGAACTGTTGCCCCAGTACAATTAAATAGACTTTGCAATCATGCAAGTAGTGTCACATAGAGACAAAACCCTCCTCGCCATCCCCATCGCGGAAAAAAGGGCAATTATAGTTTTGATTGAGCAAATTTGTTGATAAATGAGTAAAATTTCTTAACGGATAACAATCAGAAAATGTAAAGAATAAATTGTATGTCTCTGGTGACAGATTATTTTCATTTACACCAGAATAATAATATCCTAAGTTACAGGCAATACAATGTTATTGCAAAAGTCCACTTCATGACAAGGCCTAGGCACAGTGCAAACCATCATCGATGTTTGAATTAATGATGCTTTGCAGACTATCCTATTGCACACACATTCAATAGAAGTTTCGGACACTGCCTCCAAGTTCATTTGAAGTTTGTAGAGAGAAGAGGGAGATCCCAATGCCAAAGGCTTTAGCAATAGAAATGGCAAGACTCCCGGAAGGTCGACATGAAACAACTTTGTTTCCTTAAGGGGCAAATGCATTCTCCGTAAATTTGATCTTCGAGGGCCCACAGCCAGCACTTCAGGTTTGGGGGGGCAAGGCCACATTTATTTTGTGTCAGGGGGGGAGGCACCCGGTTTTATTCCCGCTGAAACAAACTTTGAACAATGGAGTGACTAGAAAATCGACTACACTTTTCTCTTATGAAAACACGATCCTAACATAATATTAGTCTCATTTACACCTCTGACTTGAACTCTGACTTTCTAGAGTTTCATTTGTACTAACAAAATGGATGCCAGGTGAAATCCCAAACTTTTAGTTGATGGTCATAACTATGAGTGGCGAATATTTCTTAGCCGAAATACATGGGACACATACTTACAAAACGGGGTTTCGACGTAGTTTCTTGCCACTCAGATTCTAGGTGCTTCATATCTAAAAGTTAGTTTGAAAAATTTATACATTTTGATACATGGTCCATTAACAGAACATCAAAGCAAAAGCATGTGTAGTTAAGCTACTAAGATTTACGCGTACACACTAGACACTGCACAGTGACCAGCGGGTACAAAAATTACCAGCCACATAGCGACTATCTGGGCTATTTGAAGCACGATAAACATGTCGGGCACACCCTGTGCCAGTGATGGCCAACCCGCGGCCCATGCATGCGGCCCATGATCGTTTTTTATGCGGCCAGCTTACCATTTACAAAATTCACTTCCCTTTGGCCTCAGTTTACAAGTCGGACAACCCAGCATCCTTTTTATCATCCCTTTGTTTAATCATCCGAGCAACTTGTACCTTATTAGTGCAAGATTTCAATTGATGTTGCAAGTTGCCAGTGTGCAATTGAGTGTTCTGCTGCTATTGTCATCAGGCGAACAACTGTATTCCCAGTGCTGCTTTGAACAAAGTTGTAACTAAATTCTAGTATTGTGGAGCAATACCAGTTTCCCCCTGACTTCCTTTGAAATGGCTCACCGCTAAAATGTAAAAGGTGCATCGTCTCTTTATTGACAGGAGCTAATAGCTACAAATATATAATCTTGAAATTCTAAAGTAATTTCATCACAGTTCTAAGCATATTTCTTACTCGTAGACTCTTTCGTTTACATTTTCTCTATTTTTAATTTTTCATCGTATCAGTGTTGCTATTAGTTTCATCAAATTTACTTTTCTACTTTTGAACTCTCTTCCAGATTTAGTTTCAGGACATATATGGATGTAGAGCTTGTACCGTTGCAGACGTGTAAATATACCACTGAGTTCTCGCTTTAGTTTTTGGTGGCAGTCCATATTCCAGTTCCGCGCAGTTCAATGCTTCTAAGAGTCGCTCGAAAGGAGATGATCTTCGGCTTATGAGGGAGGTTGGATTTTCAAATTTTTGTCCAGTGTGCGAATTGCTACCCAGGTTGTCACTTTTCTTGCTCTTTGATGGCTTTAGAAGACTTACGAGCCTAGGCAGTGGAAGTCCTTTACCCATTTCAATGTTTTCCGTTTGCCGTTAGTTTCTGTGTTTTCATTTGTGTTATACCATATGTACTTAGGTATAGTGGATCACGTGCCTATATCACACTCAATACTCTATGCCGCTCTGGCAGTAAGCTGGGGTAGCCCTTGCTATGGTGTACATTTTTATCTCCGTAAAAAGTCAAAAAAATAGGCATTGAGGGTTCATTTGAGGTTCAAACCAAAATATTGCAGGAAATAACTCCCCGCTATTTAGTGCAATGTAATTTAGAGAATAGAGAATAACAGTGGACACATTGCAACGACATATTTTGTTAACCAAAGCTTTAAAGTCGGCTCTTGTTAAGATTCTAACGGAATAAATAAGGCTAAAATCACTAGGAGAAGAATGAACAAGGAATAGAATTCAATGTATGTATTTATTTCTCTATTTAGAATAAAGTTAACAAGAAAATAACAAGTTCAAATTACAATATGTAAGATACAAATTACTTTACAAATTAAACAGAAAATATATAAGTTACTTTAAAGAAAAAAATATCAGTCATTAAAAACAAAGAAACTGCTATGGATAAAGTTGTTTGGGATAGCATTCAAAAGGTTCAAAAGACCTTGTTTCCATAATGACCCCAATGTTTCTTTGAGTAACGGATTTATTGTGCGCTTTCGTCATGCACTGATCACAGCAATCGTACGGCGTGAAGTGAGAAAGCTTTTATGATGAATTTATAGGAAACAAGAAGACCAAACATGCCGTACAAAATTGCAATCACGAGGGCCACACCTCTGGTGACTTCCAGAGAGTAACTTTGCGTGAAAATAAATTCTTGGGCTAAGTGGAAGTTCTGCTCTAACGAACCTCGACAGTGAATTTGGGAGGTTTCATCCAAGGTAGAGTAAGTATTAGAAATAAACTGTGCATTAGAAAATAAACAAAACCAGGAAACAAATGCCTCTTAATAAAAATAGAACCTCTGAACACAACTTCCTTGCCCTTTAAGCCTAAATGAAGGGACGTTGCGTTTTAACGCCCAATCTATCCTTTATTAATTGGTTGGCGTATTTGGTGATCTTTCAGTTTATTTAGGGTAGTTTCAATGTCGGGAGGCAAACTGGTCATTGATTCAGAGGCTCGCTGCGTCCTAAATTGAGGGATGAACGCCTCATGTTCCCATTAGTTCTTGGTTGGCCTGTTTAGTGGTTTTTTAGTTTATTTATGATAATTCAATGTCGGGCACACTGCTCATAAGGGTTTTTTGATTCAGATACAGCTTAAGAAAGGTCCGCATGTTACCAGGGTAGATGCAGGGCATAAGAGTTATACACGTAAGCATCTTTTCCAGCGCTTGGATGGACACAAAAGAAAATCGTCCTCCATCTACAAGCATTATGCTGAGAAGCATAACTTCTAAGTTCCAGATCGATGAATTAAACATTAAGTGCAGCGGCAACTTTGATTGTTTAGCATGCTAAACATTCGCATACTCGAGTCCGACCTGAATGTTCAAACAGACTCCATCCACGAAACTGTTTTTGTTTAGATTTTCTTTGTTGTGTAGATGTATCATAAATTATCTACACGCAGTTTTTCTTTATCTAGCTTGAAAATGGTTTCAAAAGACACCGAAACGTCGGGATTTATTTTACAGATGGAAAAAGGCAGTATTTATCATCAATGTTCCGGCATAATTTATATTCTTGGCGAGTTTTGTAACTGGATTCAGATGGGACACACTTCATATGTCTGGCATCAAAGTTTTTAATATCAACATCTACTGCTCCTAACAAACCACTTTCCCTAGTTGATTATTTTGTCAGTTTTAAAACAGACTCCATCCACGCAAATGTTCTTGTTTAGATTTTCTTTATTGTGTACTCTTGGGTGCCTAATAGACGTCCCCCCCTTCGCTAATTAATTTTTCAAACATTTTTCACCCAGGGCATTCTTATTCCAACCCCCCCGCCTATTAATTTTTACGTTATCTCTTACCCATGACACTTTTTGGGGGACGTACTCTGGTGGGAAAGTAAAAAATGTCTTTATTAAAACATGAATATCACACATCAAAAAGATGACGGTGGCCTTTTACTAGGCTCGAAGAAGTGTGAAGAGCAACATTCTGAACATTTCTTCTTGGCTCCCTTTTTGGTCATTTTCCAACCTATTAGGCAACCAAGAGTAGATGTATTATAAATTATCAATACACAGTTGTTCTTCATTGCTTTGTTGGCAGTGTTCAAAGAAGTCAATGGGGAATGCTCCCACTCCCCAATGCGGGGTATGGGATTGCTCTTTTGCACTCGGTTTGGGAGGCTTAATAACTCCATCCTGAATTTTCAGTCTGAAATTTTTAAAAAAGATAAACACTATCTATCAAAATAGGTATGGCTAGTCTCATGCGCAAGCGATGTCAAAAGTGACTTGTGGTTGTCACATAACTGCGGGTCCTTAGGTTGAGAATTAAATTTCTGGACTGTAACTCGGATAGGAAATATCGCATAAGGACTACCCGATATGAAAATCCGGCAATCCCTAAAAAAACTTTGAAGGCAACACAAGCTTGGCATCATTGAAAATTGTTAGCAACGGCTATATTTTAACATACTGGTAAATTAGAATGTGCACCTCCTACCTACAAAATTATCCGGTTCCATTAAATTTGCACGTAAAGATGCATTTCATATTCATATCCATTCATAACTTAAATAGCGGATACGTAGGGCGTGGTTATGTTGTAAAAGACATTATACACCAACTGAGCATCAGCTGTTTAGGCGTAGCCACCTTCTACACTATACAATAAGGGTGCCATCCCTGGGTGTATATACCCCCATGAAGTCCTAAATAGAGGCTTATGCCAACAATGAAATCTGCAAATATGAGACTTACAGCCAATGGGCAAAATAATCTCTTCCGTGCTGAACAAATGACAAAAACTACAAAAAAACCCGTGCTACATCAAACATTAATACCTATTCTTGCAAAGACACGTTAGGTTATTTGGTTACCTACTTTCAATGAACAACATGAAACCAAGTTACCGACACGGATGTCTTATGTTAAATATACCCAGTACGCAAAGGTGAGCTATTTGACATCATCACTGTTCATAGACTTTGAAAACAATAAAGGAGATAGGAAGAACAAGAGAGACTGAAGTCAATATTTAAACACATCAGAAGACTCTAACTTTCATACATTACACGGTGCGCCGCTCTACCCCTGGGTTATACAGGTGTACGTAGTAAAGGCATTCCACAACGAGAGATAGAGAGAGGGGGAGCATAATTGATATATTTGTTAGTATTATCGTACCTCTGATAATAAGACTGTAAATCAAGCCAAAACTTTACACTTTCATTCTCAGTGTAACTAATCTTAAATGTTCCGTCTTCCAAGAGGTATACCATCGCTGTTTCTGTTTCAGTATTACTTGGGCTATCACGTCGTCAGTTTCCAACATCGACTAAACATCTACGTTGAAATTATGTCGGATGGCGGCTAAGCACAATCCTAGACAGGCCACTATCAGTAAATGTCGGTGCTCTCTTCCAAAATAGCAAATAATTGCTTAGTCTGATTTGACTACTCTTGGCTGCCTAATAGACGTCCCCCCCGCTAATTAGTTTTTCAAAAATTTTCCACCCAGGACATTCTTAGTCCAGCCCCCCGCCTATTTATTTTTATGTAATCTCCCACTCATGACAATTTTTAAAGGAGTTACTTTGGCGGGCAAGTAGAAAATATCTTAAAATATGAAAACCACACATTAAAAAGATGAAGGTGGCCTTTACAAGGCTGGAAGAATTGTCTTGGAATCTTGGAAGGCATGTAGGAGACTACCCTGACTTTGAATAACTATTATTTGTGCTGTTTTACCCTACGTTAAGGACGTTGCACTAGACATTGATTCTTGACTTCACTTTTTGTCCAGGCCCCCCGTCTTTTACACTTTTGGTCATTTTCCACCCCCCGTCTATTCCGACCCCCGTTTATTACGTTAGTGGGGGTTTTTCCGACTCTCTCGTTTATTCAAACACCCCTTTCTATTAGGCACCCAAGAGTATATGGTACTTGGTATTTTAGCAAGACAGGAACATTGTCCAATATCAGGGCATGTTACTTTGCAAGAATTGTGAGTTGCCATTTCAGTTGGAAAGTAAAAAAATACTCTAAATGACGTTTTGAAATCTGCTTATGTATTTTATCAGCCTCACAACCAATGTACTTGCTATTAATTCGCAGAACAGTACACAGACTGTGCAAGTAAGGGTATTTAACTTACAATTTTTTAAATTGGATCCTAACGAGAAGTCTTGAATCTCTGCATTATTCAAGGCTTCAAAGTTGTAAAATTCACTGTTAGATGTTTTGTATCTATTTGCAATACCCAGAATATTCCGTTTTATATGGGGTTTTTTAACACGATAAGCGCTCTTATTAGAGTCCATGGACGCTAGATAATTGCATTCTAAAACAATTGCTTCTCTTTACCATAAGTTCAGAGGTCAGACATTAGTTTATATTGTTAATTTACAGTTCCTGTCATAGGTCATACTTATGGATAGAGGGTATCAAAACAACATGTCCCCTAATGCGCCACTTTAACCCCCAAAACAAGGATAGGCTAGATCAGAAATTCAACGTTTCATTATTACTGAGTGTGCTGCCTTTAGGCAGGTCACACAACAATGAAATGTCAGTTAAAGTGGACTTCTCAACAAAACACTGTGCTTGTGGAAATTATCAACTCTTTGTGGCACGTCCCCCCAGAATTGGGTGACATTACTCAAGTCCCCCCACTTTCTTTTCCTAAATCGTAGGTCCCCCCAAAAATGTGTTAAGTTTAAACGCATGGGCAGTCGAATGATCCCTTTGTCTAGTTGTCTTTACGAAGGCCTAAAGGTAGACATTTTCTCGAGAGGGCTACTTGAACCAGTGTATATATATTTGTAAAGCAGGCTTCAATGACTTAGACATGAAAAAGAAGACCACCTTAAGGATCAGCTATAAAACAGCGGCGGCCTAAGAGAGCCCATCTACAGCGATAAGCAAAAATTAGACGGTTGTGAAAAGAATACTTACTTGTTCCATCTTCTTGCACTGTCTGCTTTGCGATTCGTACCTCACTTACAACTAAGCCTGAAAATTGACAGAAATGGACTAGTTTAATTATACGCACAAGCTCAATTATCTAGAAATCACAAGGATTTGAAACAGCTGCCTTAGTAACCTTATTTCATGTAAGAATATCAAAGCCCTGTCTATTCTAGCACCCTCCCACATTCGGAAAATACCCCGCTTTTAGAAAAAGCAGGTAACAGCTTTGGAAATATTCGGTTATCTATACAGAGCTCACAGTTAAATATTGTGTTATAAGACATCTGAAAATGAATTGTTTTAAAGTGTACATGGTTCTCATCTCTAAAATTCTCTTAAACTTTTGGCAGCACAAAGTGCCGTAGATATCAAAAACATTGGCATTGGTTCGACGACACAAATAAGCATAGTCCGTTGCACTTTTTTTATGCTGGAGGATATACTTTATTACCACTACAAAAAGTCATTGGCATAGTTTTGCTGTTGCCTAACTAGACTTCCAGTACCATTTCGCAGCAATCGCCTTTTACAGCCGAAAATTGCAAGGAATGGATTTCTTTTAGAGATAAACGAATTAAGCGGTTTTTCCACAAGTCCACAATCGGAAGTTAAATGGAGTAGATATGTACAAGGTGGAGCCCGTTAATCCCATAAATGTTATCTAGAAGAACCATTACCCTGTACAGGGACTGCTCTTTCACTGCTTTCGAGGGGTCTCGCTTATGACGTTCTGGCGAAGAGTATGATTTTTCTCACTTCATTCAAATATTGCAAGGCGTGCCGGTATAGTGTGAGAGAAACAATTATATAAATTGTCGAATCCGGTCAGCGCCGTTAATTTGCAAGCTATTGTGGTAATGCTCCACTCTTTGAGAATTATATATATATATGTTCCTAAGACTAAAAACTATTAAAAGGCATATTAAAATATATAAAACTAAAATGCCTGATGGCAATAAACGTTTATAAACTTTTATCCAATATATCATCTGCATATATCATTACATTTGGTTGCCATTGCCATACAAATTCTTGCAACCCTGACTTGCTCTCAAGATGCTGACAAACTCAAATTTACTATGGTAAATCCCATTTAGTGACATCCTTTTGACCTTTCAGATCACATCTTTCCCTTGGTTGAAGTTTAGCTTGAGCAACTTTCTATCAAGGCTTCTTTCATTTACCTTTGAAGCTGCTTAAACAATTCACCTTGTGGTTAATGCATAACGAGGGGGTAGAATAAATTAATTCTGTAATATCTATTGCTCTTGATTTAATTTTTTGTAGATTGGCAGCTAAATATGGCATAGTTGGAGTGCCAACTACACTTCTGTTTTATGGCAAAAAGCCAGTAGCAAAGTTTAATGGATCAGCATCAGTTGATGATCTACACCTTTTTATAAAGGAAACAACAGGTATATATGTAATTATTCATTCTGTTTTATGGTTTTTATGGTATCAATGGCCAATGAATTGCCATGGTGCTTTAATTAAGCTATTTATACTGAAATTAAAGCCATTTTATCTCTCTGAAAGCCATTTTGTGTTTCCTAGAAAAGTTAAAAAGCAAGTTTTATGAAGTGGTAAACTTGTCATCCAGCAAAATTGATAATAGGGAAGATGCAAAAGGGGTAAGGCTGATATCCAGGAATATTTTACTCCAACTATGACTTACACCATCTACGATGACTAACTTTGATACTACAACATGTTTATTATTCATGAATAATTATATACACTTATTTTTAAAGTTGCAGTGCAGGGTCCCAGCCACTCTTATATCATACTGCCCTGTGATGAAAAAGGCCATGGGGGCTTTTAGTTGTCACCTCTTGTGCAGGCCTATAATTTTGCATAGGCCCTGTTTCTTTTCAGCTGTACTGCCTTAGTACCGCAGCAGCAGTATGATATTTCTCCATCCACTTCTTATGCAGGACCTCTGATAACTAAATTGGACTTATGTGAACTGTGCCTAAGACATTGGTAAGTGACATGCAGCTTGCAGATGGCATTTTGACCAGGCCTAATTTATGTTATGCATGTCTTGTTAAGCACTTAAATGGGGGCTTGACAGAATGTTTTGATGGTACAAGATGGATAATCCAGCAGTACAATATAAAGTTATCAAAACACTATCGTCTCTTTGGAACTGTCAAGGTCACACATACTATGGTGGTACAAAGTACCCTTAGGAAAAATCGAAGATCAAGTAAAACAATGATTTTACAAAAATATTGCCTCATCTTGAAAACCATGCAAATAACTTGCTTCATAGCCAGGTACAGTTAAGCCCAACTTGTGCCTATTAACCAGTAGTACTATGAACTTATGAATTGTATTTGACTTTTGTCATCTCTTTACATAAGCTAGAGATGCACACGTGAGAAGCTGAAGGTGGAACTTACAAGTCATGATTTAGACATAGTTCTTTTCAATTGTCTTGCGCCAAGTTATGGAATAATATTCCACAGATCTATACGTCCTTCACAACTGAGAAGCTTTTGTTCATGATCAGTGGATGAGGGACATATCGAAAATTACTTTATTATTAGTTACTAGTTAAGTAGTTAATTAGTTAAGTATATTAGTTACTGAGTTTTTATCAATATATTAATGCGGGTGTAAACCTTGGGTTTGGTTTTTCACTGCTGTTACCCAATGTAAACTGTTATCAATAACGGTACAATGTAACTGATGCTATATTGTCAAGGAAATGCATTTAGGATCATTTCAGGTTACCTGATCTAAAACCTGACACATGCACTCTCATTTATCTTTTTTAACATAATAACTTACGCACAATGGCATTCTATTTGCCATTCTTATACAGAATGTCATTGCTTAGATGATACCTTATTTAGGGCGTATCCTCCCAAATATCTCTAAGCTAATTGGGTTACCTCCTGTCACCATAGGATGAGTTAATTGGATGAAATAACTGCCCTACTTTATAAACTTAAAGGAGCATCTGCGCGACTGCTCGCAATGTAACACGCTTATGAAAGACTTTCAGTTCTTCACTCCTATGTTTTCTTCAGACTTGGTTGCCTTCCCCATTCCCACATTTTGAAACCACGTCAGAGCTCCTGAGTAGTAAGCCTACTGGTAAAAACGATGTAGTATATCATCTGTCTGATCATAGCTCCGATAGGAAATGTGGAACTTTTTAGGTTTTTTCTACGTGCCTTCAGGATTTGGTCACCGCGTTACTTACAAAAGAATTCCAAAATAATAAGTACAGTCGACATCCGCTATCTCGAACTTTCACGGGGCCCAATAATTTTAACATAGGAGGAGGTTCAGATGAAGGAAAAGGAATCAAGTTAGTAATTATGTGATGTTTTGATGAATATAGTTGATATATGTATTGGGTTTAAATAAATGAGATGTATGCTTTTTGATGGATTTTCTGCTTAAATGATATTTTTATTTTTCCACAGGGCAGTGTATAAGCTAAGAATTTCACAATTGCACATATATAGAAAAATCTATGTAGTTATGTTTTTTAAACAGTAATTAGTTTTTGACATCACAACACTGTATTAACTTGTTTGTTGCATCTTGTAGGGATAGGCAAGACAATGTCAAAATGCTAAAATCTTAACCATGCCCCAGATAGGTGGAAGAAGCCTGAATCATGCACAGCAAAAAAATCAGAAATTTACAGACTATAAAATTTTGTTCAACTCGTTGAGAGCAAATACATGGAAGAAACAGAACCAGAGGGCTACCCAAGTGCCAGTGCCCTCTACCTAGGGTCCTCCATTAATTTTTTGATTTCCTCAGATGAGCTTATTTGGTAGTTTGGTTTGGTTTCAGAAGTTTTAGTAATGTCGATTACCATGTGAAAATGAGGAACTGACAGAGCACAGTGAAAGGAAGTTTATAAAATCCATCTTGTAAAGTGTTGTTAGAAGTGTACCTGATTCACTATGTAATTCCCAATAATTGATGGGTACTCATCTATGGGTGTGGCTTTTATTTTCTTTTACCTAGTAAAATTGATTTTGTTGAGAACTCAGACTCAATGTTGTAGTTCTTTGTTTCTTGATTATCACTCAAAGCAATCTTTAGTTGTTAATTGGCGCAGTGTAGAAAATAACAACTAAAGGACAACACTTCCCTTCAGCTGCCCTATAAAAGCCCTAGTTCCTGACTTAATTAGGTTCCTTGTATCACTCTTAATGTTTTGTAAAAATGTCTCTTTTAGAGATATTGATACTATGACACTTTGACATGCCAACTTTTTGCAGCTTATCCAACACAGTTAAAAATTTCTAAAGTTACCCTTTTCCCAATAAGTGTGCTTGAAAGATTTCATTTACCCAACCCCAATCCCAGTGTATGTATGTTAGCATTGTTAACTCGTTCAGAGTTTGTTTATACACACTACCATAAGGGTTTGTGCTAAATTGTTTCATGTATCCATATGGACACGATAACAATTTATATTTTAAATAGAATTCATTACCAACAAGTAGATATGGTTAATCCAGCACTAGTTGAGTGTATACAAAAAAAACAATACGGAAGCCACGCTCTTCCTGAATAGCACAGTTGGCTTATATAAAATTAATATAAAAAAAAAACATTTTAAGAAAATGAAGCTTTTAAATGAAAAGTAAAAAGCCATACTAAAACTGGAAACCAACCTAAGTAATTCATATAATAATTCAAATTACTATGATTGAGTTAATGAAACCCCAGGCGAACAAAAATTGGATGACGAAGAGATAATTGAACATGAAACAAACACGACTAAGAAATTGAACACTAATAAAACTGAGAAATTGAACAGAAAATGAATGACCATATCAACCGTAAAGATTACAGATGCTATTACTACTAATTACTCACTGCGACACCAAGCCACCTAAGGCCAACGCAACTACGCACGCTCCTCCTCCAGCCTAATGTATTCAAGTCCTCCCTCTTTACACCTTCCCAGGAAGTTCCCATTTCCTTTAAATCTTTATTTATGACATCCTCCCAGCCCAGACAAGTACGATCTGCTTTCCGTGTAGCCCCAGACGGTTGGCCAAAAAGGACAATCTTCGGCAATCTGTCATTCTTCATCCGCAGAACATGGCCTAGCCATCTCAACCTTTCTTTCATTATAGTCCTAGAAAGCTGGATTGAACCACATTTTCGTACAACCTACTGTTTGAAATACGGTCAGTCAGCCGGGTACCCAGAACAATCCGTAGGCAATATCTGCTTTTCGGAGTGCCCATGGTTCAGAGCCATATTTGACCACTGTCATCACTGTAGCTTCCAATATTCTAGCCTTGGTTTGCAGACTTATCTTTCTATTCTTCCGAACTATTTTTAACTGTGAAAAAACACCCTGAGCCTTAGCTATTCTACTTTTAACATCTTTACTGCTCCCATCGTCTTTACTTATAATACTACCAAGGTAAGTGAATCTGCCAACCTGATCAATCTTTTCGTTACCCAACGTCACCTTTTGATCTTCACTTATTCCTACCCTTAGTGACTTAGTCTTCTTCACAATAATTTTCAAGCCTATTCTAGCACCCTGAACTCGCAAAACCTCTAAAAATTCATTCATTTTGCTCAAACTTTAATCTAATATGCTTAAATCATCAGCATAATCCAAGTCCAGGAGCGTTTTTCCTCCCCATTTGATTCCGTGGTCTCCAATTGCCCTTCCTGTGCTCCTTAAGACGAAGTCCATCAAAATGATCCATATAAAGGGGGATAGAACACAACCCTGCTTAACTCCTGGCAAAGCCATCACCAACGCCAACACAGGCATGGCATCATTGTTCTTTGAAAGGTCACAGAGCTCCTAAAGTCCAAACAAAAGGTCCCTCCAAAACAAACATTTGATTTAAACTTAAAGAGACACAGCCTAATTTCCAAATGATTCACTGTTTATTCCACAATGAGTAGAGTTTTGGCGAAATAATTGCTGTTGTTCCCTTACATTGTAATTTCTTTCGCAACTTTCGGGAACAGAGTGGCTTAAATACT
The DNA here is from genome assembly GCA_010016025.2 of Alatinidae sp. Z8VKAUB7J3. Classification (NCBI taxonomy): domain Eukaryota; kingdom Metazoa; phylum Cnidaria; class Cubozoa; order Carybdeida; family Alatinidae; species Alatinidae sp. Z8VKAUB7J3. The sequence goes on from JAAAKM020073195.1 coordinate 101,714,124, forward strand.
TTGTCGATTGATATCCATTTCTTCATTGCATTTGCTGAGGGTGTTGGAACCAATAGTCAGATAAGAAATTTGATAAGTATACTAAAATGTGCTGTACATTGTAACAAATTCTGTTGATCTTTAACTCACAATAACAGTTGTCGGTGAAGCCATATTTAAAGCTCTGCCGAAGCTCAACATTAAAATGCTAAAATAGTCCAGGTATTTTCCAAAAATCTCCATCAATGTTGCATTTTATCACCATGTATAGGTTTTGTGAAGCTAATACCAAATACTTAATGGTTTATAATCCTTTTTTAGTCAACAATTCAGCAAGATGGATGAGCTATCGATCAAATCATTCACCATGGTGTCACTATCTTCCACAACACAGAAGTTCATGTGAAATTATCAAAGGTCCACAGGAAACCCTATTCTTACTTGTAACAAAATCGAAAGCTTGCTCTTTGCTTAAAACAATGACGTGAATTTTTAAAACTTTGAATGGTGTTTTCATCAAGTGACAAATGCTGCAAGTCAGAATCAAAAAGTGGAATCAATGTGTTGGCTGCAAAGCACTATCATAGTAAGCCTCAAAAGCAGTGTGTGGTCCTTGATGAGTTAAATTGTCGCTGTTCAGGTCATTACTACATCCATTAACTGCACAGTAGTCTTTGTCTCTCTTGAGAAAGGTAAAGCTGATGGTTTAAATTGAAGAAATTTCAAATGGTATCCCGTTTCCAATGATTTTTTTCAAGTTAGACTGAAAGTAATCATCCGAAAGGCAGTACCAGAGTGCAACGTGTGCCGCAATTTGCATAACATTTCCAAATTACCTATTAGTTATGTATATATATATGTTACAGTTGACCTCCAGTGGTCAGAATTTTTGATATTTTGTTTATTATATATACTTGCATGATAATGCTCTGTCCCTTCTCAAGCTTAATTTTTCACAGGACAAAAGTGGAACACATATTGCAGCTTTGTAAATGAGCAAAACTATAAATTGGCGTTTGGATCTATTGCATTTATATGCAGCAGTAGCTTTTAACAAAGCTTTGTATAATCTTTCGTTTTTAAAAAGGTAGCTGCAATTTGTGCATTGGTATGATATGACAAAACCCAACAACATAACACCTGAATAAAACAGAAAACAAATTTAATTTAAAATATTGGCAGCACTCCAATTTTGTTCTTGGTATAAATTGAACCTTTTCTTTTGAAGAACAAGCATTTATTTTGATATATTTCAGGTTCATAGAGTACATTGTTTTGTGGTCAGTATGTATACTTTGTCTTTGTTATGGTTTACTCAGTTTTATCTATGAAACATTTGTTTACTAGGTGACAATATATACCTCTCGTCCACTGGCATCAACAGAAACGCTTTTAATAGAGATAACTTTATCATTATTATTATTATGTTTATTTTGATATTGGAAAGGGAAAAGATCAATGAAGTTTAATTTTAACTTGGATTGACTTTGGTTATCCCCACCATCGATCGTGTTGGTATTGTTATTATTATTATCGTTGTTATTGTTATTATCAACTATTATAAATCTCACTGTCGCCATTATGCCGGGTGAAAACAGCGAGAATTTTATATCTTGTAGACGTTATTACTGTAAATTTACAGAAAGAATAAATGGCAATGAAGTTTAAAAAGAAATATATGTACGATTTTTTAAATTTTTACCAAGGATTCATTCAGTTTTACAAATTTGTTAAAAATTTAGGAATAGATGCAAAAAGGCTTACGATGTGACACTCCAAACAGTGATCGGAAGTAGTCATAAGAACATAGTGCTATATTCTTAATAAGCGCAACATAGACTGGGCTTCTACAGATCTATTAATTTTCATGTAATTAATTTTTTCTCCCTTACCTATATTTGTTGTATGTATGTGCTTATATATTATTATCATTGTCATTATTTTTTAAATATACAGATTAAGAACCCCCTGTATATCGAGTCCTGCTGTCCCATGTACTACGCCAGATGAAAACCGCGTGAAATGTTATTATAAAGATTACCGATAAAAGCATTGAGTTTTTTTTAAAAAATAAATTTTTTGAAGAATAATTCAAAGAATCTGCAACTCTGGAGCAAATACGTTACCAACTTTTCTTTGAACTGTCTAAATCCCCACTCGCTTCAACATGTAGAATCTGGTTGTCTCTCTCATATCAATCAAGGAAGTTATAACTGAAGACATGACTCAATTTTTAAGTTAAAATTACTTCTGGGTCAAACCTTCTTTGAATGCATTTGGTGACGTTGTCTAGACACTCGAAGTATATTTGCCGATATCCATCCTTTGGCGTTTTTGCAAAGTAATGCGTATTTGCTGCCCCCACTGCAAATCTTGTAGGAGCTCTTCTTCTTCAAACTTCTTTTGTCTGGTCTACTCCAAACTGTTCTTTCTTTATATTAACGGGAACTCCCACGCAATTCAAAGTTTCTTTGTTCTGATTTTTTTAATTACATACTTTAATTACATCTAATGCAAGGCTTTGTCCTTGGGCAGCTGACACTTTTGGACTCTGCAGAGTACGTAATTATCTGTCTGTCTAAGTAACATTGCTCCAAGTTTTCAGCCAATGAGAAAGTCAAAGGAAAGGTATTTCTGATTGCACTCCTTTCATCCTTGCCTTCATCTCTTGTGTCCTTTACGTTTTCCAAGGACCATTCGCATAACTTTGTAAATTCAGCATGTTTGTTTATTACAGACTGCAGTGCTTCAACCCGTATGGTCCATCGTGTAGGGCAAAACTGATGCATGCCATTTAGGGGGTTTTTGACTTTCGCTGTATTTTTTGCCAAAGCATTGCCCCGCTGGGGTGATTTCATTACTAACTTTGCAATTTCTGCTACCGTATCAAATGCATCATTGATAATTTTTATCATTTTGACTGGCAAGTAGTGGTGAAAGTATGAATTCATACCATCATCAGAAAGGTATAGGGTGCAGAGACCAGCCGAATCGTTACTGTAAGACCAGTGCTCCACTTTTTTGAGTGTCAGCTTGTGCGCATGCGTAATAACAGTAAGGTTAGTACTCCATCAGTGGCCCATCTAGTAACTGATTGCCCGAGTCGCAATTTCAAAAGAAGTCAATTTCAACACACGACAAGTGGTATTGCATAAAAGACCTTTTGCCATACCTGTGCAGCCGCCCAGATCTAACTTGCGAAGTTACTTACTAAGCATTGCCAAACTACTCAATCAGCCTATCTATTGTTGAAATTACGCAAACAAAATCTATGGAGGGTCGATGGCTAGTAGTCAAACGCTTACATCAGATACTGCATCCCATTTTAAGTTTCAATTACAGTGCATTTTTGCAGGCTTTGTTTCATCAATATATGACCAGGTCATAGGACACAAGCTAGGTCACAAGATATATTCTAGGTACATCCTATAACTCGCGTGACAGTAGTCATACCATTATAAGACAATAGGCATAAAATTTGTCGAAGTATACGAACATTACCATATCTGTTTCTCAATAACTCCTACTAAAATTCTCGAACTATAGAGATCACCGTAGCTTAGAGCATACAACTCGAATGCGTGCGCCCCAGGTTATAGTCGAAATAGTGAATTATTTTTTCTACTTTACACCATTCTTTCCAAACCTATTACTTCCCCAAAATTTGACATTGTCATGAAACATCTACAAGGCTGAAGATTCCTCAACTAGGTACTGTCTAATAAATCTAATTACGACTTTTAAACATTTTGCCTTCATTTCCTGATGATTTTGGGGGGCAAATACGTTTTGCAGCTGTTTTCAAACTTTGAAACTATAATCAAATAATCTAGTACTGTCAACATATAATTAGATTTTATCTTCATCTATTCGTTAGAAGGAGAAAGATTTGGCACATGGGGGTTTACAAGTATATTTTAAGCAAGTTATAAATTTTAATCAACTGCAGATGTTTGTACCTTCGAAACTGGCATCGGCAGCGTAGAATGATGTAGACAGGTACAGATCTGATAACTGCACTTTCATCGATTTGTATAAAAGAGCCCACTTACATTTTATGTGTTAATAAAGATGAACTCTTTCATGGGTTTGGGAAGGTTGTGTACTTACCCGGTATACATAAAACATCCATCACTCTCCTTCTTCACACTTGCCTTAAGCAAACCTTTACAAATGGGTTCTTAAAGGAGTAACAAATGACTTACAGACTCTGTGGGATATCAAGCCTTTATATCAATGCCTCTTTTTCACTTGAACTCTTATACATCTTGCCCTTAGGCTGTTTCAAAACTCCAAATTGCTTCTTAAGTTTCAAAAACAGCTTGTCTCCAGAAATGAGAACTATGTCTTTGATCCATGTTAAGATGGATGCTTGTAACGTAACTCTGTTTTTTATTCCAGGCTAATCATAACAAATCTTTAAAACTGCTCAAGTATTATTTCATGTCCATTTAAGATACTATTTTAACCTAAATCAAGTAGAAAAGGGACTCACTTAGCAGCAAAGTTCTGAAATTAAAGCGAGCACAAACATTTCCTACAAGGAAGCGCTGATACAATGTAGGAGAAAGATCAGAAGAGAGAACAGATAGCAGATGTGGATTAAAACCACGTGTTGTATAGCAGTGCACAGGTAAATGTATTTAGTAGTTGGTGCTGAAAGCAATGAACTGAGAATGTATTGTAGTAATAATAATTGTACGAAGGAACAGCAGCAGAAAAGTAAAGACACTCATCGCCGAGTTCCTATGGCAAAAAAGAGAGATAAATGTACTTTTGGCTTCCTAATAGACGTCACCCCGCCCGCTAATTAATTTTTTGAAACATTTTCCAGTCAGGGCATTCTTATCCACCCCATTGTTTTGATAGGCATGATTTAAAGTTTGAAAGGTTTAAGGTATGGTTCTCAAAATTGGACAGGTTGTCTATGTCACAAGAAAAAAGCAATGAGTACATAAAGTGATTAAGTTTCTGATATTCATTAAATCGTAACGTCACACTTTAGTACTCAATAGATGGCGAATAATGTGAATCCAATCAACTTCTGCTCATTGTTATTCCATTAAAACGATAGCTAACTAGTATATATATTTGTTTATTCATTATCTTAAATTTGGTAAAGACAGACGAATTCCACTTCGACTTGAAACAAATACATAACGAACTATCTACAAGTATAACTCACTGTAAGTAGACCGAAGAAAAATCATATATTGTTATATATTAATATGATTGGTATCACAAAGAAAAATGACCATAGCAACTTGTCTAGCAATTTTGGTCCTAAAAGTGTATCGTACCGTTAGCAACCTTAGCCCTGACCCTGAAAATCGAGCTGCTTATATTTTAAAAAATGTGTAAGCCCGATCTTTAACGACTGTCTTATCATAGCAAACATATACCGATGATAAATATATTCCTGATATTTCTGAGACTTGAATATCATTGTATTGATCCATAAAAGCCATATTAGCAAAACTTTGAGTTTTAATCAAGCAAGATAAAATATTACAGCCATTTAATCAATACAAAGATTAGCATTAAACACATGATTAGAGAGTACAATTTCTTACCTTTCTTGTGGAGTACCATGTTAGTAAAACATTGAGTTTTAGCCAGGTGTAAAAACTTTACAGCTATTGAACAGATACATAGATTAGCATTAAACGTACGATTGGAAAGTAAAAGTTCTTACCTCTCTTGTAGGAGTGCAGTCAGAGTAAAGATCTTGGCCACTGCTGTCTATAAGCTATGAACCATAACCTGTTCAAACCTAACTTCTCATTAGTGATCCATGACCTTTGTCTTGTAAGGATCAAGAATTAGCTAAAACAAATAGTCGAATATGGATGTAGGGCTGAATGATGATGGTGAAAGCGATTACTGATTTTTCTATATTTAAATATCAGATCCAAGTTTGCATTATGAAGTGCCCTAAAGGAAGATGTGGTTGTTTTAAAGCTCTCTATCGAAGATCCTTTAATTTCAAAACAATGTAAGTTAAAGGAAGTAGGTAGTATCGTTTTTAACAAAATGATTGTCTCATGCATAAGCCACTTACCCATATCGAGTACAAAAGAAAGAGGAAACATTTATCAATACGACCTGGCTACATATGACTGTCTATGATGGAATAACTACTGAACTCAAAAGATTATAATGTCTTATCTAATCCACCCTTATTTTCAAAACTCTGATCAAAGGCTGACCCAGCATATGATATGATAGGGTCACGATATCTTAAAAAAACATCATTAGATGGTATACTTCATTTGATTACAAGACGAAAGCAAAAGTTCAAACTCTGAAAGAACAAGTCTCTATTGTTGAGTCGATCAATTTATATTGCTGAATATTCAGATCAGCAGGAGGAACAGATAAAAAGGCACTGTGTCTCATTATTGTAGAGGGTTTGCTCTCGCACTCAAAAACGACAAATGCCCTTATGAAGATCGAGAATATATTTATCTTATTTTTAAGTACCAAATTCACATCAATAGTTTATCCTGAGTACTTATTCTTATGCAATTGGATTTTCTCCTGTGTGAGAAATTTGATGCGGAAGAAAGTGTTCCTATCCCTATAATGAGTAGAGAACGTAACACTAAAATTACTATTTGTCACTGCCCACTTTCAAAACTTATGCTATAACAGTACGTTATGGCTATCTTTAATTATAGTAGGGAGGATATATACGTAAATTGTACGCTTTCTTTCGAGAGAACGAAAGAAATCATGAGCTGATAACCTGAATTCATACGTTAAAATATTTGAACGAACGTTAGAGCATTCTAATGTTCCTGGGTTATGACACATGAAAAGAATTGTGATGTTCCACAAGAGAGGCCCAGTGGTTCATCTCTGGCGAAGTCTATTTATACAGAAAACTATTCAAAAGTTTGGTTTATTAACAATGGAATGAATGTTAAAATTATTTGATAATGAGATTTATACATATCTGACAGTACAATATGTTTGCCACCATCGGGCAAGTATGATATCAGGAATATTATAATCTGTCAATCTGCAAGTATTGTATTAAATTATGTAATTCAGAATTGTAAGTTTCTTGTCTTTGCAGCGTTTGCAGCTGCATTGCTGTCAATGTACGACGAAGACACTCCTATTGATCCTGCATTTATATTGGAGGTAGCTGCAACAGCAAGTTTTGGTGTTTTTATTATGAGTAGTACGTCACTTATCCTGAGAACTAGCGCGAGAAGATAGGCAAGTCGTATTCGATTTACTTTATCTAACAATATCATTGGCTCTATGCTTCTTATTCAAGAAGAAAGAGCAGACACAGTTCCACGTGCTAGCAAATTGTCGAGTTTCAGTCGACCAGGGAGGATATACGTAGCGTCATGATAACGTTCCTTTTACCATAGCAACCTATCTATCGAACGTCGTGTCCAATGCACCAAGAATTTTCACTGACTTACCTGGATAAACAAGCCCTGCTATTCTATTTTATTCTTTAAGACCAGATATTGTTATTGTTCATAATAATAGTTTGAACAGATTTATCACTGTTGTTGAACTAACGATTTGTTTTGAGACAAATCTTGAAAAGTCAAGAGACTATAAACTTGAAAAGCATAGTAGACTAAGGCAAGATCTAAATGAGTATGTCGCCAATTTCAAACTTTTAACTGAGATATCTACCCCTGGGTTTCATGGGTCAAATGTTAATTATGTAACTGGTTTGCCGAGGGACCTCCACATTGACTCAGAATGAGTTCTGAACAATTGTGTCGAGGTGACAATCACGGCGTCATATGATATTTTCAATGAGTGAAATAAGGAGTGGACATATCCAAACGACTTACATTTCTTTTAAGTGACATTTTATGTATTTATTTTGTCTTCTTTTAAAGTTGTATTTTAATGATTTTGTTCTCTTGTGTCGTTTTGGTGCTTGTTTTATTGTTTTTCGTTTCCTTTCTTTTCTTTCTCTTTTTTTTTTGCTGTACATTTGTTAACGTTTTTCTTTATTGATTTAATTTTCTTAATTTTACCAACAGCATATATATCTTACACTAATTGTTGCTGTTGCTGTTTTATACTTACTTTCACCGTTGTCATACTTGATTATCTATTTTAATATCAATATTAGTGTTCTGTAATTTTATTCGTATCTCCCAAAAATACTGTCCCAGTTTTTTTCGAGAGAAAATGATAAGAATAAGTTGTAAGATCGTTTGTATGTAAATATATGTATATGAAAATTTATGGCAAAGATGTTTTTGAAAATATTTTATCATCATAAGTCACAATTAGATTACGGAGAACAAAGTCAAACTCAACGTATATCATGCAAGTGAGGGACCGTTGTATGTTAATGTCAACTCACTGGACTTCAGGAGTTGCTGCAAGGGAGCAGTGTGGAGAGGGAGCTAGAAAGCTAAACTAACACGTTTTTCATTGCATTTACTTTTGCTTTATCTTCTAATCGCAAATTTCATTGTGCAACATTTTCATTTGCAATTCAGTGTGATTTTTACACTTTCTTGTTCCGTGCTTTTCCTGTATCTGTTCAGAGTTATTTGTCATCTTTTATAATTTTTTATGTGCCATATATACTAAAAACACAATGACCACTCCTGAGAGGAAGATAATGTAATTATCTCTTCAAATATGCTCATAAATATGATGTCAATCGTATAATTTTTTCAAGACTTTGGCTCTAATAAAAAAAAAATTAAACTCGTGACCTATCTAGATAACTTTTTCCAGCAGGAAAATCTCTAGCCTTTCCTGCCTATCAAATAGTACTTCTGGACACTTCGTACTAGTTAAAAATAGCGAATCAATGGTTTCATATAATTCTGAGACCTTTCAAGTTACTCTGACATAGACAAAAAAATCATCAACTGTTCTCCTAATCGCGTTTTCTTTTTAAAAACCGGCACTCGGAAATGTTTCCAGTTTTTCCTAGTTTAAAGCAATAGATTAAGAAAATCCACTCTAAGTATGAGGTTTTTAAATTTTATTGTAAAAATTGTAATCGAAAAACATTTTGTATAATAAAATATGATCAGATACGACTTAAAAATTAATTCCAATCATTGAAAAAGAAATTATTCAGAATACACTGTTTGTAGAATTTCAAGAGATGAAAAGTAAAAAATTGAGTTAATTTTTCGTAATATTATCGCAAGCTAAAAATTCTAAAATAATTCTTGAAATGCTGAATTGATGACAGATTGATACCCTGATCTGCATCATTCAGCGTACCTCTCACACCCAAACCCCTCTCCCCAGAACTTCAAGTATTTTCGACCCTGGATATGTCTAGGGCTTATTGGTCTCTTCTTCTTTCGCCTTTTACCAGGCCATAAAATTCTTCCGCATATCGAAAGGAATTTTCCAGTCGTGCACGGTTCCTGAGATAGTATAACAGTTCAAAATAGGGATGATACCTTTTTATAGACAGTGAATAGATATAAAATTATTTAACAGGATATTTCGAACACATATACAGTGTTCATCATCAGCAGTAAAACATGCATCAAATAAACTTTGCATGCATCAGGGAGTCTATCGTGTTGAGAAGTGGACTGTTCCTGAGTTTTGTTTTTATATTTGATAGAACTGAAAATTGACGTTCTGCAGCTGCACTGGAATGCGGAAGAAAGTTTCCTATGGATACGGTAAGCCGTTCCAAAAAGATTGCTAATATGCTCGCATCAGTAATATGTATCCTCAAAGCATGTTTTGATTTAGTTAAAACTTTGCCCTTCATTTTCTGCCTTAAATTGTCTCCTAGCATTTTCTCATAGTCTTAATTGTACAGTATCATAGTAGGAGTGGTAATAGTAGGAACGGCTGTGGCAGTACTACTACTACTAATAAGAACTCATCACAGCATCAGTCCGCCTAAGGCCAATACAGCTACGCACGCTCCTCTTTCTCCCTAATCTACGCAAAGCCTCCCTCTTTACACGCTCACAGGGATTTCCTATTTCTCTTAAATCTTTCTTTACGACAGCCTCCTACCAAAACTCTGGATGACCTGCTTTCCGTTTAGCCCAAGACGATTCACCGAAAAGGACGATCTTCGTCAATTTGTAATAGTGTTTATTAGTAGTAAGAGTAACTGCAAGGGCAGTAGTAGTAGGTGCACGTTGCCTTTTGGTCAGTTGAATATCCCACTCATGATGCCCCAAAATTTCCCCTTGATACAGTAAGATGTTCCAAAAATACTGCTGATACGCCCGTATCAGCAATCGTTATCCAAATAGTATGTTTTGATTCAATTCAACTTTCCCCTCAACACTCCCTGGAATTTTTATTTCGATATCTACAGCCTTTGTAGTTCTTTTTTTAGAAGCAGTAGTTTCAGTGAGCAGTAGTAGTAGTTGTAGCAGTAAATTTACCAGTAGTAGTGGTAGTTGTAATAGAGTGTAAACGTTGCCTTTTTGGTCAATTGATCATCATGTTTATCATTTCTTGTAACTTCTTGAGTTACGCCCTTTTGACAACCCGTATGCACATAGCGTGTATTAATGCTGTTCAAAATTTTCCTCGATATTCTCTGAAAATCACGTGAATGCTTTTGTCTTTTTGGAAAGGAAAGATCAAACATGCCCACATTTCTCAATAACATATACCATATGTAAGCAATGAACGAATTCCCTAACTTACAGCCCTTTGTCCTGGTAGCTGTGCGGGTTTTGACATCCCCAAATGCATAATTACTGAACCTTTCAACAATGTTGATCATCAAAATCTCGGTCGGATACGTTTTGGGAAATGATGAGCAAGGGGGGGGGGGGTTGATTGCCTTCCAATCACTTTTAATACTTACACAGGGTAATAGAACTTCCAATTTTTCTAGTAAAATGAACCCTACTTGAGGTTTATACCCACTCCCCTCTAAATATTATGGAAGAAGTACTAACATTATTTATTTCATACAATATTAAAATACCCCCGGGTATTTTCCATACATTTTGCCAACATTTACTCCTGTTTCAATCTGTTTACTCATAAACTTATGGTGCTTTATCATCCGGTTTTATTTGATTCACTTGACGTGCATCTGGTCACAGAGTACACTTTGAGTATTTTCTTTTGTAGTAAAAAACCCTAATTGAGTGTTTGTTAAATATTGAGCCGTCCACATTCCTAACCTACGAATAAAGTGATGCCTTTTCTGTGTTCTTACCGGATATATTAATCGTTGTTTGTCACAAATCCAATATGGACCTTCAAAGATATTTTCCAACTGAATATAAGGAGCAAAGTTAAAACTTGTAGCGAATAGAATTTTTTTTTTATAATGCCAGGGAATCTGACTCCACTTTCACGAAAAAATCCTATCGACGGAGATATCCTCTAGACAATTCCATCCTTGTGAAAATTTTCCCGGACCACTACCCTTAAGATCTCTTCGTGTGAAATTCAGCAAAGACAAAGCAAGACATAAGAAGAATGTCTTATAGGAATTCTGGCAAAATCCCCCAGTGTGAAATTTCCACTGAAAATTAACCCCCTGGAAACGTCCCTCCCCATGGAAAATTCTCCCTGTGGAAAATCTCCTGCAGAAAATTCATCCCCCAACCAGAAATAAAGTATATATACTTCCCAACAACAAATACTAAACTTAAACAATGGGCAAATACTATAACTTAAAAGACCTTTTCCCAGGGATTGTGATGGGTTATGTTATCTTTAAAGGCATAGTTATCCGGCCTTTCAGCTATACTGAAAAAAAATGGCTATCTCAAATTTTAAATGACCAATTTTGAGAAAAAAGGGCGTTGGAGGGGACCTAGTTGGCCTCCAATCTTTTTGGTCACCGGTCGAATGAGCCCTCTCTCGATATTCTTGGACCACTGGGTCGATACGATCACCGTTGGAAAATGAAACAGCAAAAACAAAGAAATAGCACGCATTCGTAATATTTCTTCTGGGAAAACATACAAAATTCTACATTTTGGAGAAAGGAGCTTGAAACCTCTCCTGTATGGTTTTCTGATACGCTGAATCTGATGATGTGGTTTTCACTAAGATTTTATGACTTCTGGGGTGTTCCCTTTTTTAAAAGTGGGGCGAATTTTATCAGGCCAAAAGCCTTTGTTGGGTAAAACTAAACTAGCAACCAATATGAAAAATGAATCCAAAGGATTGAATCGAACCGGACAATCTGTGTTTGAAACCTATAAGGGTACCTCTACAACACTTTTATTGTAATTAAATAGGTAACATTAAGGTTGTCATTTGTTTTAAATTGAAATGGTAATACCGAACAATATGTAAAAGGAATCCAAAGGATTGATTCAAACCGGTCAATCCGTGAGTGGAACCCACGAGGGTACCTATACAACACCTTTAATTGTAGTTAAAAAGGTAACATTAAGGTTGTCATTTGTTCGAAATTGAAATGGTAATAACAACCATTATAAAAAAGGAATCCTCAGGATTGAATCGAACCCGACAATCCATGTTGGAATCCAATGAGCGTACCTCTACAACACCTTTACATGTAATTAAATCAGTAACATTAATGTTGTCATTTTTTAAAAATATGAATGGTGATAGTAGCCAGTATGAAATAGAATCCAAACGATTGAATCGAACCGGACAATCCGTGTAAGAAACCCATTTGCGTACCTCCACAACACCTTTATATGTAATTAAGTAGGTAACATTAAGGTTGTCACTTGTTTAAAATTGAAATGGTACTAGTAACCAGTATGGAAGAGGAATCCAGATGATTGAATTAAACCAGAGAATCCGTGTTTGAAACCTCTGAGTATAGATGCAATATATGGAAAATGGATCCGAAGGATTGAATTAAACCGTATAATCCGTTTTGGAAACCCATGAGTGAACGCCTACATCATCTTTCTCTGTAAGATAATGGGTTAGATTAAGATTTTTCATTTGTTTGTTTTTGTAAATGGAATACTGAACGATATGAAAAAGGAATCCAAAGAGTTTGGATTGGCCTGGACAATCCGTGTTAGAAGCCCATAAACGTACCTCTAGGTTTTGAGGATGTGTAATGAAATAAGTTGGACTGATATCCTGACGGGTTGCTCTTGATAATAGTGGATTGGAATGTTTGTGTATTGACTATGATTTGTGAGGTATTCAAAAACAAAGTCGACACTGCATTTTGTTGTTGTAGGTTATTGTTATTGAATATTTATGGTCCAAAGTTTGGCAGTGTTCATCAAGTTTTGATTTATGATTATTTTCTGATTTAAACGGGGGGATCAGATTGATGTTGTTGGCATAAAATTGTTCCCACCCGTGCTTATACTAGACTCTACCAAAGTCACTCATCGTAACTCTAGCAAAGATTTCTCACCGTAGGTATGCTTGTGGAAGATTCAGAATCTGTGTAAGTATATGATTTTTCTTATGAGGGAAGTTAGCAGTGAAGTTGCCTTCAAATACTGTGAAAGTGTTTGAAGTAGTTAAATTGTTCTGAAAAAAGTAGGTATTTGATGCTGTTGATGCAATAAGAGAGGAGGAGGTAGAAGATGATCCGAAATTAGTTTCATCAAACTTCACATCAGGCTGGCTTGAAGTAAAATCACCATCAGATAGCTGAATGGTAATAGTATCTTCTTCATTGTCAAAATTTCCTGATGTCCTGCAAAGTAAAACTTGTGAAAACTTTGTGAAGAATGTACAGCTGGATGAGGATCATTTAATTTGTTCATACAGTATATGTTTAAGGAATGCTGCATCATTATAGAAATACCCTTTTTTTATCAAGCAAATATATTACTAGTGCAATGAATTATTAAATTTTTTTCACTCATAATTAGCTGACTGCTATGACTCAAAAATTGTTCGCTGAGAAGATAATTTGTAATCTAGAATTCAATTTTTAGGAGTTGCTTATTTCCTTTTACCAAGAAAGTATGCCAGAATGTGGCAGGAAAACCTTGGAATTGACCTGGCATTGCACAGTTTAGCTAGTATTTGGGGATGAAAATTAAGTTTATTAGATACTATACTGCTACAGCTATTAAACATTACACTGAAACTTACATACTAGGAGCTTTCTAGCTGTTTTACGTCACTAATTTTACATATTGCTCTTTTCTTATAAGCCATCAAGACTAAACTAAAATACTTTGAGAACCAGAACTTGGTTGAAAAATATGATGTCTAACTTTGAAGCATTAAGCTTAAGTTTTACCTCTTGATCTTCTTGAATTGGATTAGCCAAAATTCTGTCCAATTCTGGTAATATTTTACTGGGGTTGAACAAATCATACATACACTAAATAGGTGATGCATTTATAAGAAGCAATTCTAAGCCATTTTTTATTTCATAGTCAATTCATACAGAAGAGGTGATCACAAACTTTTGAGGGGGTGCATTCACTTGGAAATACAAAAAAAAATAGTTGTGCTCTTTTTAAGATTTAAACATGATTGGAAGGCAACCAGTACCCGTTTTATTCCCTTTCTTTATTAAGCATGTATCAAATTTTAGATAACCTTTTTATTAAAAATAGTCCAAACATCTAAAAACTACACCTTTGAGGTTGACAGCCCCCCCCCCAAAAAAAAAAAACAAGTTGAAAGAGACTTGAGACAACAGTCGAACTTTTTCTATTGATGTGATTTACATTTAAATTACCACAGGCGCTTGAACTGGCACTGGGTTAATAGCCTCCTACTTTCTCAAAAACTAATAACTTTTTGTGATTCTACAAAAATATTATAGTTTCCTGTTGATATAGACCCGACTATTATATTAGTATATTCTCTCTTTTTTATTCATACATATATATATATATATATATATATATTCATGTTATATATAATGGCAAACTTTATTGCTCTCAGCTACTAGTTGCTTCAGCCATCTTCAGCCGTGTTACTTCTCCCTTAAGAACTTAATCCATAGGGACCTTATATCTTCTGTCATATACATATTTAAGTACCTAAAGTGTTTCATACATTGGCCAGACGGAACGTATTTTGATGAATAATATTCGTAACAAGTGGGGAGATCCTCGTGGACAGAGAAAGCGGTCAAAGGAATGGCCGCCATATCCATTATGGAACTCACAACATTATTTACAGCAAAATGGGATGAGACTGAATTTTAAAATAGAGATTTTCCTAAAAATAACTATATCAAAGAATTGAGAGAGAGACCTTTTACTAAAAGTTATTACCCTGTGCTTTGTAAGGACAAGAAAACCAGGGCATGCTACTATTTAAATAAAATCGACGTATTCAAGAGTTTTAGGATTGACCCCTTGTTCTTATATGTACAAAGCATTTGTGCATAAATATCAAATTAAATAATGCCGTTGTAGATTTTGTCAAGATGTCAACAGACAAATGAAAGAATGAACGCAGATACACAAATAAAATGTGGTTTATTTGTTTTCTTTTAACAAAATCTAACTGTAATACGCACACTTTTTGGTTGTCTTGATGGCACAATGGTTAAGGTTTAGGTTTTCATACCAAAGGGTCGTGGGTTTGAATACCCTCAGCGTCCTTAGTGAAAAATGGCAAGCTAATGCGGTAATGCTCCACTCGTGATAAACAAATAATATTGCTATGTGTCGGCTGATTACCTATATATATATTTATATATAATATTTATAGAGAAAAACTACATATTTGAGGTTTCGAGATATTTGTTCCTCAGTTTCCGTCTTCCTCAATATATCTATATATACATACACACACATATATATATGTATACATATATATATATATATATATATATATATATATTACGCAAGTTTAGTTGAGCACTCTATGTTGAGACGGTACCATTGCTGTTTGCATCATGCAATGCTCACCGCAGACACAAACACACATACACACAAACACACAAAAACACAAACACACACACACACACACGCAAACTAACAAACAGACAACCATACGAAGACAGACACACCGGCACACACACATATATAGTAAGACATATAGGCAATGGGGGATATAAGAGTACACAAAGGGAAAAACACACACAAACAGAAACACACAAAGCCGACACATTGGCACACAGAGAGTCAGACACACAAAATTCTAGTGTAAACATATATTTTTGCATGAAAATGCCTGAAAAAATTCCATATCGGTTAAAATGACTTTATTTGGTAAAAATATGTTAAGAGCAACCCCAAATATTATCTGACATCCTATTCTAAAGCATTAATCAACAAGCAGGTGTACTTCAAATGAAAGCAATTTTCAGTACTGAATTTTCCACCCCGCATGTCAGGTATCGCAATCATATTGGAGCATAAAATTTATTTGACTAGCAGACTCTGCGTTTTTCTAATTTTTTTTAGTTTAACTCTGTGATTTATTGTGATATATGTATATTTTAGGTTTTTATTTATTTAGTATTCTGATTAGAGGTAGCTTCAGGTTTGGAAGATTATTTGACTTCTTACTGCTCATTTTGATTTAGCGGATCTCTTTGCATTTCTTTCAAAGACTTATTGTGGAAAAAGTTTTTATTATTAATTTTTTGTGTTTTCCCTCTTGGTCTTTTTGTCTCTCTCCCCGTGCTTGTGTGTCTGATTCTGTGTGTGCCTGTTTGACTTTCCGTGGTTCTGTTTGTGCGTGTTTTTCCCTCTGGTTACTCTTATATCCCCCCGTGCCTGTTTGTATGACTGTCTGTATGCACCAGTGCGTCTGTCTTTGTGTGGTTGTGTGTTTGCTAGTGTATATTTGTATTTGTGCGTGTGTGTTGGTGAGCTATCCCTCTGTGTGTTTTGTCTCTCCAGTCGGGCCTGTTTGTCTAATTTGCCTGGTTGTGTGTAGAGGGGGAAAAACACACGCACACTCACAGCTACACAGAGTTGGGCACACAGGCACACACACACACAATGTTAAACAGAGATACATAGAGAGAGAAAAACAGAGAGAGGGAAACACAGATATACGCAAATCAAACAAAGTCGGACACTAAGGCACAAACTCCGTCAGTCAAACAGGTTCAGAGAGAGAGAGAGAGAGAGAGAGAGAGAGAGAGAGAGACAAAAATATAAAGAAAGAAAACAAACTCACATACACACACACATAACAGACACATTTTCAGAAACCCATTTTGAGAGGGTTAAAACGTCTGGGGTTGAGTGCTGAATTAAAATAAAAGACAAAGCGGACAGCAGACGAATTATATGACAAATGTGGGAAACTGTAGCAAAATCCTGATATTTTAAGGAGGTAGGGATCTCGCTCAGGGCTCATATATGTTACATACTGTCGGAAATTCTAAACTACAGAAAGTGTATAAGAAAGCAGCACACCTCTTACGACAGAATAGAATGAATTATAGTTTTTTGAAAGTCCCGAGGCCAGCCAGTTTATTATGTAACAGATTTGGTGATAGGGAAAACACGTACGCACTTCAAAAGGAGCTGCAAAAGACAATCAACAAAACGCTGATTAAAAATTGCAGTTACTGCCGCACAAATCGAGTTCTTAACTGCTAATTTAACATGCATTTCACCCACATAACTGGCCTTTCTCACGTCAAGATTTTCAAGTTTCAGCCTCCCTTAATGTTCACTAACTACAGATATTTTTTCAAAAGGTTCGTTTTCTGGCAGATCTGTGGGTGAAATCAGTAAATTGAAATAAAATGCCATATTGTATTTTATCTTCTTTTTATTAATCACACAGTCTATTAGAACGTCATTAGAGGAAACTCATTTTAAACTAAACTGCAGGTAACACAATCACATCTGGAGTAAGATAATTCAAGCTTTTTATCTTTATTCGATATGGTATTTATTCATCGAGAGTAATTTTATCTATGTTCAGTCTTGGTTTTCTCCTAGCCCGTCGATCTCTGCTTTCCGTAGCGAAAACTTTGGTTTGTTGTTCACTTTAACTACGTGACTTCTTTTCCCTATTTTCTTCTGATTTTATTTAATGCATTATGTGCTAATATCTGTTCTAAAGATTTTCAACAACTTTGATTAACTCCAATTTCCTATAAACCTGTTTGAAAAAAGCTTCAGCTACGGCAGGTCAGCCATTTCTTAGTTTTTAGTTTAGTTTATTTTGAAATTGAAGGAGCCAAAATTTGCACAAATATTTTAAAGCAGATGCTTCTTCATAGTGCAGGCCTATTCATTCCTGAAAAAAACCTATCTTCCCGCAATCCGTCAAAAATTTATGATTTCTGCAGATTTTGAGGACAGTAAAAATTATTTTGAGGAAGAGAGTCCCTACCACCTACTCCAAGCTACACAACTGGCTAAATAATATATTTCCGCTTAGTGATCTTCTTTGTGCCTAAATAGAATGTAAAGTAAAGGAAAGGTTCCTTAACATATCTCACGGGCAAAAATTTATAGTATGAGTATTGCATTCTCGCTTCATTACTGTCCGTTAGTGGAGATTCTTGTGAATCGACTTCATAATCAGGGTTGATTCCTGCTGAAATATCCTGAATGTCAATTTCTAGGTCATGGCTATAACTTTTTTTCATCAGGCAATTATGTTGACTCCTAGCAGTTTAGGTCAGCGTGGCATAATTTGCCACCCCTTGACAACCTCTAGTGGGCAAATTACGACAGCTGAGGGTATTTCAAAATTTGTCTCTCAAAAATAAATTTATAAACTAAAAAATGACCATCTTCAAAACAAGATTTACAGCATAAATTATCCTTTTGTATTATTCAAAACCTAAGAGAAAAGATACGAATTTCTCGAATTTTGGGGGGATGTATCCCCGTTTCCCCCTGGGTTTGCCCCTGCATGAAGGGCCAGGGTACAGCTCAAATATAATTTGCAATGAAATATTTTTAATAAGTTATTTTTTTGGGGTAGGGGGGAGAAGGTCAGGCCATTTAGGGCCATGGGTGAGTACCCATAAATTTTCAAATGAAATATCGCTTATAAGTTATTTTTTATGGGGACAGCCATGGAGGGAGGGCCGGAGGGTCATCACCTCACATACTTTTGGAATGCAATATCATTGAAAAAAAAATTATTTTTAGAGGGTGAGGTCAAGGCATGGAGGCAGGATCAGGGGTCAACTCCCGTTATTTATCATTGATAAGTTTTTCAGGGTGGAGGGGGAT
The DNA here is from genome assembly GCA_010016025.2 of Alatinidae sp. Z8VKAUB7J3. Lineage (NCBI taxonomy): Eukaryota > Metazoa > Cnidaria > Cubozoa > Carybdeida > Alatinidae > Alatinidae sp. Z8VKAUB7J3. Next base: position 101,733,149 of record JAAAKM020073195.1, read on the forward strand.
CAGATTATGGAGGGACAGGGTCAGTTTCCATAAGTTTTGGAATAAACTGTCGTTAATAAGTTTGTTTTGAGTGGGGTAGGGTTGAACTTATCTGATTTTTCTACTATTTTAAAAACCACCGCATGAAAACTCTCAGATCTCAAAAACCCGGTGGGATGGTTTTGGGAAAAAGAGAGGAGGGGGGCTGATAGTTATGTTACAGCCCCTTTTGACTCTTAAAAAGGGAAATAGAATTTTCAGTTTCCAATTTAATTAGTCTCTTTCAAAGTTTATACAGCCACCCCTTCCATAAAAAGCTTCATTCCTTGGGGTATTATCTAAAACCCTTTCTCCCAGCTTCTTGGAGGTTGTGTAAACCCTGATTTTTCTTCATATGGTCTTTGGTCTATTTTGAACAAAATGACTTATCTCAAAAATTTGATCAGTCACCTTTGGCAAAAATAGAGTGGTGGGGAAAGCGTTGTTGGAGGAATCCGAGCCGGTTGAACAGGGGCGTATCCACGCCATGCTGGGGCGCATAATTCTTGATCGGGACGCTGCCGCGGCAAATCAGCACTTATTACAAGCCAGTCAGTTAATTGCGGCGGACGATCTGGCCGGGCATGCCTATGTGGAGGCGGCCTGGTGCTTGAATTACACCCTGGTTGCCGGCATCGAGTACGCGGAAGAAGTGTGTCGTTCAAGCGTCGCCAAGGCGGAACAGAGCGGTGATAACTGGGCCTTGGCTAAAGCTTACGGCGCCCAGGCAATGATGCTTTACCAGACCGGACGACTGACCGAGGCGTTCACGTCCGGTCGGCTCTCCATCCGCTATGCCGATCAGACCAATATTGCGGCGGTCAGCGCCAGTCAATACAACGCCATGGGACTTATTCTGCGCGCGCAAGGGCTGTTTCAAGAAGGGTTGGATCACTTTTCCCAGGGCCTGCAGATACTCAACCGGGATAATTCGGCAGACAAAGCCATTGATGAAGAACTTTACCGGTTGCTCAGTTTTAATGTCGGCTTGAGTTATGCGGACCTTGGCCAGTTTGATCTGGCCAAGGACTACTATGCTGCGTCGTTGGCGTGGAGTCAGGAAACCAGGCGTTATGCAAAAGAACTGACTGCGCTGGTGTACATTGCCATTGCCGATATTGCGCTGGGTGACCCTAACATGGCGTTGGACAATCTCACCCGCGCGTTGACCCGCCCGGAACTGCACAACAACCAGGGTTATATAGCCTTTGCCCATGCGGTCATGGGGGAGGCACATCTGGCCATGCAGCAATACGAGCAGGCTTTGGAAGTGTATGAAAAGGGTATTGCCATCGCTGCGGGTGAACCCAACACGTTCGAGCAACGACGCTTGAAGACCGGCTACGCCAGAGCTCTGTTTATGGCCGGCAACCGCTCTTTGGCACGTGTGCAGCTGGCGCAGACCATCACTCAATTGCGCCAGGAGAAATCAAAAAAGATGCTGCTGGACTCGTTGCGTCTGCTGGCCGAACTGGAGGAAGCTGAAGGGCAATATTACGAGAGTTTATTGGCGCACAAAGAAGCGGAAGCGTTGGCCGGTGAATTTCAAAGTCAGGTGGTACAGCATGAACTAGCATTGTTACGGGCAGATTTTGAACTTGATGAGAAGGAGCGGGCGCTCGCCAAGGCGAATCAGGAAGCCTTATTACGCAATGGCTTTATTATGCTTGTTAACTTGGACTTCCTGTCCCTCTGGCGGTTGGGTGATATTGAGATAAAGTGGTGGCTCCACAAAAATCCGACGGAAGTCCACAAGCGGCGCAAGCTCGGGAATGATGCCCACAAAGGCGATCGAGAAAAAACCCGATTCCTCAAAGGTGATCGTGCAATCTGTTTCGTTTTCACAAAGCCGGATTTCCCCAGGATTAAGCACCCAAAACCAACGCTGGAATTGCTCGGCCGGATCATCGATTTTCCCCGTGAACTCAACGGGTTGGTTGCGGGGAACCAGAATATCTTTGGTTCTTCTCAAAGGCGGCGGCGCGACAATGCCCAAACGAGGACCAAGGACCCGAATATCCTTTCTGGCAGGACTCGGATCGGCAAAACCACTTTGATCAATGGCCGCACACAAGATCGTAAAGCGACCGGCAACCGGAAATTGGACTTCGATATCCGCACCGTCAAAAATGATGGGCAATCGATCGGCTTTATCTTCAAGTAAAGTCCAAAGACATTGGACGTTTTCATCGTTTCCGCCTTCTAACCCGGCGGAAAATCGGAGTTGGCCGTTGACGTTCACTTCGACCGGGTCGGCTTCAGGTTGCAAAATCACCGTGTTCAGCATTTGATCGGCGACCACGCGCACGGTTCGAACAGCCGGTGAAGGGTCTCGATTCCCTCTCGCGTCGAAAGCGGTGCATCTGACGATGAATAGCCCTAATTGATTAAAAGGAATTTCTACCGATTGCCCTTCGGTGCGACCAAGTGTTGTACCGTTGAGCGTGTTGGTCACGACCCACTCAAAAGAGATACCGTCGAGGACACCATCCGCGGTCGTTGCACTGAATTGAAGCGTCTGGTTTTTGGGAACCACCAGCTGGCCACCCAAATTTTCAGGCTGGGTAATCACGGTATCGATATCCGCTTGGGGAAGGCCAAAAACATTTAAATTATCGATGAGCCACCGTGTGCAGTTTTGGGGCGTGTTGTTGAAGCGAAATTCCAAAACAAATGTATCACCGGGCAAGGATGCGGTATTGATGAACAAGGTCGCCAAAACCCATTGGTTCGCCAAAGGTTCAAAAACCGGTTCTCCTAAGGAAACAGTGCTGCCGGTTTTTGTTGAAACTAAGAACAGTTCTGTATTCGTACCATCATCACCCGTGTTACCAACGGGAAGCTCATTATTGCGATAGGTCACCAACACTTCGCCAAATCCGCTGACATCAATCACCGGCGTTAAAAGGGCTTTAAGGGGATTGAAAGACTCTGTTGCCTGATTATATATGTTTTGTTCTTTACTTGATGCTCAATATAAAACGAGGATTTTTTGTTAAATAAATAATTATTGAACCCTTTAAAAGAGTTTTACAGGTTTGGAAAGACTATGATGCTTGATTCCGTGTGGTTTGTTCTTTTCTTGATGCTCGTTAAAACAAATATTTTTGTTAAATAATTCTTATATTTTTTAAAGAGCTTTAAGGGATTTGAGAGATTGGGTTGCCTGATTCCTTTTTATTTTTTCTTTATCTGATGCTCATTAAACAAGAAAGTTTTTGTTAAATATATAATTCTTGTATCTTTTAAAAGAGCTTCAGGGAATTTGAGAGACTCTGTTTCCTGATTATGTGTGCTTTTTTTACGTACTTGTGAAAAAACGAAGTTTTTTGTTAAATTAATATTTTTTTTTTATCTTTTAAAAGAGCTTTACAGGGTTTGAGAGAGTCAGTTGCCTGATTCTGTGTGTTTTTTTCTTTACTTGGTGCTCAATAAAAACGAAGATTTTTTGTTCAATCGATAATTTAGGTATCTTTTAAACGTACTTTATGGAGTTTGACAGACTCTATGACTTGATTTTATTTGGTTTGTTGTTTACTTGGATCTCATTAAAACATTCACATAAATAATTCTTTTTCTTTCAAACGAGCTTAACGGGGCTGTTTTAATAAGTGCAACCATGGCCGCATCCACACAATTTTTTCCAGCCCATTTTTTCTAAATAATAGGAATTTCTCTCTGTGCCTGTGTGTCTGAGCTTCTGTTTGTCTGTTTCTGTCTGTCTTTGTGTGTTTGTGTGGCTGACGCTGTGTGTTCGTGTGTGCTTTTTTCTCTCTCTCACCGTACCTGTTTGTCTGAGATTTTGTTTGCCTGTCTCTGTTTTTGTCTTTGTGTGTTTGTTTATCCGCCTCTGTGGGTTTATATATGTTTTTGTCTCTTTTTCTCTGTGCCTGTTTGTCTAAGCGTCTATTTGTCTGTCTCCTGCACTGTTATCAAGTGACATCCAAGAAGAACAGACTGTCTCAATGAATACAACTTCTAATTTTTCTTCTATCCATGTTATCTCAGCTGATTCTGTTGAAGATGTCCTGCCATTAGCACCGAGTCTTGCAGTATCAGTGTTATCAAGTGGCATCCAAGCATATCAGATTCTCTCGATGCACAATACTTCTACTTTGTCTTCTATGCAAGTCTTCATGTCTGTCCGGCGCCAAACGCCGGTTCGTGACCACAAAATGTCAGGGTTCCAAATGCCGCCGGATGACAGCCCCGATGAGCGTTTTGAGTGTTCGGTCCTTGAGAGCTGGACAGCAACCTATCCAGACCCGATCGAGGTCGTGGAAGGTGAGCCGATTGAACTGGATGGGCGAACAGATGTGTGGGACGGCCACACCTGGCTCTGGGCGAAAAACCGGAAAGGAAAAGAAGGCTGGATCCCGGATTGCATTGTCGCAGGCTCCGATCCGGCGATCGCAACAGAGGCCTATACCGCCATGGAACTGACCTGCCAAAAGGGGGAACGGTTGAAGGGCGAAATGGTTCTGCACGGCTGGGTGTTCTGTTCCAATGCAAGGGGACAAAAGGGCTGGGTGCCGGAGCGAAATCTCGCCATGATAGGCTCTAGAGCCTAGCCCCGGTCAGGATCCGGCGCTTCACATCGTTCCCGTTCCAGGAAGGCATTCAGCCCCTTCTCGGCATCGTCGTCAAACGTCTCTCCGGGAACGGAAAGCTGGGCAATCCTGTCGAAGCGGAACGTGCGAAAATCCTCTCGGAGTTCGCACCATGCGGAAAACATCCAGCCATCGGTCAGGTTCCAGATGACCAACGGGCGCACGCGGCGTTCGGACGGTTTGCCATCGCCGTCCCGATAGGCGAGCACGACGATTTGGCGCCGGCGGATCGCTTCCCTCAGCAGGCCGACGTCGTGCGTTGCGCTGTTGCGGCCCTGCAGGCTGAAATAGGGCGCGTCGGCAAGCCGACGTTCCTCCGGCTGCGGCAATCCGGCCTGGATTTTTGCACGGGTTTCGCGAGCAGCGGTGGCGAGAACCGGATCGCCGGTCCTTTCCACAAACGCCAGCCCGACGGCCAGTGCATCGAGCTGATCGTGGGTAAAGGTCACGTTCGGCATATCGAATCCCGGTCGCAGCAGATAGCCGATCCCGGCTTCGCCCTCGATCGGCAGGCCCGAGGCCTGGAGGTGAGCGATGTCACGGTAGATCGTGCTGACGCTGACCTCGAAATGGTCGGCGAGATCGCCCGCCCGGCTGACACCGCGGGTCCGCATCTCGTTGACAATCCTGAACAGTCGTTCCGCACGTCTCATCGGTTATCAGATCACCTCGATAGGGGTAGCAAACGCACTACCTTGCGCGCTTGAAGCTATATCACAGCCTGTTTCGAGGTTTTCGCGCAAACAGGCGCCCGGCTATTCGAATCAAAGTGAGGAGGTGGTTCTCAATCTCCAAAGACCATCTAAACGATCATTTCATCGAATATTGGCCTGATTCCCAATATCAAAAGAGCATCTAAAGGAAGTTAAAGCTGACAAAGGACAACAAAAAATTTCTGTTTTGAGACGGTATACCTTACGGTTATCCTTTTTAGACCGAAATTTAGGGAACTAAACAATGTACTTGCATAGATCTAACTAGATGGAAGAAAGGCTAGGTCAACGTAAAAAAGTAAATGAAATGAAAGCTGAAAAAATTAAGTGAACTTCTATAGCAGTCATTTCATTTTTCGTCAAAACTTTTTGTTTGTTCTTACATTTAAATGGGAGGTCCTTTTTTCCAATAAGCAAACTACTATTGTTAAGAATTTTTTTCTGTTCTTTTTCCGCTAAGACAAGCCTTGACCTTTAATAGAAAAAAAAGTCATTTCCGTGAATTCTATCAGCTGACCTCAGAAAAATCAAAATAAAAGTGAGTTAAAATGGGACATGTACCTCTGTTTTCTTAGAGAAGGAACAAGAAAGGGTCCCATGACGACTTAAGAAAAAACTTCACTTAAGGGAAAAGAGGGGCTCCAAAAAACTGAGAATCTTCCTTGCGACATTCCTGCTCTAACCAAAATAAAGAACATAAAGCAGAATAAAGGAAGATGAGAAGACCAATTTATTTTACTCTTTGGAAAGGTTATCTAATTCTAAGCTATTTACCTTGTATATACCAAGTAAAGAAAAGCACTTAGTTTTATTCTTTTTGGAGTAAAAGTTAATTCAAACCAATCGCTGATTTATTACAACATATCTCAAAGCCCAAGGAGCATCGTGAACGCTGCTGATGAGCCTTCCATCCAGTTCAATCACTGGGTTTTATGGACATGTTGCATAATCTCTTGAAGAAAACCAACAGATTACTAATTAATGGTAAAACCCGAATGGGTCGGTTTCAGGTGGATATCTAGTGCGAAACCAAGCCCTCTAGCCCATGCGTTAACATCTCTAGGTAACCGGAGCATACTGTTTGAATACGTATGTCTTGACAAAATATATCTAAGGCAAAAGCCATACATGTTGCCAACAGCCGTCCACCTTACATTTCTCCTAAGGCATCCGATCTTTATGCTGAAGCTTCCAACATATTTTCGATATTTATCAGAATCTCAATAAAACATTACTTAAGCTTTATTCTTATTTAAGACTCAGGCAATGTAAGTGACCTATTTCTTTACTTCAAAAATTTTTTCATCGAGGCAGCCAAAAATCAGCTTAAGTCGGACAGTTTTACCATCCATTTGGTACCATGTTGTCTTGTACTCTTTATCGTGCCCCTTCAAACAAAGTCCGTCACAATAATCCATATAAAAAGAGACAGGACATAAACTTGCCGAACTCCTGATTCCACACCGAACCTATTACTAACCTTGTTCCTTCAAAAAATGTATACAGCATTTCTTAGTCTAATAAATATCGATATGCTAAGTAATTTGCTTCCTACAACAATAAAGCTAATGTCCCTTTGTTTACCATAATTTTTCTCATTAAGAGGTTTAACTAAATTTTTAATAAAATCACTTTATTCCCTTTTTTTTTAAATTAAAGTAATCCTCAGTAATTTACTGCTAACTTTACAACCATCACATTTCAAGACCTTATTTATCACGATATTAGTATCCGAAGCTTAGATACTTTTCAACCCTTTCGGAACTATCTACAACTCCTTACAAAATAAATCTTCTTTCAAATTAGGCCAAACCGGTGCTTAAACCGGAATCTAACCACATTAACAGTTAACAAGCTACTTTAAGATTTCAGACCATGTAGACGCCTCAATGAAGACTTTAAAGGCCAGTGAATCCTCGATTTAGACAAAAAAAAAGACGGGTTTTATGAGTATTTTTTCTTAAAAAAACAACCAGAATACTTTTCCAGGTTAATTAAAAAACAAAATTCTAAAATATATTTTCCAGTTAAAGCCTTGAGTCATTATGGATATTCATTATTATGCTATCATTTGAGTAATACCAGCTTGCGCGATGGTGCTTGTTACCAGGGTGGAATGGAATCAGTTCATTTTATGGAATTCTGAAGCCTACAGTTTTTTGCTGTTGTGGCAATTACTTACGCATTAGAGGCCTTATATAATTATTTAGCTACTGTTTATGTTGCTTTTGCTACTTGGAGTTGTAGTTGCTGTTAGCCGTGCCAGTAACTAACGACCAAAGCAGACAGCACATTTAGATCACCGTGGGTACATAACTGATCTTATTAGAGATTAAATAAAAAAAACTAATTTTTTTAGCTGAAAGTAAGGAGCGACATTAAAACTTAAAAGGAACAGAAATTACTCCGTATATGAAATGGGTTGTCCCCTCAGCAATCCCTCGCTCTTTACGCTAAAGCTTTTAATTGTTTTAAAAAATAGAATTGTGGCAAAGAGTCAAACTTTAGCGATTGCAATCGTTGCATGGGCTTACGCCTACCAGTCTATCATCGGTCCAGTCATTGATGAAGATGAGATCTCAACGATGGCTAAAAAGGCACTTGCCGGACTATCCGGTGTAGGTGTCGATCAGGCCCTCTTGGTACTTTCGGTATAAGGGACGCGTCATGCCTGATAGTAAGAATTCACCAATCATCAAACATGTTCTGTCCAACATCAGTACTCTACGGTATCGAGACTTTCTGATCGAACTG
>JAAAKM020073195.1:101741253-101776199 GCA_010016025.2 Alatinidae sp. Z8VKAUB7J3
CGTATCATTGTTGACAGGGACACCCCGACATTACCGGCCAATGCACCAGCCTATGTTGGTAAACTGGTGGTTGTAGAAGGGGATTCAATGTTCTCCAAAGTCGACGCCGTAAGAGAAGTCGGTGAACTCCAACACCTCACACTCTCTTCTACCGACATACCTTACAGTAAGGGTGGCAAGGCGCTCGCGTATAAGGACACTGAAGTGTACCTGAGCCCAAACGAGATCGCTAACTACTCAGGTCCAGGTGTACTTAAAACCTCGCTCGGCCGACTGATTGCCAACCAGCTGGTGCTAGCCGAACCACTTGGCGACAAGGTCCCGTACCAGAATAAACCCTACTCTGAAGCCAAGCTTGACAAACTGTTTCTATCAATGGTGGAACGCGGCGAGCTTACGGACGAGGAACGTGTTTCGGTGATCCGTAATGCTAACTTCCTTGGTAGCATTTCAGAACTATGTTCACCAACTCTTTCTGAAAAAGCGCTTATGACAAACCCTGAAGTGATCAAACGTCGTGATGAATTGGTAGCAGAGCATCGTGAAGCTCTGGAAGCTGGTGATTCACTAATCATGTCTCAGATTGAGCAAGAGCTTATTAGCATGGACAAGTCTAATCTTGTCGGTGATGAGGTCATGGGCTACTACTCTCTTAACCCGGTTAAAGTGTTCAGTAACCAGCGTAAGCGTACCCACGGTACTTACGGAATGGTGGAAAACTTTGGCGCTCCAGGAACGTACAGCTTCATTAATAAGTCATTGAGTGAAGGGTGGGCAAAGGAAGACTTCCACGTTATCGCCAACGACATTCGCTCTGGGTCTTACTCACGCGCAATGGAAGTGGCAAAAGGTGGTGAAGAAGCAAAGTTTCTTCTACGCGTTTTCCAAAACCTATCCATCACTGAAGATGACTGTAAAACGTCTCGTGGCATTACCATTACTCTAACAGACCAAAACGTCGATGACTATCTCGGTCGATAAAAAAAGAAGAAAAATAACAAATATGTCTTGAGTCAGCCATTGGAACATCAATTTCACATAGGACACTGTACATACTACTTTAACTATATTTGATGCCAATAATCCGAAACCACGCGATCTACGGAGGCTACTGAAAAGAAATACACCTTGAGTAGATGTCAATAATATGATCTTGAAATAAACTATTGAATGAGGTATCCATGTTTATTATCATTTATTTCCTAGTGAATAAGAAATATAAAAAAGAAAAGTTTTTGTATAAAAAAAATGTCTAAAGTTTCTAAAAAGTGATTTTTGTAGCCTATATTTATTTGATATCTATTCAAAATTAACGTTTCAATTTCACAATCTAGAAGTATGAGTGACACTCGAAGTATTACTTCCATAAAAAATATTTCATTAAAACAACAAAAAATTTAAATAATATAAATCTGAAAGAGAAAACTATCATTTAAGAATCTTATCTAATATATAAAATGTAGTTTTATTCAAAAGGATTGGTCTGCATTTGCTGAGGAACAAAATTATTAATCTTACATGTGCCAACTGTAAATGAGCCTTCTAAAAATGCCCTCCCCTGCCCTGATCTGTGTTAGTCACGTAGCCTAGGTTATTGGGTTGTTTTCGGCTCATAGTTTTTAGTTGTGTTTATTGACAGGCTAAAATTGCACGTATACCAACAATCTTTGCACCTCTTATCAGTAATTGATTCCTATAAATATAAAAATTGCTGCAGTTTCAGACAGTCAATTGAGTATATTGGTTCAAGATGAGCAAATTCACAGTTCTGCTCCTCTGCATAGTAGTTGCCGTGGCAACTCCCTTGACTGTAAGCTGATTTTTTTTTTCCTACAGTTTTTCACTTATTTTTTACACATTCAAAGTATAATTTACAAGAAAACTGCTTTATTAAATAACTGCATTTCCTACTTCACTAGTGTATCTACAGTGATTACATAAATCCACATTTAATTTTATAAATGTTTCACTTTATTATATCCTGGTTATAGTTAGAAAAAAAACCTACTGGTGTTCAATATGGACTAAAAATGGGGAAATTATATTTTCTCTAGAATCAGTGAATAAATCAAAGTGAAAACGAGTGGTTTGTGAAACTGATTAGGCTTTATATAACAAAAAAATCGAATCGTTGGTGAGCTTATGAAAATGGGTTAAAAATACCAAAGTTTATAAAGTGCAGTCCCTTTTGAGCCCTTCTTTTTCAGTTATAAACTTTACATTTTTATTTGACTGAGCCTTTGCCTAATGCTGTAGTACCACTTGATCGATTTGATCACCCTTGATGACAATAAAAACCCAAAGAAATGCCGAGAAGGATATCTAATCGTTAATTACGTGTCCCAGGAAAAATAATAACACATTCTATTACTAGTGGCTTAAAAACTCTGCTTTTAAATTTTCAGAAGTTTGGAATCGATTGTGTAACTTTCTTCAAGATCACCCCCCCCTTTTATGGGATGTTTTCCCTCCCTTGTTTTAAAATTAAAATATTATCTCGAGCCAGGCTCAGAAAAAAAAATGAAAAAGAGGATCGAAGTTCTCATGCACAATCAGAAATTTCACATATTTCATAAAAACCGAATATTTCCGTTAATATTTCATATGTTTATGGAACAGGCATAGTCCATTTCTGAATTGATTTTTCAGCTAACCCTTTTAAGTCCACGGCTTTCAAGTTCGGATCTAGAAATGCAAATTAGGCAATCAATCAGTATCCCTGTGAAGCTATCTTATTACTCACATGACTTAGTGCCTTTGATGGTGTTCAATTACTTCCACAGATTTCTTAGGCGTGAATGAGGGAAGAAAGGCGACTTAACTGAGGTTGGATTCAACGTGATTGGATAATTGATGAGGACTAGGCTGAAGGGATTACAGGAACCCGCGGCAAAGAGAGTGTGAATTTTCTCATTTATTTCTACTGAACTGCAAGTCTTCAGAAATATCCTTGTGGAGAAAAAGCAATCTTAGGTACCAAGATTTTGCTATAGATTAACATACAAATTGAATTGTGTTCATTGACATGTATTGAGTCTCCAAGGGATGAATACGATAGCACCGCTCGAGCCACATAAATTTCTCCTTATCCAGCCGGATTGATGGTTCTACTGTAAATGGATTCAAGCAAGAGTATCTCATTGATAATATATTCATGATAGTATATGGCACAATATCTCAAGTTACTTACTATATCTAGAATCTTGTTTTTTGCTCGTATTAGGCTACAGCGAATTGACAAATTAAGGACACTTACTCTAAACTAGAGGACGTCGTGAGATATACCAAAACTATACTGATTTCTGTAAAAATATAATGAAATTATACCAAATTATTTTTAAATTTACTGAATTGATCGTTATATACTTTTGAAGACACATTTTAAACTTGTATTATCTTTGAAAAACACTACAAGGTACAAGAGTTTTTTTTTTTGGGGGGGGGGATTTACGCATTTTTCTTAACCTCGCGGCTATTTAATACTTTTTAATGATCTTTTTCTCGCTTATCGTTTTTTTCTCTTACTAGATGAACGTGACGCTAAATCCGATAAGAGATCATAGCAAAAAAACGGTACAAGTGATAACTAGGACGGAAGTTGGGGCGTTTTCTGCAGTTGCTGTTCTTCGACAGTTGCAACGGGAGGAGCAAGGACATTTTCTTTTTTCAAAGGGAAAGGTGACGAGAGCACTTCTCGACTTGGAGGCAGTACCAGGGTAAGCGCAATCAGAAATAAAGAAGTGACATTAAATTCGCAGCAGAACCTGCTTTATATTTATAGCATCGCAAGTTCTACATTCATCAAAGACTGTGAGAAGGTGATTTGGAACATTGTCAATTGAACTTCACACTTTTTCTTTATATTTAGAAAATAAATAATTGACCTAATCTTTTTCTTTCTTCTTAATCTTATTCTTTTTCTTTATACTTAGAAAATAAATGATTGACCTAATCTACCAGAGTTCTGGTGAAAAACCATATTTGTGACAAGTGGCTGATAGGTTCTTTAAAAAAAAATCGGATCTTCGGTACCCGGGACGGTGCTCTTTGTAAACAAAAAATCTAGGTAACAGTTCGGAATTGGGACTAAAAGGCATCTAAAGTTGGGATAGTAGCTTGGTAATTCACCCTAAGAAAGCTTATCTCAGTTCTGACCATTCTTTATGATTGAGTTCGAAGGGTTGGGGGGAAAATTTTTCGTTTATTAGATGGCTGTTGATATTCCTAAGCACAAAAATTAGCAATCAGAATACCCAATTTTAGGTATCATCAAATGTACTGTGTATTGAAATTAGCCAGTCACGGGCTTGATTGTAGATCTATAGAGTCCCAAAGTGGGCACGGAAGCAACGACTTCAGTTTTACCGTCAAATATGCACACAGTTTCAGGATTTTTAGGGAATAAAGAGCGTTTCTTATATTAACAGCCGAACTATAATAATAGTGTATTTTTTGGCAAAAAATCCTTCAATTATTTGCAGGAAGCCTTTTAGACAAATCTGGGGGAGGAAAGGGACTGGCCTAGTCTCTTCAAATTGTTTGAGTGTATATTGATAATACCGTTTGTAAGCCATTCTCAATATATTTGATACAAAAAGACCTCTAGGATTTAGTTTAAATGGTAACACTAGCTATGGTAGAAAAAACATATTTTTTTTGCCACATGCTGATGACCGACAAAAAAGTTTAGTTAAATTTCATGACTTTTTTTGTATGTAAAAACTCAACTATTAAAAATCTGTTGATTCCCAAAGAAAGATTCATCGTCAAAAGAAACCTACATTTTTTGCGATGTTCCGTGAGATATGTTTTTAACTTACTTTTTGCTGATTTTCACCCACACTTTAATTTATTTAGTTTGGCTCCTCCAACTACCAAAAACTCTATAGCTACACATAGAAGTGTTTGCAGCTAAAAACTTCATTCTTGATTTGTTAGTAATGCTATTTTGAACAGTGAAAAAAAGCATCAAAAAAGTTTAGTCAAATTTGATGATTTTTTTTTGTAAAAACTCAGCTATTAACAATCCTTTGATTCCCAACAATAGCGTCGTCATCAAAACAAACTTACATTTTTTACAGATGTTTGGTGCCATATATTTTTAACTTACTTTTTGCTGATTATTACCCATACGTTTTTTTTTAATTTGGCTTCTACAACTACCAAAAACTCTATAGCTACACATAGAAGTGTTTTCAGCTAAAAACTTAGTATAGGAAGGTTAGTACTCGGATCATTTCAGGATCGCCATAAAGTACGCAAATTCGGACAATAATAGCACTTTATACGTGGCGGCAACGCTGCCTTACAGGGATAAAACCAAAAATCAGAGACATCTACCTTCACCCTGAATTTTGTGATTGCGAAAAACAGAATTGTAAATAGCTATTCAAAAAAAGAAGAAAAATCAAGTACTAACTTCTAAATCTACCCATACTAATCTTTTATCAGCTCCAATTTCGTTTGTAAATGACGTCATTTGTCTTATAATGTGTAGGCCTAATTTGCGTATATTCAAGAGTCGATGAAAAGGCATAGTAATATGCATCACTAAATCAATTTTGGCGAAAATTTTGAATATATGAAGCACGGTTTTCCAGCAATCTGGTTTGAGGTAGTTGTATAAAAGGTATTATCATCAGTAAAATAAATTAAGCTCTATTTGCTTGCAAATTTTGAATTTTGATTATGGGTGGCATCAAATAGTAGACCTAGTCTGTCATATAATGAGTAGCTGAAGGAGGCTAGCACTATACAGTCCTTAATATTTGATAAAATTTAGGTAAAATTCTAGTTGAGTGACTTCTTGCTATCTCAGAAAGGGGTTATGTTAAGAAAATGAAACTTTCAGGGATGGGTCTACAGGCTAAAATATATCCTGGGAAGGTATTTTAAAGTACCCACCTCCACTATCCGCCCATAAAAAAATCGAAATTATGCCGAAATTTGTTAGAATCTGTTCTGAAACTTGAAATTTCATCAGAATCACTTGGAACTTTTTTCAAAAACTTCGTTTTCGGATCTTAAGTAAAAAACTGCACGTTATCACATGTTATAACTTCCAAAAAAAGAGTCACTTTCAATCGCGTACAGTGTCAGTTAAAACATTTTGACAGGGCTGCTTGTTGCTAAAACTTTAGAAGTTTTGGCACCGTTTTAGCACATACTTTTCTCACCTTAAGATCCTCATATAAAATTTGCCGTAAGCATTCTTTATCAATACCTATTGGTTCGTCAAATGCGCGAATACTTAATCGACGGTCAGACCGAATAAAATTACCTACTTTTTTGACATTTTTATTTATTATTGACGATGAAGGGCGTCCTTGCCACGAATCATCTTCAACGTCTTTTCGGCCATCTTTAAGACGCTGAAACCATGTGCCCGAGATAAGTATTCCCCGCTACACAGTTGTTTCGCTAAATTATAAGTTTCAGTAGCAGTTTTTCCAAGTTTGAATTTTGAGAGAAGGATAGGTTTACTAACATAAATAAACAAAACAAAACAAGCAAATGGCCCAAAGCAAAGCTTGTGAAACTGAAACTTCACAAAAATTCGTTGCTCAATACACTAGTAATTTTATAACAAGAATGTAGGCTTCCTCTAAATGGTTTAATTTACAGAAGCGGGACTAAGTGCATACTAAAGTAAAGAGAAAGGTTCACACTAAAGAGCTGTTGGTTAATGGTGGTTCAGGCATGACTGCTTGATCTGCAACATTATCAGTCTCCTTACTGCATAGCCACAACTCCGGTTATTAACAAAAAAAGAAAGAGAAAATCATAGAAGTTGCTAAAATTGTTTGAGGGAGCATGGATAAGTGTATTAGGGATGTTGGAAGGTAAATAATTTCTGAGACCACACTGGCTAATCATGACAAATCAAAAATATTTCTTATACATAAGAACACACTTGGTCAAATGTTCCCCGTAAGCTTATCGTAAATAATTTTGATTTGAAATCAAATATCCTTTCATTGTTGCTTCGAAAGGGTTCAAGTTAGTTTTAATGTTTCTTTTGAGGTTTGGTATCTATATTAACCTTTGGAATTTAATCTTTACTTTTTTAATTATTATTCTGTACTGAGAACGGTGGAGCGGAGGTCTCAGCCGAAATATTTGCATTATTTTTTCTTCTGTTTTCGCACTTTTTGCAAGTCTTTTTCATTGATAAAGAATGAGGCGTAAATAGGACAAATCTGATTGAGGGTGACGAGGGGAGTCTCGGCATTTTGCAGAACTAGGTTCCCATCATCGAGAAGCCTTTGACCTGCTCGTGCTGTGATCGGGGAATAAATGGTGGTATAGCTTAAGTTAATCTCTGCGTCCTCAAGCGCTCCTTCATTTTGCTTGACGATTCCCTCATCTGCCTGGACATTGGTCACCAAGCTGTCAAAGGTGTCTTGAGAGATGTATTCATCTTGAACGAGCTTGGAGTTTCTCTCGGCAGTTCTTCTTGCGTACATCATGTTTGCAAGACTTTCTTCAAGAGCTCCTTCTGCTTGTCTAAGTGACGCGAGGTAGGGCCTTTGGTCGATCAGAAACAAAAGCTCTCCTTCCTCAATGTAATCTCCATCCTTGAAATAGGTTTTCATGAGGCGACCATCGGCTTGGGCCATGACGTTTACGATGTTGATCGATTCCATATGACCCACTGTTTTAATGAAGTAGGGCACACTTTTGGTGTAGGCTCTCGCAACTTTTACGGGAATCGCCTTTGGTGCTTGCTTGACTTCTTTTTTTGAGCACCCAACAAGAGAGATTCCTAAGGCAATTACAACAAAACTAATGAAACGTTTTTTCATATCCGTCCTGTGTTGAGGGTGGGACCAAGATACCTGTAGCATAGGCTAAGTTGGCAACTGAGGTGTACCAGCTATTTTGAGCTGTTGCAAGCTTTGCTCGCGCATCTGCAACAGCTGTTTGAGCATTGATCAGATCGACAATGGTTCCTGTCCCGACTTTATATTTGGCTAAATTGACTTTATAATCTTCTTCAGCAGATTCTAAATAGGCCTCAGCATATTGAAGAGATTCGCGGGCATATCCCACATCACTTCGATAGTTTGACACTTCCTGAATAATACTAAGTTGGACTTGCTCTAACGCTGCTTTGGAGTTTTCAACTTCTGCCTTCGCTTGTTTGATGGTGTTTTCGATGAAGAATCCTTGGAACAAGGGGTAGTTTAGCGAAACTGAGGCTGTGAAATCATAATGGTCGCTTACCCCGCTATTGTAGTACTGCCGGCCAATATCAAATTCTCCATTCACGGTCGGAAAATTTTGCAGTCTTGCCGCCTTGAAAGAAAGTTCACTGGATTTGACCGCTGCCTCTGCAGCCATCAAATCAGGGCGGTTTTGGTTGGCCTTGAGAACGCAGTCGCCGTAGCGTGTCCCGACGACCAGCTTGTCATCCGCCTCGAGGATGGAGAGCGTGTGGGCCTCGATCTCCCCGAAGGCCGGGTGCTTCGAGAGCTCGGCCTTCGACGCGGCGTTGCGGGCCTCGACCCAGGCGAGGGCTTCCTTGCCCTCGACCTCCTCGAGCCAGTGGAACGGGTCGGCGGGCGGGTCGCCGGCCTGGGCGCCGGACGTGGAGATCAGGACGGCCACGAGGGCCACGAGCGTGGGGCGGAGCATGGCGATGAGGATACCGACACCGTCGCCGCCGTCCCGCTGGGGCCTCCCGTTGGGCCCTCGGCGACCGCTCCGGCGTCGAATTCGCTATCCTCGCGGTGCGGAGGCTACCCATGAACGCATGGCGCTACGGTTGGATGGTGGGTATCGGAGTCGCGGTCCTCGTGGCGACCGCCTGCGGAGGCTCGGGGGGCGGCGGCGCGCCACCGAGCCCGCTCGCCCAGTTCTCGGGCGAGTACGGATTCACGTCGATCGAGGTCCGCGGCGCCACGCCCTACTCCCTGCCGAGCACCGTGGCCGTGTCCGGCTGGGGTCATGTGACGAGCGACGGCGCGGGCATGTACTCGCTCGACGACCTGAGGCTCAACAGCGACTCGAACGTCCAGGACGTCATCATCGCCGGCGGTCCGGCGCCCTACATGGTCGACGGTCCGCACGGGTGGGAGCGCGGCACCAATCGACTCGGCGACCTCGCGGGCGACGGGTCCGTCGGCTGCGCGATCCAGATGACACCGCCGGCCCTCGAGCTGTTCGCGCGCACGGGGGGCACGCTGACGGCCGGCGACTACGCCCTGCTCATGTTCCAGCGATCGACCTCCAGCGACGCGACGGTCTGGGGCACCTTGACGCTCGACGGCGCCGGCACGACGTCGACCCTCGTGTTCTCGTCCAACACGAATGGCGGGATCGCAACGGGGTTGGCGGGACCGAACGGGACGTGGACGAGCGGCGCGGGGGGCGCCGTGACGCTCGGCATCGGCACGGCGGATCTCGCCGGCACGGTGGATCCCGCGGGACGCATCGCCGTCCTCGCCGGCTCGACGGTCGACGGCACGGCCCTGCAGATCCTCGCGGTCCTCGTGCGGCTCGGCAGCGGGGCCGGCAATGGGCTCATGGTCGGCACGTACCGCGGAGTCTCGCTCACGGGCCCCACCACGACGGGCGCCTCCGCGGGCTGGAGCGTGCGTCGCTGGACATTACCGTTATTTTCTCGATTAGAGGCTGATGTTTCCGATATAGCAGCGGGCATAGCTGGCAAGGTGCGAATTGGTATTGAGTGTTACCCATGTTTCGACTGGTTAATGAAAATCGTAGCGCCTTTTTTAAAGCAATACCCAGAAGTTGAAGTGGATATAAAAAATAAATTTAACTTTGGTGGTATGGGGGCACTGTTTGCCTACGATATTGATTTGTTGATTACGCCAGACCCACTGATCAAAAAAGGACTGGAATACATTCCGGTATTATCCTATGAGCAGAAAGTCGTGGTGGCCAAAGGACATGCTCTTGCGGCAAAAAACACAATAGCCCCTGAAGATCTGGAAACAGAAACGTTTCTGTCTTATCCAATTGAAAAAAGTCGCCTGGATTTATTTACCCAATTTTTAGATCCAGCGGGTAGAACAGTGAGAAAGATAAAGACATTTGAAAACACTGAAATGATTCTACAGATGGTGGCGTCTAACAGAGGCTTTGCAGTATTGCCGGAATGGTTGGTGAGGCAGATGGACAAGAAACAGGAGCTAGTTACGATTGCAATTGGCAAGAGTGGGATAAATAAGCAGATTCACATCGGGATCCGCGCTGATGAAACGCCACCGAGATACTTAAGTACCTTTATCGCGATGGCGCAGCAATCGGCTTAGGGTTATTGAAATAATAACGTTTTAAAATTGTATTGTTTTGAAATACTAACGTTTTGTTTTGGTATTAATCACTAACCTAAATCGTTATTTGGCATTGTCTCTGTTTCAGCAATCCCTTCTTTGATCCATTGTTGTAAAGCGGGAACTGATAAAACACTATCCATATAAGCCGCTTCAACTTCACCTACTTCAATACCATAGCTTTTGAACCGCAACACAACAGGAGCGAACATAGCATCAGCCGCCGTGAATTCGCCAAAAAGGAAAGGGCCTTTTGACTCATATAATGCTCTGCATTGGATCCAGATAGCCTTGATGCGATCAATGTCTTTCTGTAACTCTGGCGTGATATCACCAAAGACCATGTTAGTACGGCAATTCATCGGAAGCGTATTGCGAATAGCAAAAAAGCCAGAATGCATTTCGTTGCTGATATTGCGCGCCAGGACTCTCGCTGCTTTGTCTTGAGGCCAGATTGGTAGCTCGGGGTGTTCATCAGCAATGTATTCGATGATAGACATGGAATCCCAAATCGACAGTGTTCCATCTTCCAAAGCCGGTACGATTTATCTCGAACAACATAGGATTGACGCTGAAAACTTTCTGTAACTAAGGGTTAATCAGCATTTTATTTTCAAGAATTATTTTAAGTTAAAATCCTGTCCGTCCTGGCTGAGTGGTTGGCGTGCTGGCGTGGGAATTCTGTGTCAAAGGGGCACGGGTTCAATGCCGGTTGTGACCAGTTATTTAGTTTGGGACGGGGGTCAGTGGCGTAACTCTGTAAGCTCAGCCAGAATCAACCCGGCTCTAAACGGATACCTGAAGAAATCAGGGGAAGGTAAGCAGGAAGGGTGTGTGAAAGTACAGGATGGTTTGCTCCCAAACCCCCATTGCACTTCCTGGTTGAATGGCCTCGAAACAGAGATCAGCACCGCCGGTTTGGACCTTAAGGGTCTAGTGCCGTCTTACTTACTTAAATCACGTCTTACTACTAAAATCATGTCCGCACAAAGAAGGATTTATTTCGGCTGTCCAATCCCAAAACGGTGTATCGGCAATTTAATTTTAACAGGGGAGACTTGACAATTTCGTTTGAAAGCCGAAATTACGCGCATTTGGGAAAAAAAGTAAAAGAGTAGTACTTCCTACACGGTTTCTCATTTCACGTAGAGCTATGTTTTTCAAACCTTTGCAGATTTTCGAGATAATAGACTTTTTCTCTATTTACACTGTTTTTAAAAATGCGGTTTAGGAAGTTTCGTGCGGATACACTGTTTTAGACCATAAGAAATAAATGAAACTTTGGCTACTCCATTTTCTTCATGTACTAGTTATATTCAAAGAGTCAATATAATGAGACATCGACCAGTTTAACAAGGTCTGGGCTTAAGTCACACTTGAGCATTTCTAGCCAAAACTGCTTCAATAAAAACTGGGTCAAAGATTAACACTGATGATGGTGATGGCACAGTACACGGGTATGGTGAAAATTCAGGCTTGTGATTGGTCCTTCAGATACATTGCTTTGGGCTAGTGATTGTTTTGAAACCGTTTGATTGGTTTTGCAAAGTCATCTTAAACACCCGATAAACTGTAAAATCGAAATGTTAACCCACGCAACCGGAGAAAAAGCAAATTCGCATCAATCAATTCAACACGAAAATTACAAAAGAGCCAATCAGAGTTTCCACTGATTATTTTGAGTCATTAGCAAACACACAATTTTTGTCTTGTGTAAAGGTTCAATCTTTTTATATATTTCTTTTTTTAGTTAGTAATTCATTTGTGAATCTTCTCAATTGAATAGAACTTTGAGGATTGTGTAGTGTATCATAGTTACAAGAGCTTGATGGTGCATGCATATTTGTATAAAACTTTTTCTCAAGTTACAATTTTAAAACTTTTATCCGGCTCAGGAGATTTGATCTTAAAATAGCAGTAAGAAGCGACAGGTATGGATGCTAAAGCTAGCAACAAGTGCGAAAGATCTGCAATCACAATTCCAATATTCTATTTATCTCTTATATATTTTAAATTTTGTCTTAACTCTGTTTTATATCTTTCTTTTATGTCTTAACTTCAATTAAATTGCAATGAATACCAGTAAAAAGTCTGGAAGATCTGTGCACACAACTACTACGTTCTATTCACACCTCTTAAAATTTGTATTTCCGAATGCGGTGTACGGTGTATTTCCGAATCGTAGGAACTAAGACTACATTAAAATATAAAATCATCGGCTCAATACCTTTAGTGTACTTCTTATTTTGTTTGTCTTTAGTATTATCTTCCTTTTTCACTTCTGATTTACTCGGTTGAAGTAGCATAAATTCGTCTTCCTCACCACTGAATATGCTGTCTTCTGAAAAAGATGACTTTTTTAATTCATGAATATTTGGCATAATATGTGAATTATGTTTTACAATCTATAATTTACTAAGGACATGTTATAAACTAATGATTAAAGGTAATTTTGTAAATACCACATGTTGCTCAAAATTATTGAAGCCCTTTATCAGAGTCAAAATCTGATTTATGCAATTATAAAAAAACTAAAAAGAAATTCTATGTCAAACGAAATGGAAGTGAATCTTTTGAGGACGTACCAAAGTATTAAAAGATTGTTAAATTAAGCCATTTGGTTGAAAAAAAATGTGTTGCCAAAAGCCACTTGGAGTGTTGGAATAACTGAGACCCTTTGATCCCAATCGTTGAGCACCATAAGTGACGACATCTGGACTCAAACTCTCGGAGGTGTAAAAAAAAGCTCTTAAGACTCATCCCTGCGCAATTCAATATGGACCAGACACCTAACAGTACGACTAAAGCCACTAATTGAATTTTGTCATTGAGTTTCGCTAATTCACCAATTAAAGTATGTTGATACGTTTGCCTTCCGTCCATCCAAAGCGAGTGGATCAGATCAAGGCTGCAACAAGGCACAGTTATGAGCCAAGCTCTTACTTCCCATAGTTTGGATCCAACATTTCTAACTGTTAAAATAATTGTGACTGGAATTAGCCAACCCCGCACCCAGCGCCCCCAGGCGGCATCGATGCGGCCTTCGATCAGGGCCGCGACGGCAAAGGAAAACGCCATCGAAAGCCCGACATAGCCGAGGTAGAGGAACGGCGGGTGGAAAGCGAGCCCGGGGTCCTGCAGCAGCGGGTTCAGGTCCTGCCCGTCAAAGGGCGGCACGGACAGCCGCTCGAACGGGTTGGAGGTGAACAGGATGAACATGAAGAAAGCCACGCCGATGGCCGCCTGCACCGACAGCACACGGGCCTTCAGGGTGGGCGGCAGCCCAGCCCCGAAAACCGAGGCTAGCGCCCCGAACAGCGCCACGATCAGCACCCAGAGCAGCATCGAGCCCTCGTGATTGCCCCACGTGCCGGAGATTTTGTAGAGCATCGGCTTGGCCGAATGGCTGTTGAGCGTCACCAGGCGGAGCGAGCAATCCGAGGTGATGAACGCCCACATCAGCGCGCCAAAGGCAAAGGCGGTGAACAGGAACTGCGCCTGCGCCGCAGGCTCTGCCACGGCCATCCAGCCGGGCCAGCGTTTCTGCGCGCCGATCAAGGGGATCACGGCCTGCACGATAGCGATCATGAAGGCGAGGATAAGGGCGAAGTGGCCAAGCTCTGTAATCATGTTTTTTCCTATACGCCTGTCTGCCGGGGGGGCCAATGGCAAACGCCGCGCCATGCCGCCGCAGAGGGCAAAATGTGATCAGCCGCGGCGCGCTTTCCAGGCTTCCAGCGCTGGATTGTTCTCCGCCGCGGTGGCGTCCAGCCGGGCCGCCGCATCCGATGCCGCGAACCGTGCCGCGAACTCGTCCATCGAGAACGCCTGCGCCTGCGCCGCATAGTCGAGAATATCCCGGTCCACCCCGTCCATCTCGAAGATCGAGGTGGTCGGCACATGGAACAGAACCTCCCGCCCCTCGACCTCAACCCGGTGCGCATTGGCTGGCTGATAGTGAAAGTCTTTCATGGTCTCTCTCCCCTGTCTCAGCGGATCGGCGGGTCGATGAAGCGCTGCACGGTGACGATCAGCATCGCCTCCGCCTGCTGGCCCATCGCCTCGGCCTGCACTTTCAGCTCGCCCGCGTTGTTGGCGCTGAAGGGACGCTCCGGGTTGGGGCCGGCGATGGCGGGCTGGAAAATGCCGTTGGCCTGCATTTCACCGGCATATTCGGTGTCCTTCATGTGGGCCGCGTGCTCATGCGCGTTGGCGACCGACCACTGCGCCTCGACCCGGCCAACAGAAATCAGGTTGTCTGCAGTTGGGGTGGGATGATGTCATCATGAAAGATTTAAGGAAAATGGGAAATTTTTGGGAGGACGTAAAGAGGGAGACTTTGAATAGATTAGGATGGAGGAAAAGAATGCGTAGCTGTGTTGGCCTCAGGTGTTGCGGTGAGTTGTAGTAGTAGTAGTTTTCATAAATTGGCACTGAAAACTAAAAAAAAATTCAAGCTCAAATTGTTGCCGTTTTCTTTTTAATTTGGCACCGATTTTGCAAATTGGTGCCAAAAAAAGTTCATATACCCTGCATGCAATTTTTGGAACTGAAACTGGAGCTATATGTGCCTGGCCCTTAACTCTTGCCACCTCATGAAGTATTGTTGCAAGGGTAAGATTTGAATAGCAAAACAAAGAGAGAGAAAAAGACAAATTTAAATTGCAATAGACCAAATATTTTTAAAGTTTCTATTTCCCTTGTTGGGTAGCTCTGTGACAGTTTGTCAATTAAACCACAAGGAACTGTCACCCTGTGGTCCCTGACACCTCTACACTTGTCTTGCAGTGAATTATTTGGCTTCTGGCTTGCTATGACTGATGAAGTGCATGCTGCTAAGTCTCTTCTAATCCTGCCTATTAAAACAATCAAATTCCAACATGCTTCAGAGTGCTTATCAACCCTATTTTACCCGTCTTTGACTCTTACTGCAATGCCTACTTTTGGTTTATTTTGCTTTCTTAATTTATTATTGACAGGGGGTCCACTCCCCCCCTGGCTTGTATTTGTTGTATTTTTTCTTCAATCAAGTCAGCTATTTCTTGTTCTGTCGTAAGGCCTGCAGCAATCGCTTCTTTGACACTAACCTCTTTGTCACCTTTCAAGTCTTTTATGAAGATTGCTGCCAAAACTTCATCTGGAAGCTTATCTAAAGATGATCGTCGTTTTTGTTTTACATATTTCTCTGCCACTTCTGCAGAAATAATTCCACGATAAATTGCTTCTTCTAATGAATATTCTTCACCAGTTTTAGGATCTTGAACTTTAATCTCCTCTTCACCATCGTCATCAACTTTTTGGGATAAGGGTACTCCAACAACAAGAACTAAACCAGCTTTGATAGCATCAGGAAAAGAGAGAAAGCCTTCTTTAAGTTTTATATTGCCCGTTTCTTTGGAAATAATACCCTTTCTAACTGCTTCACTAATACTAAATTCTTTATCTAGCTGCTGATCATAGAATTTCACCTTTGTGGTCGCTCCTTACTACAGTTCGTTACCACGAACTGTTTGATAGTAATAGCGTAGATGAGAAACATTCCCAGAAATCAGAGAATTAAATACAAATTTTTTGTACCCCCCACTCCCAAAAAAACAAGTCCTGGATACGACTCTGGGGATTATACATCAATTTCTACCTCCACCCTCCCCTCGTCTCTCCCTTAGAAATAATTCTGTGTTTATCCGAAGGCTTAACGAGTTGGAATGTTTCCGCATTAAAATGCACCTTTGAGGTACCCCTCTCCTCCCTGATTAGCCAAAATATTTTTAAGGTCTAAACAAATTTCACCGTCATAGGTGAATTATCTGTTGTTTTTCAATTCCAACATTTTCATATATGGGCTCTAAACCTGTACAATGGACTTCTCTGATTGTTTTGTAGTTTTAGTGTGACTTAATACATGAAGTCCATATTTGACAAATCAATAATGTTTACAAAAAAAAACGTTTCTTCTTCAGCTTATTGTTCACAGGCGTACGCTCTTCAAACGCTATAATATAACGTCACATCAGTCCCTCTCTTTAGTCTTTGCCTATTCAATAATTACATTTCTTTTCGTTTTTCAACGAAAAGTAGGAGTGGTATTTAAAAATGAAACGATTAGAACTGACAAAAAGTAGATGATGAATAAAAAAGTTTGCATGAACAGAACAGAAACCACCAAGCATTGGAATGGCTCTGCCACTCTTACGAACTTTAGTGCGTCTTTTGCGTTTTGCTAAACACTTAATAGGCTGCTTCATCATATGATAGGCTACCATTCAAGTAAATTTAAAATGAAGAAAACAATGATGAAACAAATTTATTGCCACAACTATAAAAATAAAATATTTTCTTCTTCTACACAGGGCGCCCATTCATGAAAACCTAGAGGACAGGGGCATTTTTAATCTAGGGGAGGGGGCAATATTGTTCTTTGATTCTATTCAATGGAAACACCAAAATATGAGTTTTTTTCAGCGACAACCGAAAACAGAAGTATTTTTGAAAATAGAAGTGTTCACCCAATAAAAGTGTCCTGCTTTTTTGGTGAGGACTAAAATAAAAAAAAACTATCACAGATAAACTAAGGAATTGGGTTAAGGGCCTTAAACACATTGGTCCGGATATCCGTATTTTGACCAACAGTCAAACAGTTCGTGGTAACGAACTGTAGTAAGGAGCGACCCGGCTCAATAGTAACCAAAACTCTAAAAAATTGAATTTATAGCTTTTCGACAGTTCTAAATCGATTGGCCATGATAGATTATCATTCCGACTTCAGGCAAGCATCCACCATAAGGGTCGACAAGCGAAGCGGGGTATTCGAATTGGCGCTCACCAGATCTATTGTAGAGCCTTTGAGCATGGTGGGAGTTTCCTGAGAAGTATGCATCGACTTGGCTTTCGTCCAGCTTGGACTGGAATTCTGAGGATGTTTCTGAATGAAGGCCAATATCGTTGTCATAATTCAACTCAGTTATGGAAAAATATGGGCTAACCTTAACACTATGGAAGTTTCATAGTGTCGTTTCTGGATCCAGTCACTGGCAAAGTTAAAAAAGGACTGGGGATGAAACGCATCCCTATCTGGCACAATAATCAATTTAAAATAACACGAGAGCTATCCAGTAACATGGTTTGCAGCTCTAGCATGGATATAGTATGCCTTGATGATAACTTATTAACGTCTCGAATTAATGGCTTTCCGTCTTCAGCCAGAACTTTCGACATTCTTTTGATCAAAGTCAAGCCGAAGGCTGTGACTTAGTCAATAAACAGTGTAGCAGTCTATTCTTGGCGTTTTCCTCTGTTATCTAGGATTTGACCGAGGACGAAAAACTACTCAGCAGTCCCGATTCCTGGTCAAAGTCTTTTCTGATAGCCTTGTCTGTGCACTTCGACTGCCAATAGAAATAACAGTAACTACTAACAACTCACTGCAGCACCAAGTTGCACGAGGCCAACACAGCTCCATCCCAATCTATTTAAAGCCTCCCTGTTTACACCCTCCCACCCCGTTCGGGGTTGATCTGCTTTTCGTTTGGCCCTAAACAGTAGCCCGACAAGGACGATCTTGGGCTGTCCTTCATCCGCTGAACGTGTCTTCGCCATCTCAACCTTTCTCTTATCATAGCCCTAGAAAGTGGGATTGGTCCACATTTTCTTACGACTTACTGTTGGAGATACGGTCAGTAGTTGGATACCCAAAACAATCCGTAGGAATTTCTCTGGAAAACATCTAGCAAATCCAAATCCGTTTTTCGGAGCGCCCACGCTTCAGAACCAAACTTGACCATTATCATCACTGTAGCTTCCAATATTCTAATCTTGGGGTGGCAACTTATCTTCCTGTTATTCCAAACTTTTTCCAAACCTGGGAAAATTCTGGGCTATTCTATTTTTAATATCTTCACTGCACCCACCGTTTTAACTAATAATACTACCTAGGTAAGTGAATGCTGTTTGACCTATGTAATTATATGGATGAGTAGTGTCTTTGCCGCTATACTTGGTCCTGTTTGGAACTTTACTAAAGAACAACTATAACAGGCTAATCACTGTATGTGAAAAAGAAATGGTAAAACCTGAAACAGATCGCAGTCTAGATGGTTTTTACAGTGTAATCTGGTACGGACTAATCTAGAATAGTAATGAATACTCAGCAAAACCCGAAACCCGAAAATACCTCGAAATCGTACTTAAAGAGCTGGATTTTAGTCCAAAAATAAATGCTTTTGCTTTGAATGTCTCTTTCACGGTCTTTTACTATGTATTCGGACCTTTTTATCCCAAAAATAAATGCTTTTCATCCCTAAAATAAATGCTTTGAATGTGCTTTTGTTGGGTCTTTTACTATATATTCGGACCTTTTTAGCCCAGAAATAATATTACCTTCAAAACTGCTTTAGCTTTAGACTTTTTCACCCAAAAAAAAAAATCAGAAAAGAGCCAAATTTCACGAAAAAGATTATCTTTCAAAACTTTTTGAAAGGTCATTTTATAGCTTATCTTACCTTCTAAATTGCACAAAATTTAAGTACTAAAGACATTACGACCTCAAAGTCTCGTAGCCAATAATTAGCAACACACCATCCATCAGGAAAATAAGTCAATGGATTATTAATGGTCAATGGTCAATGGTCAACGGATAAACAATGGATTATGTGCATGTGGAGGTGGGTATGTTTTAGAGCCTCGAGAGAACATTTGTTACCCCAGAATTTCGAACTTTTCGTTGATGGTCTGTCCCCCCTCTAGATTTTGAGAAATACACTTCTTTGGCATTTTCACTAAAAAACCCACTTTTTGGCACTTCCATTGAAATACCAATATAACTACGCCTCCTCTTAAATTTGAAAAATACATCCCCTTTGTATGTTTTCGTGAATTAGCACCCTTGCCCTGACATTCCTTTATTTGGGAGTTTGTTTGTATGTGACATAGATACCGAAGGGGGGCAATGGCATACCTCTTGTTGTGCAAATGGTAGTACTTAACGGGAAAGGATAGTTTTTTGTAGGGAACTACTGGGATAAGAAGTTGGAATTGAGCAGAAAGAGCAGGGGTTTGATGGAAGCAACTCCCTCCCTAATACTTACAGGCATCGTATTTTATTGTTTAAAGCAAATATATCTAAATGTGATCTTATTTTTGAATCTATAATAAAAAAAACACGTTAAAACTTAAAATTGAAGTCATAAAATTCTGACAGCCCTTCCCTAGTTAAGTCCCTTGTTCCAATCTTTCTAACTATTGTTGTTAAACGGTCCTGGTCTTTTTTTGACAGTGTTCCACTTGGGTCTGTGGAAACATTACTAATGCTACTTTCAGAAGATCGAGGTTCTTTTGAGGTCAAGCCTCCCTGAGAAAAAATCTTTTTTAAGTAAGGATACAGTTCTGAGCTATTCAAATCTTTTATACCATTCAATAGATCCAATATATCTCGTCCAACATCTTTCACAATTGTATGCAATATTGTTTTGACTGTTCGAATAGGCATATCTGATTCTCTACCTTTCCACGATGCATTAGGATACGCTTTCATGAAATCATGGATATCCTGAAGAATAACTTCGAGTTTTAGACTTGGGATCCATTCGGGTAGAAGTCGTATGACTTTCCATATACACTTTTGAACCAAGTCTACGTATTTAGAATTAGGTCCTTTGCTATCTACCGAATCCAACAAGAGACGAAGCAGCGTTGAAGTGATAGCTGTATGGTCAGATTTTTCGACAATACGAAGGATTAGCATATTTGTCTGCTTAAATACACTGGATAACTCTTTCGATTCACCCTCAAACCTTCCATCAACAAGAATACCTATCAAAGTTGGCATCAATGCTTCAAGACTTTCACTGGAGCCCTTAGAGCCTAGTAAATCACTACTATACAGTGCCAACAGCGTACGCAAACAGCTTTGATAGACCTTCAAAGAATCCAGCTGAGTTCGAGCATTTTCCTCACCGTTCATAATCAACTGTTGGGTACAAGCTCTAATTACACTATCAACTTTGGCTATCATCATCGGGTCTTGTTTCAAACTTTGCTCAATTTGCTGCAGAGCTTGTGTGCATTTATAGGGGTTATCATCCAAAACTTGACTGATCAAAAGGTCAATAGCTGCTACGCGATGGGCGGCAGGCTCAAGAGTAGATTTGGTTGGAGATGGTCGTGGAATGCTTGTTTCACGTCGTGGGGCCTCAGTGCGAACATCATCAAAATCAGCTTTTTTCAATTTACTGAGCACATCATTTATATCTACAGGGTGTGCGCCAATGTTTTTACCAATTTCATTTTCAAGATCTTCCGCGATGTTTTGAAACTCTTCATGACACCCTCTAGCTTTTTCTTCCTTGGATTCTAGCTCTTTAGGTAAATTATTATTGACATTTTGAAGTACAGGAGCTGAACCTGGTCTACTTTTAAAGCTACACACAATTGATTGCCCCCCCCCCCCACCAAAGGCATTTAAAATGCCTAAATCTCAAAATCTCAAAAGTAATTTTAAATGCCTAATTGAGATTCTTGTCTTATTTATTGATATAGGTAACAGACAAAAGAGGTAGTTAATATTGTCAAGTAATTTGCTCCCAGTTTTGAAACCTGAAACTTTTAGATTAAATCATAACTTTGTCCAAGAGGTTAGTTAAACTTTAGTATCTCCACATTTTTTGGAACAGGGCGATATTAGTTTTGGCTGCGGCATGACAAACGGATTACTTTTAAACAATAACGATTTTACAGGAGAGTAGAAAATCCAGGATTGTTCAATTTTTGGCTCTTTTATTCTGCCTGTGTTTTTGTGTTTTACGGGATTTTTAAGACGGGCAAATGGATTTCTTGTATTTAATGTAGTCTTATTACATGTTTCTTCCTGTTCTTTCCTGACCACGATGACTTGCGGGGAAGTTGATGTTGAAATTGATTTTTGAGATGCGAGTTTATTGTTATTGATTTATGTTATGTGTATATTTTGGAATTACATCTTATAACCATAATTAAGGACCTTCTGATTGCAAAAAAAGTTTCTTTTTTCAGTGTCACGGCAAAATGAACCTTGAAAAAAAAATATATATATTTTCCAGCTATTTAAACGAGGGAGAAAATTTTCATTTAAAAAAAAGGGTTCAAAAGATTTACAGAACCAAACAAGTTAAGAGAAACGGATTTAATCAATCAACACACTTTACTTATTGGATTGAGAGGTTTGAGTTGTAGACACGAGTTTTACGAAATTTCACATAATTTTTATTTTATTTCCATAGAAAATGAAAACAGCTCCTAAAAAAAATTACCAACCAAAAAAGTTTTTGAATATATTCTATATTTCTGCATTTATTGATTCTAGATTTAAGCTTCTTCCTGATCTATTTTCCTTCTATTTCAAGATACACTTTGCTCTCGTAGAGTTTGTGTCAGAAGCCAGGTTACTAAAACCCTAATAGATAAATGCTGCTCACGATTCATATGATAGATGGCATTATAACAAAACATGTTAGGATAATAAGGTCTATATCGGCTGTGTTAATTCAATAGGTTTTATGTGCTATTTGAATCGAATTAGAGCTTATAGCTCATATACTGATAATCAGCAGACTCATCCATATGGCCCAATCGGTCTTCCCTCATTTATACACTCCTCATATTATTCACACGGTGAACTACGATACGCCCTATATCCGAAACTTGCCGACCCATCTCCGCGTTGTAACCTCGACGGATGATGAGACGCGGACGACGATCCACGGACCCGACTATGTCGACCCGTTCCAGATCGAACTGGACGTCTTCCACGACCATGTGGTCAATGGATCGGCGCCTAAAACATCGCTTGAGGATTCACGAGAGGATCTGGTGCTTTTGGCGGACATCATTGCGGCAATGCGCCGAACCGCCAAGAAGGTGACATGACGTGGGGAAGAAACCGAGTTCGCGAGGGCTGATCCTTGCCACGGCAGAAGAAATCGTCGCGAATGAGGGCGTGGCCTCGCTCACATTCGACAAAATCGCCGCTGCTTCCGGCCTGAGCAAGGGCGGAATCCTTTATCATTTTGGCAGCAAGAACGATCTGGTCAGGGCCATGATCGAACAGTTCGTTTCGCGCTTCGAAACGGGACTGTCCGACCTTGCGGCCCAGGACGACGACGAAGTCGGCCGGTATTCGCGCGCCTATCTGCGCGCCACATTCGGCGAAGCCGCGACGACCGGCGAAAGCTACGATCGCTTGGGGGCCAGCATTACCGCCGCGCTATCGTCGTTTCCCGACTATCTGCAAATCGTCAGAGATCAAAACAACCGTTGCCAGGACCGTGTCGAGAACGATGGCCTGGACCCGGTTCTGGCCACCATTATGCGCCTTGCGGTAGAGGGCATGTGGCTGGCCGAGGTGTTTCAGGTAATGAAGCTCGATCCGAAGATGAAGCGGGCCGTGATCGACCAACTGATGGCCTGGACCCATCCCGATACGTCAAACAGCAAGAGTTAAGATCCATGGGTTATCGCGCCTCGCCACGGCCTGTTTTCGAAGGGCCCGCCAAGATTGCCAGCGGGGCGGTGACGCGCCATTTGTGGGGCGAACCCGAGGCGGGCCAGGTCGATGACTGGATCTATGCCTCCACAGAAAAGATCCACCAACTTGTTTTCGGGCTGGCGCCGGGTGGGAAGTTCACCCATTCCGAGAGTTTTCGCACGGTTTTCGGAGCCGACGAGCTGCTCTATGTGCTTGAGGGCGAGTTCGGTCTGGGCAATCCGCAGACCGGCGAATTTCATGTCGCCCGTGAGGGCGATGCTTTGTTTTTCCGTGCGGGCACCTGGCATCATGGCTTCAACCTTGGCCAGGACCGGGTGCGCTTGCTGGAATATTTTTCCCCACCGCCTTCGCAGGGAAACCTACCGTGCCTTGGCTCAGGCGGCCAAGCCGAGAATCCACGTTTTCCTGGCGACCAGTCCCATCCACCGCCAATTTAAGTTGCGCATGAACAGAAAACAGGTCCTTGCAAAAGCAAGAGAAGGCATTGCCCTGGCCCGTTCTTTCTGTTCCGATGTGGAGTTTTCAGCGGAAGACGCGGCACGAACCGAACCGGAGTTTCTTGCCGAAGTCACTGAAACCGTGATCGACGCTGGCGCCACGACGGTCAATATTCCGGACACGGTCGGTTACGCCATGCCTGGTCCATTCAGTGACCTCATCCGCTTTCTGAAAAAAAGGGTTTCCAATATCGATAAAACCACCTTAAGTGTTCATTGCCACAATGACTTGGGCATGGCTGTGGCCAACAGTCTTGCAGCGGTCCAAGCAGGTGCCGGTCAAATCGAATGTACCGTGAACGGCATTGGCGAACGGGCTGGCAATTGTTCCTTGGAAGAAGTCGTCATGGCCCTAAAAACGCGCCAGGACATTTTTGGCATTACCACCGGTATTCGCACAGAAAAACTGTTTCCAACCAGCCAATTACTCACATCAATCACGGGACTCAACGTCCAACGGAACAAGGCTATTGTGGGACGAAATGCTTTCGCGCATGAAGCCGGAATCCATCAACATGGTGTTCTCATGAACAGTGAAACTTATGAAATCATCAGGCCGGAAGATGTTGGCGTTCCCAGTAACGATTTGGTGCTGGGAAAACACAGCGGACGTCATGCCTTTTGCCAATGGTTGGAAAAGCACGGCATCCATTTGGAACGGGAGGCAATCCAACGTGCCTTTAAAGCCTTTAAAGATCTTGCCGACAAGCAGAAGTCCCTTAGCGATGGGGATATTCGGAGTCTCGTCGAAACCGAAGTACCACAAGCCACACTCCTAACCTCCTAGGAGCATCCGCGATTCCATGATTCAGGTGGTCCACCAAGCCCGGATCATGGGATCGCGGCCTTTTTCGTTGAACCATTTGGGCTCAAAAACTGACCTTGAACCAATCCCAAAATTTATTCCAGGAATAAGCCAAACCAAAAAGAACGCCGCCCGCCAACACTATTAGGCCTAGGCAACTGGCAAATTGCTTGTAGATTTCACCTTTGCCCATCGGTGATCCCACCGCCCCCATAGCTTCCAACTTCTTTAGTTCCGCTGCTACACGAGGATCTTTGGGTTCCAATTTTTCTTTTTGCGCTTCTCGATGAGCGCGACCAAGCGGGAAACCCATCTAGGCAATCATTTGGTACAACTGACGGAATCTGAATTCGAACTATTGTGGTTTCTCGCCGACAATGCGGGCACAGTGATATCTCGGGAAGAAATTTCCACGGCCATCCTGGGAAATCCTCACGGTGAATTTGATCGCGCCATCGACATGAGAATTTCCAATCTGCGCAAAAAACTAAAAAACGGCAGCAAAGAAGAACCCTTGATCCTGACGGTACGTGGGAAGGGTTATCTCTTGCGCGGACCCTGACATGATTCGTCTTTTTATCAGGGTTTATGCAGCAACGGTGATCACCATTTGGATCGGCTGGACGATTGCGGATTACTGGACTGCGCAAGCCAGCAGGCAATTTCTCAAGAACCAGCATGAGGTTTTGTCGGAAATGAAGATTCGCGAACTCCAAGATGCCCTGAACATCCCGAACGCTAAACAAAGAAAAAGTGCATTAGCGAATGCCAGTAACCCACTGCTCTACATGATCGAGATCAGACCAATCAATGATTTGGAACTTTCAACCAAAGAGTTAGCGCAGCTGGAACAGGGTCAAAAGGTAGTTCAAGTACATATCGGTGATTGGTATGACACCGTCGACATTTTTCTCAAGGATCGGGATCCAGAGCATGTCGTGGTCATGACTTATGGAACCGTGCCGGGCGAAATGGAATTTACCTATTACGCTGCGGTAATCGGCAGTATTTTTGTTGTCATCGCTTTGGTCAATTTTCTCTTGGTGTTTCCGCTTGCCAAACGCTTACACCACTTAAGTCGCGCAGCCAAAGCTTTTGGGGATGGGGACCATCAATCAAGAGTAAGTGTTAAGGGACCGAAAGCTGTCGCGGATCTCTGCAGAGCCTTCAACCAAATGGCAGAGCAATTGGCACAAGCCAGGGCACGCCAAGAAGTGATGACCCATGCGATTTCTCACGAGGTCAGGACACCGCTCGCACGGCTACGGCTTTCTTTGGACATGGCCGAAGCAGCGAACCAACCGGGTCAACCCGAAGATTTTATCCGAGAGATGCAACGGGATGTCGACGATTTGGAAGAACTCTCAGAACAAATGCTCGGCTGGGCTCGGTTTTCCTTCGCAAAAAAAGATATCCCCATGGTATCGCTCGACCTAACGACCATCATCGAAGACGTATCCACCGCCCTTAGAGAGATTTGCCCGGAAATCCCCATCCTCGCAAAAGGTCCAACCAGCCATTTCTCCTTTCAAGGACGCACTAAAGGGGCGCTTCATCAAGTAGCTACAGTTACAACCCGGCCAGCGTATTTCGATTAAGTAAATCCGCTCAGAAGGGTTCCCTTCCGAGAGACATTTACTGCGTCGAGTATTGTATCTGCGTTCCGAGCCACTGGGATCTTCCCTTTTAATCGTGACATATTTCCGGAGGGAGTTTTCGCTCCATCGCTAGCGACAGACAGGCTGCTAGATACAACAACCGTTTTGCCAAGTCCTCTGTCGCAGACTGACTCCGAATCCAGACCCTCACCGGCTTCTTCCATGATTAGGTCTCCGGAAGAAGTAAGATCCCCCGAGTTGAAGCTAGATCTGCTTCGGGTCGCGAGAATCGGAATCAAGGCATGACTCGCATTTTAACAGAAACACCTGAAAAGGAAGAGATTGCTGCTAAAAAGCAGAAAGAGATGAGACCACCGAAGCAACCTGCGAAGAAACACAAAAACAATGCGGACCATATTGATGACGACGAAACGACTGAGCAGAAGTTTATTCCGGCTTGGCTGCCTTGAATGATACATCAAGCAACGAGTCTCGTCACTGTGTAGGGCTTGGAGACTTTGAGCCTTTTGACATAAAAAATACTCAAGTTGAAAGTTTTGTTCTTGTGAAATTCAAGCTGAGAAAATCCAAGAAGTGTGGAGTTTTCTATATTGGCCAAATCAAAGGAAAAATCAGAAGTGACGTGGGAGTTCTTTTCCTGCGCAGTAATGGAGCAAGGTTTGTCTTACTAGATATCAAAGACAAAGCATTTGTGTCTTCAGATGAAAATTGTTCTTGCGCTTCCATCGCCTGCTGCTACCGGCGGGACAGAGCGGACAAAGCGAGGTCTCACTTTCCATTAGCTGCTACAACGTGAGATAAAGAGGGTCCACTTGTGTACATATTATTTGATTTTAAGATTTCTATGTATCCGAATTTTTAAGTACATTGCATTTTATTGAAAATTAAGTACTGCTAGAATCCATTCCCATACAGTCTGAACTCACCCCACATAATGGATTGACTTCGGACATTCATGAAACATGAATAATTTGAGCTTAGTGCCAAAACCCAGAATATAAAAATCTTAAAAAATTCCCAATGAAGCCTCAACACATTCTCTTCCATTTTAGCCAATTACGGAAGTAAAAAAGTGACTGAAGTAGAAGTAATAACCAACCCAAAATTTCTGTCCAAACCAACACCACCCTCCTAGAAATAACATACGGTATATAAGCCGTAACCGTGGGTAATTTTGATTCTATCAACAGAAACGATTATGTGGCCCGGGCACTAAACTACAAAAAAAGAAAATAAACACACTAAAGAGAATACCCCACTCTTAGAGAGAATATTTCCCTAGTGATAAAAATAATGTGTTGTTTTTCTTTTAATGCCATGCTTGAATTGCAGAAGC
Source organism: Alatinidae sp. Z8VKAUB7J3 (assembly GCA_010016025.2). Classification (NCBI taxonomy): domain Eukaryota; kingdom Metazoa; phylum Cnidaria; class Cubozoa; order Carybdeida; family Alatinidae; species Alatinidae sp. Z8VKAUB7J3. The sequence goes on from JAAAKM020073195.1 coordinate 101,768,329, forward strand.
AAAAAAGTAAAACTCTTGAAGCAGAACTTAAAAAACATATTAATACCAATTTGTCCTCAAGTATTGTTTTTTCCTCATTCAGCATAAAGGATTAAAGTCACTAAGCTTCCATCTCTTCTAATTTAAAAACATCTCACTTAAAACTTTATTTTGGTGGGTAAATCAGCAAAATTGTGAATGAAGGTTGAATATAGCCCAAATAATAAAAATATAATACAGCTGTCCGTAACAGTCAATTATATATCTTTTTTTTATTGAAGCTGATGCTCAAATTTAACCTCAAAAAGTAAAGTAAACACTCAAAAAGCTCAGTAAAGTAAAGCTCAAAAAGTAAACACTGAGTCGATTGGTCTCTGCCTGGCAACATAGGAGTAGGGGCTTGATTTCAGATACCACAGATCCGATAGGGAAAGGAACCGTAGGTTAAAAATATCCATTTAAACATATAAGGATTCTGGCTGAGGACTTTGTATAAATATCTATTACTTAAGGAAAATGGAATAGAATATTTATCGTCTATTTACTTTCAGAATAGGTCCTAGTTCAACCGAGGGCCTGGGAAGTAAGGAAAATACGATTTTCCTATCAAGAAGGGAAGAAGATATATATAATAAAATATTGGAAATGGACATGGTTACTCAATAGTTTAGCTTTTTTTTATAATAGGACTCTCAGTGATGGGCTAATATTCAAAAAATTGAAAAAACGATGGATAGATTATCGACACCAAAAGTCTCAAGGATTCCACATAGCAGTAAAACAAGAAAAGTTTGAGTTAAAATGATTCTTAGTAATTTTGTGTTTTTTCTTTTAATGTTTTAAACAAAAATTATACTAAGAACTTAAGCGAGAGAGGTTGTAAGAATGCCTTAATATGTTTATGCAAATTTTGTAACTCAATTTGAAATCACCCTTGGTCCAATTTATTAGAAATAAACCTGCCATCTCACAATTGGTCTTAATAAATCACCCAGTCATAACTTTGAAGTGACATTTATTTGTTTCAAGTATTGAAGAGCCTTTGAACCCCATCAATGTTTTCCTTTGCATATTTTAATGACCCAGCAAAGCGTAGTGGTAACTGATACAATGGTTGAAGACTAAATATTAGGCAGATTACGCAGAACTAAGAGAAAAATAAAGGTGTGGAAAGACATTTTTCATCTGATAACTACATTGGTTTTCCTTTAACTCACTCGAAAGTACTTTAGAAAATCGAACATTTTTTATGGATTTTTGCTCAATTTTACATACTCTATAGAATTAACAAATTACTTATAGCTTAGACGGTCGCCCAAATGTATCAATATATGGTCAGCTTCAACACAGAATAGTAACATCAATATTGTATTATAAACCAGAAATCAATAGCATACCAACTCCATGTGACCCCACAAAGTGCACTGGTCCTGACCCTTGGACGAGTCTTAGAGTGACAGGTGAATCATGGAACACGAGATCCAAATAACGCTGGGGGTCTTTTCCAGCTGCCATTACAGCGCACAAAACTTTGAGCTTATTATCTGAATAGCCATGAGCCTCTACTTCCACCACGTTTAATTCCCCTTCTTTAGCTTCAGGTGCTAAGATAGCCTGGAATATTAAAACTTACAAACATTGAAATACAAATTCCAAAAGGATTAGTTTGAAAACTTTTGTTTCTGTAAACAAAAACTATATTAACGTTGATTACGCACTTCTTTGTCATACTAGATTCACACTGCCTGTACAACATGAAGTATGAAGATCGACTTCACCAACAAAACTGCTGCGGGAGCAACGCTTTGAGTTTCCTGCTTTGCCATCAGTTTCGTTTCGACTCTAGCAGTTCGACTCCTCAGATTTTTCAAAACGTGTTGTCCAGAAGATAATTTTTTCTTCAAAAAAGAATGCGAGATTTCTGTGAAAGATAGATTCAATACATGTCTATCCCTTTCTTGACATTTAATCAGTGTTGCTGCTTTTAAAATGCACCCTTTAAACACCCTAATACTCTGTTATCTGTACCTAAACGTTGGATCTTACTCAATCTACGTGTAATTTCGAAAAGTGCAATGAAAGTAATCCTGTGTTATTCTATCTCAAAACACATATTACAAGTTTTTCACAGAAAAGTTTGGTTCCGTATCCATCGTTTAAATTGCAACAGAAACAGAGAATCCCGAATTCTTCATTAAGAAAACAGAAAAAAATACTTCAAATAACTACAAAATACAAGAGAGCTGTTTTCGTTTTTGATATTCTTTTTTTTTTACCAGGTGATCTATGTGAAGACCGTTGATAAGTTTTGAATTGTGTGTCTGAGTTGGATATCTCAGTAGGTATTTTGCGACACGGAAAAAGCGGAGCGGATTTTCAATTCATAAAAATTTGTAAGAATCTTCCAGAAGGGTACAATCTAAAGGATGTGGGGTACATCAACAGCGTTGCGAGATAACGGCGATTGAAACGAAGCTAATCAGAGACTATGGAAGCATAGGCAGCTGATATGCGGCGTTTAATAACTTCTGTTAGGACATAACGAGTAAGCAAAATGGTATTTCCAATGAGAATACCAAGAAAAACGATTTGGTCAGATCTTTGAATTCCCGAGTACAATTTCAAGAGGAACTGGGCCTTTCCAGTTAAAAAGCATGACGCCGGACTTTGCAGCCTTAAATTCAAGACCAGATTTTCTCTTTTCAAGACTTTCTCTTTGCCAACTCAATTTTGGTTGTGGAGATTTTTTGCATGTGGAATTTTCAGCGTGTTTTGGATTTCCGTGAAATAGTTTCCACAGAAAGAAGAATTTCTGGAGTTATAGGACTTATAAAAGTATACTAAGGAGAATTTTTCAGGCTTAATCTTCTGCAAGAAAATTTATAGAGGGAAGGGGGAAATTTTCAGCGAAGATGGAATTGCCCGAAAGAAATTTTACGGGGGAGGGGTGTATTTTCGTGCGAGGAAATTTCCGTGGAGGAGTTTCCCGTGAGGGCAGAGAACTTTTCGTTTAGGGTGAGCTAGATTTATCAGCATTGTTTTAAAAAAGATCAGAAAATAAATAAAAAAACAGGTTTCATTCAACTGAATGTAAATAGCAACATTAAAAGTGAAGTTTATTCGATGAGGTGTATTCAGATATTTCACAATAGACTGGGATGACAAAACAAAAATGTTGGAGATATTTTATGTGTTGGCTAAACTAGAGCCATTAAACAGTTTGGACGGAGAAGGGATGTACACAAGCGTATTAGTCTCAAGTGGTTTCACACTGCGACGAGTTTACAACCTCAATACATTGAGCAGCACCAATCCTATGCTCAGTAATTTTTGTGATTTTAACTCTTTTAAGAACAAGTGTAACTATGTTACTGCAATTGTTAACGAAAATTGAATTACAGGATATTTATGCGTCTCAGATCGTAAAAGCCAGTTTTATTTTTCCTTAACAGACATATTACAGATTTCTTAATGAATGAAAAAACTTAGAATCACAATTCTCAGACTGATTTTTTATCGGCCCCGCCGAGTCCGCCCGCCCGCTGAAACCCAGCAGCCCGATCACCCGCGGCTTCCTCCGGGTGTGGGACGCGCTGAGTGGCGTGCTGCGCCGGATCGGCGTCGACTATCCCGCGTTTCGCGCTCTGCTGGCGACGTACCTGGTGCTGGACGAGCGTCGCGGCAAGCGCCAGGCCGATGCGCCCCAGGCGGCGTCGCCGTTCACCGGCGGGTTTTGGCTGACGTGCCTGATGAACTTGATGTTCGGGGTCATCGCGGGCGCCGCGATGGCAGGCATTCAGTACAAGGTCGAGGACCCGGTGCTGGCGTTCGGCGTCGCCAACCTCATCGTGCTGTCGTTCACGGTGATGGTGCTCGTCGCCGACTACAGCGCGGTGCTGCTGGACGACACCGATGTCTCCGTGGTGGCGCCACTGCCGCTCACCGACCGGACGTTCTTCGTCGCGCGCGTCGCGCACATCACGACCTACACGTCGTTGATCGTCGGCAGCTTGGCGTTCCCCGTCCTGGTGATCGGGTGCTTCGTCTACCCACCGTTGGTGTTCGTCCCGGTGTTCATTGTCGCGGTCGCGCTCAGCGCCCTGTTCGCGCTGGGCCTCGCGTTCGGGGTGTTGGCGTTCGTGGTGCGCAAGTTCGACCTCGAGCGACTCAAGGGACTGGTGCTCTGGGTGCAGGTCGGAGTGACGACGTTGTTCATCGGCGGTATGCAGGTGTTGCCGCGGCTGATCGACATTCGCCACTTCGCTTCCACCTGGGCGGAGCACTCCTGGATCCCCTGGGTGGCTCCGCCGTGCCATCAAGGTGGCATGCTCGCGTTGGCGATGGGCGACACTTCGTGGCGCGCGATTGGCCTCGCCTCTTTGGGAGTCGTGCTGCCGCTGCTCGCGTTCGGCATCACGGTCTACCTGGCCTCGGGTGGTTTTCTCGCCGGGCTGAGTCAGAGTTCCGTGTCGGCCAAAACCGCCCCGGTGCGCTCCCGCGGATGGCTGCGCCGCCTGTTGGGTGATCGCGAGCGGATCGCCGGCTACGACTTCGTCACCGCCTTGAGTCGCCGTGAGCGGCAGTATCGCCTGCGCACCTATCCGATGATCGCGGTTGCCGTGGTGATCGGTCTGGCCCTGGCGCTGAAGAAGGGCGAGATCCGCGACCCGGTGATGCTGTGCTCGGCGATCTATCTGCTCGGGCTCTACACGCCGCTGTTCTTGGTGCAGGCGCGGTTCAGTGAGAACTGCGAGGACCTTGAAATCACCGAAGTAGTAGACGTCGTTGCCGTTGACCATCAGCCGGCACTCGGGCTGGTTGAGGCCCTGCAGGCCCGTGCCGACTTGCTCCCAGGTCTTGGTCTTGGGGTCGTAGCTGATGACCATGTGGGCGTCGTCGCCGTTCATGAAGCCCTTGTAGTACTTGCCGGCGACGGGGCCGCCGAAGGCGCCGGCGAAGTAGATCTTGCCGTTGTCCGCCTTGCCGATGGCGAAGCACTCGCGGCCGACGCCGCCCTTGCCGGTCGGGTCGATCCACTTCTGCTTGGCGGCGTCCCACTTGGCGATGCCGCGCAGGGTCTCACCGCTGTCCTTGCCGCCCGAGAAGGGCACGATGCAGTCATACAGCCCCTTGTTGGCGTATTCCTCGATCAGACCGTCGAGCTGCTTCTGGCGCTCGGCCCAGTCGATCTTGTCCTCCTTGAACTCGACCTGGCGGCAGACGCTGCAGACGCCCTCCTCGTCGAAGGAGATGGTGTCGACCGTCTCGACGGTCAGGCAACGGGTGCATTTCTTCATGGCTGCGGCTCCTCCGCCGGGGCGGTCCTGAAATGTTTCATCAGCGTCTCGATGCACAGGAAGTCGGTGAGGTTGTCGACCTCAAGGGACTTGTAATGCTCGGAGGTCACGCCGATCGTGCGATCGTGATAGAAGGTGCGGGTCTCGCGCAGGGCCGCGACGGTGGAGATATAGAAGCTGCCGTCGAGCGCATAGACCGGCGTCAGATCCTGCCGGCGCGGCAGGTTGGCGAAATCGCCCCCCGAAAGCGGGCTGATGCGCCCGTCCCCGGCCATCGTCACCGCGAAGGCGGGGTGCTGGGTCTCCATCGCCGCCACCGACACGGCGGCCTCGGCCCCCGGCGCGGCGTCGAGCAGGGCCAGCGCCCGGTCGATATCGGCGGCCTCGGTCAGGGGCGAGGTCGGCTCCAGCAGCACCAGATAGTGATACCGCTCCCCCTCCCCTTCCAGCGTATCGAGCGCGTGCAGGATCATGTCGACGCTGCCCGCCGTGTCGCTGGCCAGTTCGGGGGGGCGCAGGAACGGGACATCCGCGCCGTGCGCATTCCTGGCGAGGGCGACGATCGCCTCCTCGTGTGCGCTGGTATCCACGGGGTCGAGTTCATCGGCAGTCACGTCGCCCTCGGCGTGCTGCGCGCAATGCGCGCAGGAGACCCCGACTGGGCGCGGCTGCGCGAGCGAGCCGAGAGGGTGATCGTATAAACTTCGGAGAGGGCTCATTGGACTGGTAATCAGAATTTCTAGTGCCCTTTTTAAGATTAAGAGTGATTGCAGGGTGGATACCTCTCACCCCTCCCCCTCCCCCCACACACACAAACACTTCGTATTTTCCCGAAATACATCAATTAGAAATTTTGAGATGGCCATTTGTTGTCGTGGAAACTTCAAAAAAGGCTCATTCGATTGGAACTTGAAAGGGCTTGTGCCCTTTTTATTACTAAAAAGTTATTGAAGGATAATCCCCCCCTCCACGTCCATCAATTCCCTAAATACATGTAATCAAAATTTTGATATAGCCCTTTTGTTCAGAGTAGTTGAAAGGTCACGAAATTATGTCTTTGACAAACCCTATACCTTCTTAAGACCAGAAAATAATTAGTACTTTAATAAAAAAAATAAAAGGCTGTGAATTGTTAGTTTAAAATACATATACTGAAACATATTCCTTTAAGTTTTAAGAATTTTCAATTTCTTATAGACATAAAAGTTGATACATTTTAAGAGTATTTTGTTTATTTAAACTATATAATAAATTACCGAGTCAAATCAAAACGAGCAAGAATCAACATGAGATGGTCTGACAACTCCCATGCCTTCTCAAAACCAGAACATAATTTGCTCTTTACTGAAAACAAAATATATTTTAAACGTTTTCTCCTTGTTTTTACTTGTTTAGCATGTTTTAATAAATATATCAAGGGAAAAGTCCCACCCCTTGCACCCAATTATAGTATAAGTGCCTGGTGTCATTTTTAAGAGTAATAAGAGATTGGAGAGAAAGCAGCCCTTCTCTCACGCCCATTCATTTTCCAAAAGCATCCAGTCAAAATTTTGAGACAGATATTTTGTTCAGCATAGTAGAACGGTTCAGCAACTATGTCTTTAGGAAAACTAGGCTTGTTAAACCCCTTACAATTATGCAATTGGCCCACTATACTTTAAAACTAAGTTTTGCTCTTAAAAATAAATGAAATGACATTGTGTTAAACGGTTGTCCATAGGACACCTCAGCAAGATATCGAGAATGACTTTTGGCATTAAGTTGGTATTAAGTTGAAACTTTTGGCAATACTAATATTACTACTTCAGTTCTTACAATTTAAACAAATAAAAATATTGCAGTTGTATCCAGGCTATCGAAGAGTATAGAAATAATCTTTTGGGAATGATATTAAGTTTTATTTTTTAGGTCAACTTCAGGTCATGGAACATTGCAATCTAACAATGAAATGGCAAGTTTAATAAAAACAATGATCAATTTTTAGTCTATAAGGTTTTTCTTGTGGGAAAAAAGTTGAAAAATCCATAGCCGTGATAAAGTGTGCCAGAGGGTTTCACAGTGAGACACATTGGCGTGAATTGACATTGTGCATCATAGAGGGTTGGCTTGCGAAAAAATGAAGCAATGGATTTAATACATGATTTTTAACCAAGAAATATCTTTAAATGTCCTAGGATTGATTAGGGGGTATTAGAGGGTACCAGAGGGCCAGTCACAGTGTGGCACGGTGGCGTGAATTGTCATGATGTATCACGTTTAGGATGGTTTGCAAAGACATGAACTAACGGATTTAAAGCGTGAATTTCACGCAATAAAAGAATCCACTTTGTATGTACAGACACGGGTCAGTTATCGTTACGGTAACTCTTTTCATTTTTAGTCTTGTTGGGGTTCAGCACTGCCACAACCGAAAAGATTGTAAACTAGGGTGAGAGGGGTATGTGCATAAACCCGATCCTAAATTTGGGAATTTACCGGTAAATGTGCACATTCTGAGCAAAATTGATAGGTGTTAAAGTACCTTGGACCCGCTTGTGCAAGCAAACGAGCCATTGGGCCCATGCTCCTTCCCTAAGAACTTATTACTTTAATAAC
>JAAAKM020073195.1:101776209-101802998 GCA_010016025.2 Alatinidae sp. Z8VKAUB7J3
AAGCTGCAGCAGTCAGTCTCTTTTTGAGCTTCACACTCCTTCCCCCTTATTACTTTAATAACTTATTTCGTGATTTCCGGTAATATATATACCCTCCGGCCTCTGTGGATGTAATGGGCCTTCGTCTCTTCTCTCTAATTGATGAATATGGTGACTGTATTCAATTCTGTCTTGCACTAGGTGTAGAAGTTGGGGGAGGGTCTGGCCATTGAAGTTGTCGCACAATCTCTTGCGAGGTCGGCCTCGAGGTCGTGTCCCATATACCCGTCCACCAAATGTGATTTTTGGAAGTTCAGTTGATGCCATTGGTTGGGTATCACCAAGCCAATGGAGTTACTGACTTTTGATTCGGTCTATGATAGGGCGTGATCAGTGGAGGAGTTTGCGGAGGTCTTCATTGGATGTTCGGTCGATGTAGGGGATCCCTGCTATGTGACAGATCCCTGCTATCCCCCAGGGAAGCATTATTTTGATCGTAGACTTCCCTGATTCTCACAGATTTCTGTGTAGTTGCCACTTTCAAATAAAATAAATTTTGGTTTACTCCTATGGGCAGTACCATTTCGAAAGTGAGCACCTTTGCCGATATAGTGTGATAATACCGAAGCAGTAGGATTTAAGAAGAATCAAGCGAGTAGCAGTAGTATTGGTGGTGGGAAAACTACAATAAAAAAGTAATTTCTTGAAAAATTCTCATAGTATCAGGTTAGATCCTGCAATTCAAACACATTAGGTATTTTTACAAAGCTATACAAGCCCTTTTTTGTACATGTGAGCGATTTTGTCATTATAGCTATGCAATTTCAAGCTCAAAGTGATTTACAATTTACCAGTAAATTTGAAAAATTTACTTTTCATAAAATCTCACTTTTCGTTTCGGACAGTATTGCTTTGTCCGTCCACATATAAAGTTTAATTCTAAAGTTCTGGTTAGCAGATGACTTTGACGGGTAGCCGGTGTTTTACCCCACAGAAGATCCTCGCACAGAAAATACCCCTTTGTGGAGATTAGTCCCTCTCCCGAAAATATAATCAGAACACATTTAGCTCTAAAGAAAGAGCGGGAAAAGGGATAAGAATGATATACAATCCCACTTGAGTTCCGCAAATATTTCTGGTCTGCGCTGCTATTATGACAGTAAATAGTAATATTAAGTCCAAAAATGAGTAAAATGTATTCTGTATAGGACGAGGACTACCCCCTCCTAATCTCTGCTTCCCCCTCATGGTCATAAGACCTTCGGAGTTAGATAGTTTGACCAGAAATTGAGAGTTTTGGTCCTTTTTAATGCGTCGAAAGTGACTGGAGACAAGCCAGACCCTGTGCTAAAAGTGTTTTTGATATCTGGTCCTTTTGTTGCCCCTGAGGACATCTGGTCGACATTTTGAGGTAAATAAGTTGTACATTTTCATTGGTTACTCAATTATGCAAATGGAAGAATTTTTCATGGGAGGGGGGATTTTTCAGAGGGATTTTCGGGGGAATTTCCTGCAGGGAGTGTATTTTTCGCTAGGGATAAATGCCTAGACTAATTTGATGTTCCACTAGACGTTCAAAACAGAGAGTTTTTGGCATCCTGATCTGGCTCCGTGAATAGCGGCCAAAAAATTGGAGCTAAGAACTTCCAGCTACAACTGTTGTTCAGCCCCACATTTAGGTATAGCACATCCAATTTATATCTGATCTTTAAAATTTAGCACTTCCGTGAGCAAATATATTGGTCAATTTTCTTTTTTTTATAACTAAATTTAAGGAACCACGTGTTTTAGTCCAAAATCGGTTTTGTTATCGCCTGCATGCGCTAGTTTGGATATGTTTAAAAACTTTGAGCATCGTGGCCAGGTGTTCCAAGCTTCTGTGGAGGGATTGAGATGAGCACCTCTACGTCAAATCTATTGCCCGAATTGTTTGCATTAAAACACGATAAGTCTAGTGTTGAACGCAATTACGATTTGGGTTTGTTACTGGCAACACTGGCTCTACTTTTCATTGGTTTGGTGATGGTTACCTCGGCTTCGATGCCGGTTGCATCAAGGCTGTTTGATAATCCGTTTCATTTTTCAATCAGACACGGCATCTACATTATTATTGCTAGTTTTGCAGCAATGGTTACGCTGATGATTCCGATGTCTTGGTGGCAACGGACTAACGCCTATCTGCTGTTACTAGCCATTGGTATGCTAATCGCCGTTTTATTAGTTGGGCGGACGGTTAACGGTAGTACTCGTTGGTTGGTTATCGGTCCTTTCACCTTGCAAGCGGCGGAACCAGCGAAACTGTTCTTCTTTTGTTACTTGTCTGGCTACTTGGTTCGCCGGTATGAGGAAGTGACTGAAAACCTCAAAGGTTTTATTAAACCCCTGGTTGTGTTTTTCTTATTGGCTATGTTGCTACTGATGCAGCCAGACCTTGGAACCGTGATTGTTATGTTCGCCACTACTGTCGGATTACTCTTCCTGGCTGGGGCGAAATTGTGGCAGTTTTTTGGCTTGGCGTTTGCCGGTATCTCAGCGGTAGTCGCACTCATTGTTTTTGAAGAATATCGTATGAAACGCTTAACTGCGTTTTTGGACCCATGGGCTGACCCCTTTGGCAGTGGTTATCAGTTAACTCAGTCATTGATGGCCTATGGCCGTGGAGACTGGTTTGGACAGGGCCTGGGAAATAGTTTGCAGAAATTAGAGTATCTTCCCGAAGCCCACACCGATTTCATCATGTCTATTATTGCAGAAGAACTTGGGTTAATCGGTGTAATGGGGATTTTAGCCTTATTATTGGTAATAGTTGTCAAAGCACTACAGCTAGGTAACCGTGCTTTACAAAAGCAATTGGCCTATGAAGCCTTTATGGCTTATTCGATAGGTATTTGGATCGCGTTTCAGACTGCGGTTAATGTCGGTGTAAGCGCGGGTGCACTGCCAACGAAAGGTTTGACATTGCCGCTGGTTAGTTCTGGTGGCTCTAGTTTAATTATTATGTCTGTTGCCATCGCGATTTTGATGCGTATCGATTGTAGTCTTATAAAAATTATAATTTTTTGATGTTTGCACACTAAATAGCATAAGCAAGAAGGAAAAATATATTCTCTTAGCTCTAGAATGAATCCCTTAGGCATCAGTAAATGTCTTACTCGTGTAGTAAACTTCTTTTTGTATACGAACTCTATGGAGATTTTTTAAGCCGAAAAAATAGCATTTAACATTTAGTTTTACAAATGGTATATCCTTTTCAGCAAAATAACTATTACAAAGAAGTGATAAACCACAATAATTAAGAATGGCAATCTATGCCATTAATATTGGCATGTCGCCTAGCTCTAGATGTAATAGCTTTACTTTTATTGTGGCCAGCTAGTTGTGGAAAATATCTATGCTGGAGCAGTCCTGAAAAACCATTTCAAGAAAAGAGTGGGAACCCTGTTGATGGTAATGGTGCCTGGTGATGCTGATGGTATCAATATGATAAGCCATGTTTTCTTGTTTTGTTGCAGCAATGAACTTGATACGCTTTTTAGGGGAAGGCTGAAGTACTACACGCATCCACCTGAGCTGATGTCACATGTATCAGCTGAAGTTGTTCAGACAATGGCCAGGGAATTTTCATTAGACGACTCTGAATTCAACGCTATGGAGACGGAAGATTTAGAAGCTTTGCCCCAAGTGAGACCCTCGCAAACTGTCAGGGTTGAAAGCAATGGAATAGTTGATAATGTGAAAGAAGGAGATACAGATGAAGAGTTGGATGATGATGATGATGACAGTAACGATATTGTAAGTTTAGTTTAGCTGTTTATATTTTATTCTTGTCAAACTAACTTGTTGTTTCAACAAGATTCATTGAATAATGTTTTGCACTGTGTTCACGGTGATGGAGCTGTGAAACAATGTCCCCTGTCTCCTATAACTTATAAAGATAATTTCTTAAACCACATTGACCTGCCATAACATAAAGAAAGAAAACGATCAAAAATGGGGTTTAAAGGCCAAATGAAAATACTGAAGAAAACACAGAAAGCGAATATTTCGAGAGAAAAACCGCCTCTCTTCTTCAGCACGAACAAAATAATATGATCAAGGGAAAAACAAAAACAAAAAACAAAACAAAAGTGGAGAGTACAAAAAAAAACAAAGCGAAAAAACGCCAAAAAATTAAATGAAATTCAATAGAAGACCAAAAATTAAAAGAGTTAAACCTAACAACAATAAAGTGAGTTATTTGTCAATATCCGAAATTTGCACAAAATCCGTCATCATTCTTGCCACATCTAGATGGCAAACAAAGAAAACGACAGTGTTTCCTGCGTTCCATCCCTGATCAATGCTTAGTTTACAAAATATCCGGTGAAATGACATCTTGGAAATCACGAAGCGCTAGTGCCCAAATACGAACTTTTATTGCCACCCGAGACTCTTTGGTCTTGTGGTTTGAAATGTTCTTCTAGATGGATCGAAAGTAATATTATATGAAGCAGCTGAATTATCGAAGTGAAAGCAGGCCCTCGCTTCCGTTGTAGCGAAACAGAAATAATCCTGTGAACCCTAGTCAGTCAAATCCAATCCATTTGTAGCCCCCTCCCCCAAAGAAGAAGACTGTGTATCAGGACGAGGGAAAGTTTCCGCCATGTTATTTTCCCTATATTCACGCTGCGTCACATATTTTCTTCTATTCTTTTGATAGAATTTTTCTGTGTTATTGATCTTTTCAGTTATTTTTGTTTTAGTTAGTAATAAAAAAGTGATGTGTTTGATATCCAAAACTGGAAAAGGCTTTGTAGCCTTAAAAAGATTTAATTCTGTTTTTTTTTTTTTTTTTTTTTTTTTTAAATACAACTCTTAATATTAACTAAAATGATTAAGTTGTCCGAAAGGAAATGCTGACCAAAACGTACCTGGGCCAGATGTTCCATAACCATTACTATTTCTTGTCCATAAATACTGGTTAGTTTTCGGTTCTCCATAATAAGGAGTATCACTGAGTGATCCATCTGTATTGCCCCTTCTTCTTCCTTGATAAGAAACCGGCTGGTAATTTACTCCTGCCATCATCATCGTCATCATTAAAGCATTAGTTTGATTATTCTTTGGCAAGCTCTGGGTACCACTAAGCAGCCTTTCTCGGATATTTTGGGAAAGCTGATTTGCTGTGGGGGTAGTCAAAGAATATGACTTTAGTTGTGATATTCGCTGACCATATGGGGTGCTTGCGTATTCTGAGTCACTACAAGTGCTGTTTAAGTCTCCAGTAGTCTGTATCCCTGAACTGCACTTAAGTTTTGTCCTTGGCCTTTCAAGACTGTGACCGTTTTCTAATTTAGGCACTATTGAAACTTGAGCAGTTTTTGGATCTTCTTTTTTCAATTCTTCATTACATTTTGCCCCTAAAAAATAAAAGCGGCCATAGAGAGGTGTCTATTATTTAAAATAATTTAATATGCAGCATACCTCTTATGCTAGTTCAAAGATAGGCCTAAGTACCACTCCCTTATGATTTCAGGGAATATTTCTGGTCGTCGCTGTTATTATCAAAGTAGAGTGATATTAAAACCAAAAATGAGCAAAATTTATTCTATTCTGAGAAGAACATATAGGACGTATACTGCCCATTCTCATCGGCAGCTCCACCTCATAGTCACTGAAAATTTGGAGGGTGCTCGTTACATCAAAAAATGACAGTTCTAGTCTTTTTTTAAAAGTCGAAAGCGATTGGAGACCAACCAACCACAAGGGGCATTTTTGATGGGGAGGAAGGGGGGATTAACGCCATGGCTCCTCTGATCGGCTCTCATCAGGGCAGAATAAAAAAAAATTACACACAAAAGTCCACAGTACGATATAAAAAAACAAACCTTTAAACAAAACACTAAAACTAAACGAAAAAGACCCTTTCTATGCAACGGTGAAAGGGCAACTGAATAAAAAATACGACAGTGAATGGCAATTCAAACTTTCATTTTGTGCAAATCATTTTCAAAGGCTAATCTCTTACCAGGCATGGTATTAACAGAGTTAGGTTGCAAAATATGACCTGATGTACAGATAAAAACGGTCAGTATTGATAAATGTTCATTATAAATGGGACTTCATTATAAATGAAATGAGTTTCACCAGAATCTCCATTAAGGGTGACCTTTTGATGGATTTCTGATTTCAGCTGCCTACCAGAAAACTTGTATGAGACCTTAAACGATGGCAATAATAGAGATGGCATCAAACAAAATGAAATAGTGAGTGCTAACATGGACATTTTGTGCCGAGATGGAATCGGAAGTCTCAGGCCTTGGGTCTGGCCTCGTAGCTTTATCGATTGAGGACATTTGTTCCTATATCCTCTTCCCTAACTGTTGGTGGGTTCTCTCAGTCCCGAATTCACTAATAGACCCACGAGGCCCGAACCTAGGCGCTCAATAAACTATTATGGAGTGATATCTTCTTAACAATAACTGGAATGGTGTGATAAATCGTCAAACTGTCAGGTTCAATCCGCCACCCTGCTGCTTATTCACAGGAATGTGATTTTAAAACAAACAGGAATTCCATGGCTACTTAAAAATTGTCAGATGCCTCCCAAGAATAGCAGTTCAATAATGGGTATTACCTCTCTCTTTCATTAATTCTTGTTTCATGAGCTTTGTTCTGTTCAGCGCTTCCACTACCCCCAATTTTCAGGATTTCTCCAAAGATCTTGCAAAAACGGAACTACAAAAAGCGATTGTGTTTTTTATACTTTTACAGGTAATAAAGTTCATTCATTCATTCATTCATTCATTCATTCATTCATTACTCTCAAGTATCTTCTGATTAGCTCTTATCTTGTGAAAAGCTGTCGTAAAAGTCCCATCCTTATTAAACTACAAAAGATCAGCCCTGAACTTCTATGCTTCGCACAGCTGTAAAGATGTACCCCAAAGACAATGTGCTGCAAAATAGAACCGAGGGTATCAGACCAAAAAAATCCATTGGAATGTTAAAAAAAAAAAACATAACAGAAATTGATGGTTAATGAGTAGGACATCATTTTTTAAATTAGCCAATGTCTCTGACCCTATTTTATCTTTGTTCTCAGATATACGATCCAAACTAGGTATTATCATCTTCCTAGGCAACATTGTTTTACCAAAATATGGTTATTTTTTTCAAAAGAAAATACTAGAGAACAAAGTATTCTCAAGTATCTTCTGATTAGCTCTTATCTGGTGACAGCTGCCGTAGAAGTCCCATCCTTATGAAACAACAAAAGATCAGCCTTGAGCTTCTATGCTTCGCACAGGTTCTATGCTCCTCTTGTTATTTATACATTGAAGTTATGTTTAAGTATAATATCCTAATTATAAATACCTAAATGTAGTAGGACATTACGAAGGAGTTGGTAGGAGCTCATAAACATGTTTATCTTCTTTTGTTGTGCTAGATATACCATGTACATCGATATTATGAAGGGAGTAAACGCCCCAAACCCCTGCAAAAAAGAACTCATTTCAGCCTTATGAAATTGAGAAAAGGAAAAGCATTTTTAGGCAAAATGGAGCTCAAATAGTGAAGAATATTAATAGTAAAAGACTAAAAAGTGTGAACCCCAAACGGTATGACTTGAACAGAAGCCAGTAAAGAAGAAGATATTACTAGAACCATATAGAGTGTTCAGAGCCCTCTAAACTCTCTCCTCTCTCTTTTCGTCTCGCATATTTTACACGAATCTGTAAATGACTTCATAATAAATAAAAGAATACCTTAGCAATTTTGGATCTCAGTGACTAAGACTAAATAATTTAATGCATATATACAAGATTAAAATATAAAAATTGATCTTATAAATATAAACTTATATATACAACTTAAGCATATAAAAAAAATCAACATCTCAGGTCTTTTGTCATCTCTTTCCGCTCACTCGGCCAGCGCTTGGACTTTCAATCTCTGTGGTTGGCTGTCGCATATATAACTAGGTAACTTCTACAATAGGTTTCTCTGATATGCTGAATCTGATGGTGTGATTTTCGACAAGATTCTATGGCTTTTAGGGGGTGTTTCCCTCTATTTTCTGAAGTTTCCCTCTGTTATTGGTAGCATGTATCTTTGATTTTTGGATCCTGTCCCTTATCATTTCCTGAAAGTTCCAAATTAATATACTAAGTCATTCCTGACTCCCTTCTGAAAATCCATATATACATAACCTGTTTTGATTTAGTTCAACACACTCCTCAATATTCTCTGAAAAGCTCACTTGAATATCCTTCGTTTTTTTGGAGAGTAAAGTTCAAACATGTGTACCTTTCTCAATAACATGTACTATACCTAAACAATGCGCAAAAATCGTCTAACTTACAACCCTTACCCTGAAGACTGGGGGGAGGTTGACATTACCGAACCTTTCAACACTACAGAACAAAATAGTTCTCTCAAATTTATGGTCAAATGTCTTTGGGAAATGATAGGCTTCGAAGGGGCTGGTTGCCCTCCATTCGCTTTTGAATCTTAGAAAGGCCAATACAACTTCCAACTTCCAATCAAATGAGCCCTATCACATCCGAAGATTATACAACCAACGCTTTCATAAAAAACCTTATATGCCCCAGGCAGAAATTACAACCCTTGTCCTTAAGCTCGGCGGGAGGGGGAGTAAGTGTCCACTCTGAAGGCATTGTTATATAATCGTTGGATCATTGTGAACAAAACGGCTCTCTCAAAATTTCAACCAGATGCCTTTGGGGACAAGAGGGTGTCAGGGGAGGACCAGTTACCCTCCATCACTTTTGACTCTTAAAAGGGAACTAGAACTTCGCATTTTCAGTCAAATGAGCCTTCTCTAAACTTCACACGACCGCTTCCATAAAAAGCCTTGTTATGTTAAAACCTTGTTCGGGGTCGTGTCAAGCCCGAAGACCTTGTTATGTGATCTTTAAACTATTTTCCGAACAAATGGTTATCTCAAAATTTTTATCGTATACACTTGGGCAAAATAAGACGTAAGTGGGGAGCTAGTTGTCCGATCACTTTGACTCTTAAAAAGGGCAATAAAACTTCTGATTTCCCATCCAATGAGCTCCCTTCAAAATTTATACGACCACCCTTTGAATAAAAACCTTATATGCCTCCGGAGCATAACTTATATCCCTTGCCCTGAAGGCTGTGGGGGGGGGGGCGTGTCATCCTCAAAGACCCAATTACTGAACCTTTCAACTAGGATTTACTTGTTCATCTATGTTAGTATCTGTTATCTTTACGTTCCTGTTTGTTTTGGGTTTTATTTATTCTTGGATAGCAACTTCTTATCATTTTAAATTTGAATTATGAGAGGATTTTTTTTTTCTACGCACCTAATATGACTTTACTTTTCTTTGAAAAACTTCTTTTTTGATTATGAAGAACTATAAATGCAGAATGAATTACATTACATTATTAGCCACTTTTATGTATTGTAAACAAATTAGAGACAAAATTATTTTGTGACTAGCAAGAAAAGGCTGAAGGTAAGAAAAAAATACTTAATGATAATTGAGTTTTGAAACTGACCCAAAATATTTAGAAAAAACTTTTTTGGTTACCAATTTTAGAAGCTACAAAAAAGGTAATACCCTCCTACAATACAGAATACCATTTCCCCATTCAATGCTGTTTTCAAATATATTAATCAGCACTGTCACAGCTAAATCCATACCCCCCTCCCCTACTGCCTTAATGTAGCCCCAGATAATATACAAAAATTTACTGATTTTGTTGGTTTTTATTATGGTAACAGTCTTGTGTAGAGTAGCAACACAAAGTCAACACTGTAATAACAGGTACTGTGACAACTGTTTGGGTAGGATTGTAACAATATAATCTATTATATTAGGAAATTGCTTTAAATGGGGAATCAAGTGGTGCTACTCTTTATTATTATAATAGTGTGTAGTCCAGAAGAGAGCACACACAAGACTGTTACCTGCATTAAAACTTAGGTGGCACAGCCTAGGGCTAAATACAGGCACTCACGGAGAGGCTGGGATGCAACTACAAATGTAGGTAACCTTATTCAGAAAAAGCTGCTGAACAGGGAAGCAAATGTCATATATTTTTTTCTGTCTGACTTTTTTTTATACAGTAAGTTTACCTTGGTTGCTCAAAAACAACATATAATTTGGCCCATTTTAAATAGCCTAGGGTATATTTAACTAATTATCTATATTATATTAATTTTCCTTATTTTCGACTTTTTTAAATTAGATTTTGTTGTTTAAAAAGAATGTGAACTTTTGCTTATTTTCTGTCAATTAATTGGAATGGAAGTAATTTGGACTTGAGGATGTTTCATACCAAAAAGTTTATTTTGCGAGTTTCAGCGTTGGCTGAAAGTCTCAAATACAAAGGGACCATTTGCAAATTTTCTCAGCACCACGTGGAGCTTCCAAAGCAATTTTATATAAATTGACAGGTTCTTTACGCTAAAGTATTTTTAGTAATGTCAACTATTTATTCTACGGCCTTTCTTTTTTGTGAAATCCTTTCCTTAGAACACTTAAGATAAAATTAAATTTTTATCCATTTTCAATTTTGACCCTCCTTATAAAGAAATATGTTGCTATAAATAAACAAATCCAGCATTTAAAATAAATGCAAAATTGAAATCTATTTGACAAAGTGAAATTCCCTGAGGACTTAGGAATGGGACATCGTGTTTAAGTCTTCTTGTTCAGATTACAGATTACAAGCCAACACTATATGGACAAATCTTTTCTCAATATTTGTTTATTATGAAATATAATTACTTTATTTTTTATGATGCATTTGAAACCAGCTTTGCCAGTCAGGTAGTGTTTCTATGTATGATTTAATGTTTTCTCTGTTGTTATTTTTTTTACATTTTTAACTTGACTTTATAGTGAGTTTTTTTTCTGATTTCTGTTCTTTCACTGTTAGTTTCCGTATAGATTTATCGAAGAAGGTTTATACTCAAATCTAACCTAGCTCAAGGGTAACATATCGCTTTTTGGGCAGCTTCGACACCTGGGCAAGGGTCGTTACTTCGTTTCTTAGGCTTTCTAAAAAGACGAGAAGAGTGAATTTGAATTCAGACTTCATTAAAGAACAGTGTTTCAGGATGAAAGGAAAGTATATTTGAACTGAAAGTAAAGGCAAACTATAAAAAGTAAAAAAAAAAAAAAGAATCGAGGTGAGCAACATATAGTAGGGGAACAGACGAGGAGAAGCAGAAATTGGCGGTTCAGAAAAAAAAACTTTACTAAAAAGAAAATTATTGAAAACAGGCTTATGACCATTGTTGAGCAAATTTAGGTTGTGCGCTGTCTAATCCGAAATGTTATCTGTCTATGACTTGATTCCCCTTCCTTGATGTTGAGTATGTTTATGTGGCTATGATTCTTTAATACTCATTTAATTTAAAATTAAATTTTTCCTTAAGTCTGAAAACTTTTTAAACCCTATTTTTGAAGCCTCTGGACATTTTGTTCTTAAATGACACTTTTCAAAACTTATGGCAACCATCTATGCTCCTCTACACATCATAAAAATTATCCGCCCTTCCTCCCCTCTCAGAGGGCACTGAAAAACGAGGGTACCATGTATGTACCGAATATTACTGGGGAGCCACTCTAAAGTAAATAAGGATTTGTCTTTCTCAAAATCTAATTTCCTTCAAAATTCTGTAAAGAAGGCATTTTCGTTCATTTTGTGCTTTTAACGTTAAATTGCGATAACGTAAAATAATGAAAAAAAATTAGAGGGGATGAGAAAAGAAGGAATCGAAAGAATAGAAAGAGAGGAAGAAAAAAATATACCACCTAAGATATGCCCGTTGTTCTTTTCTCCTGTTTCCTCTTTTCTCGTTTTTTACTTATTTATTATTATTTTTTCAACTGTGAATAATTATCTTCAAAATTTGTAAATTTTACATTTTTTAATCTTTCTAAATGATATATAGAGGCTAGGAGCTACTTTATGACACTTCTAAGTCTGATGCTAGTACTGCCAATATCAGTAAACTTGTAAATGTAGTATCTGCGTTTTTTGTAAGACTCGTAAGGGGCTATTAACCTTGATAACTGGTTGACACTGTTGCTTTTCAATTACACTTCACATTCCTACTATCTGGAAACAACATGCAAAAGTATACAAATAATGTGACAAGTTTTTTCTTGTCTTCACAAAACCCACATCTGTTTGTGTAATCATATGAATCCACATACATATCGAAACCATATTCCGGAGTATTGAGGCAAATAACACTCCCACTGAAAGGTAAACCCCTTCCAAATCAAATATCCTTTTTCCTCCCACCTATACCACGTGGCAAAATAGGTATCTAGTCTAGGTGGTCGCTCAATCTCTGAATTAAGTCTTTCCTCCCTTTGTAAAAGAAAGAAAGACCACGGGGCAAACCTTCTTAAGGAGGCAAATATCTGAGCATGTCATTTTAACGTTCTTACCTTTCTCTGCCTGGTACATTGTGTATTTATCCTATCAATCAGTTGACCTCCCCCCTCCCCCTGCCGGTGCTCACAGCCTTAGGTAAAAGCATTTCAACAAGGAAATACATCAAATTCGACATGTGCATGACTCAGTTTACCGGTTGATGTTCGGGAGTTATTGACATCAGCTGTTGTCCATTCTCCGAATAATTCCTTTGAAATTAATAGTCCATGTCATTTGAATAATGTTCTGCTCGGCATTGCTATTAAGCTTGCAGAATTTGTTCAAGTAAAAAATCATCATCAGGTTTATGAGAAAAATACATTAATGGCTCTGAAGTGAGTAAAATTAATGGATAAAATATTGTACAAGTGGGAATCATGGTATATAGCCATGTAGATTTATCTTATAAAATTTAAACTTTTGCTGCTTTTTTTTCTCTGCTCGCTAAAATCTACTTTTAACGTTTCTCTACCAGATTTCTGCTCCAGCACTGAAAGAAATAGACAAAATGTTGTCAAACTAAATGTAATAGCTAAATCCACTGAACTCATTAAACTATCTATACCCAAAGTTTCGTTGCCTTCTAACAAAAGAAAGAAACGACGCTTATCCAAAGTTGAGCCCACTTTTCTGGAGGTTAGCCTAAACTATGATACCCAGACTTATTACTATGCATACTTAATCACTAAGCGACTAACCGTTTTAAAGACAAAGGATCCATCAATGAATTCTCTCAAAGAATTAGCCATCACCGAGAGTTATTCAGTCTGTGGTTTGACAAAACCCACCCCAATTATTCAAATGATATTTAGTTTGAGCTTATTTTTAGTGTTTTCCAAAAAGCTATGCTGGAACCTTTTTAGGAGCTGCCCTTTCCTAAACTTTAAAAAGAAAATTTAAAAAGTTTCATTAAAACTGAATATCTCTATCTAAACCAAAAAATTAGAGAAATTAAATGTTTTTCTAAGATATCTGGGATATTAGGGGGATCCTTTAAGGTACCACACAGCCTTAATGGAAAAGTAAGTCGTTAGGATTTACAAATTAAGAAAATCAGGTTGGCTTTCTTTGTTTCCCCGGGCGGAAACGTGCAAAGAAACGTCCAACTTAAAACAGATTTAATGAAGGCCGTCCACAATTTAAACACGTCATCCGTGTTTTTTAATAGTTTTGAAGTCTTCTAATGGTCCCACAAAATATTGTCTTTGGGCGAAGTAGAGTTTCACTAACATTTCGCTAGTTTTTTCTTTGTGTAGAAAATGTTCAAGTAAATAAATCACAAAAATTACAATAATACCTGACAAATGTATAAATTACACATTTAAATTTTTCAAACCAACCCAATTTTTCAACAATATACAGGGCAATTATCTGTAAAACGAGAGGAGGGACTTCAGCCCATTAAGTCCCCCTCTCGTGAGTATACCTCCGATCCTGATCCCAACATAATTTACTCCATAGCTTTTATATAAACGTAAATTCCTCTTTAATATTTCTTCTAACAAAATGTGATTAACCGTCATTAATTTATTTGTCTTCTTGGTGGCCTAAATTTGTAGTTTTTGCACTTTCAGCCCCCCTCCCCACTCCACCTAGAAATTGAAACTGAAATTAATTTCAACTCTAAAATATATACATATTATGCATCACAGTCCATATTAGCTCCGACCACCCATCCAAATCCTTTTATCCAAGGTCACGGCTGTAAATAAAGGTCCCATTGTTCTACAACCTGTAAAGTTAAGCACATTTTAACGTGTTTCGCGCAAAAACTCCTGGTTCGTTTGTTCTGACTGTGAAGGGATATTGGGGAATCCTCTTGTAGCACAAGCCCTGAGATAGGGACTCAGATGCAACAGCTTAATATTCGTTTCAGCCCATCAAATGGTGTCCGATATCGAAGCCATTTAACTAATTATTCTTTTTCTTTACTTATTTTCTTACGTGAATCGCTATCTTTTAAGCATGTCAAAGGGAAACATATTACTCCATTTTTTACCCGTTGTTATATTTATCTGTTCTTGTTATATCAAATTTGGAGCAAAAATCTTTGAACAAACATCGAATTTAAGTGTATGTCGTATTCTTTTTTTATGACGTAATTAAGATCACAAAACCTGATTGATTATTTTGTATGACGCATTCTTATTCTTATGACGTATTCTTATTTTTGTATTATGTATTGTTTTGTATAACCAGTAAAAAACAGGAAAAGTTTTTGATTCATATTGACGAAAAGTTTTTCACGATGTGTGTACAAGTAAATTATTTTCTTTTTTTTTGGGGGGGGGGGTGTGTGACTATATTTACGAGACCAGTTTAGCTTGAGAATCTAGAGACTATTCCTACATAAGATTTATGACTCAATATTCTGGGCGGAATTACTAACGGGAGGGATAGGAAATGTCCGATTTGCCATCCTAATATCTTATTGATTGCCATCATTATATCGGAAGA
The DNA here is from genome assembly GCA_010016025.2 of Alatinidae sp. Z8VKAUB7J3. Lineage (NCBI taxonomy): Eukaryota > Metazoa > Cnidaria > Cubozoa > Carybdeida > Alatinidae > Alatinidae sp. Z8VKAUB7J3. The sequence goes on from JAAAKM020073195.1 coordinate 101,791,075, forward strand.
TACTTTACAAACGGACTACAAATATTTGTCATAAAATTGCTAAGAGTATAGTGTTGCGTAAAACAAGTGAAGATACGGTCGGCTTTATGAAGTTCAGTAGGCAATATTGGGGGAAAAGGAGGAAGATGTTACAATCTATATTTTCCCCCATGTAGTTCATTTCACTCATTAATTAAGAATTATGTGTTTACCGATGAGAAGTCGTATTAATATGGTATTTAATATATGAATGCCGAATTATTGCCGCTAATTGCAACTATTACGGACGTCTTGATATCTATTCTTTATCCTAGATGTAGACATAGAAAACTACTGCATTAATGATCAATTTCTTTTATATTTATATTTTCTTTTTGTTTGAATTTGCAGGCTGGAAAGATGGGTATAGCCCCACCACATGCTGGTTCACCATTGTCTTTCTTTTATCCCGGTGCTGATCCATTGAGCCATCCCCCTCCGGCTCATATGGGTATTCCCCAGGGGCACAAATTGTCCGGGTGGACACTTTTTTCGCCTAATTCTTCTTCCACTAAAAGCATGCTCGCGGCGGGCCTGCTCAGTGTGGCGCTGCTTACCGTTGGCTTATTGCCGATCTGGTTGCCGCTTAATGATGGTGACGTGCACATGAACCGCTACGGTCAGGCGCTGGCGCACAGTCTGGCGCTGTCCAGCGCAGGGCACCTGTTGCACCGCGACCGCATTGAGCTGGCGGTGGTGGCTAACCGCACAGTGGTCCTGGATGAGGTGGCCGGCATTATGTTCTTTGATCCCGGCAATGAAATTATCGCCATCAGCGGCAGCAGCGATGCGGGCAAACACTACACAGCACCGGCAACCCTTGACGATACCATTACCGGCTACGCCAGCGTGGTGCTGAATCCCAGCTATTTCACTACCCCTGTTGCACCGTGGCGCTGGCTGGCCAGCGCTTTTCTGATCCTGGCCGCGCCCTTCCTCAGCCTCTTGTTGTTACAACTATCAGCTCGTGGTAATCGTTCGTTACCCATTGTGTCGGTGCCGGAAACCCCGGTCGCGCCGGAAAAGACATTCTGCCTGGCCGTGAATCTGCACAACCAGATGGCGCTGGATCGCGCGCAGAAACATCAGGCGGTTCAAGACGCCAGGGATATGGCCAACGAGGTATGCGCTATTCATCAGGGTCTGGTTGTAGAAGTACCGCTGCGCGGTGTAATTATCGTGTTAGATCAGACTGCGGTGGACGCGGATCAAGCCCTGAGTGCGGCATTCTTGATCGGTCAGTTATTGGCGCAGTTTGAAACGGCTGGACAATTTCGCTGCTACCTGGACGAAACGACCTTACCCGGCTCGCCGGCTGATATGGATAAGCTGACCCGAGAGGAATTGTCTGAAAGCACCGACATAGACACTCTGTTAACCCTGGCCGCCCTGACCAAACCAGATCAGGTTGTGCTTAACGGGGAAGTCTACGACAACCTGACCGAAGCAGCGCAGTCACACTACACCCTTTTTGCACACCCGTTGCTGGCGGACATGACAGATATCCCACAGTTTTCATGTGAGCAACTGGACAGCAGCCAACAACAATGGGTGCACAGCCAGGCCAATCTGATTCTGGGGTTTAATCAAGCTTCAGCGTGACCACGCTATTCAACCGACAAGCCGTCTACCTTCTGGAAACCGCGCGTTAGCTTTCGCCCACGTCGCGCCCGTTCACCAAGGTATTTATCCAGTTTCGGTTACTATTGCGCGAAATCACTCCTTACTTACAGTTAATTACCATGAACTGCCATGGCATGACAATCATGCCAGTCATGACAAAGAAACAAATAGAGAAAACTCAACGAAGAAAACAGACAAAATGCGACATCGGCCAGTAGCAAACAGACAAAAAACAAAAATGACGCGGATATTTCGCCTGTATAAAAAACAATGCGTCCTCAGCTTAAATGAAACAAAGGTTAAAAACTAAAATGAAATAAAAACACATAAAAAGCCACCACCAATATTAAACTACTATTTTCGCAACAGACCACTTGGGTTACTGTTACTTCAGAGCTTTCATCGAAGTAACTCTATTAGTAACAGTTAGTAATCTATTAGTAATCTATTAATCAATGGATTAGTAATCTATTAGTAATCCAAGCGGTCTGCTGTGACAATTGTAGTTTTTCTTTGGCGGCGGAAAAAAAAACAAACAAATAGACACGCATCCGTGACCTTACTTCTAGCAAAGAGTTCAAAATTCCATAATTTTGTAGATAGGATTATAAATCTTTACAATAGGGTTCTCTGATACGCTGAATCTAATGATGAGATTTTCATTAAGATTCTACGACTTTTATGAGGTGTTTCCCACCTTTTTCGAAAATCAGGTAAATTTTTCAGGCTCGTAGCCTTTGATGGGTAACACTAAACCTAATGAAACTTATGTATTTGAAATTATCGTAGAACTCCAATTCTTTTGATATATCTATTGGTATCAAAATTCCATTTTCTAGAGTTTTAGAGCTCCTTACTTTCAGTTCGTTACCACGAAAAGTTTAATAATATATGTACCTGGGAATCTCAGTAATTAATAATTTTATTTAAATGATTTTCTTATAAACACAAAAAAGTAATATATTTACTTTTCAGAAAGTTTGGCTGTAGAGTTTTTACAGCTGGGAGCCCCCTCCCCTTAAGCTAGAGTTATTAGGACAAGGGGAGCTACGGCTATGGGTGTTTTTCAGAAGACTAGGCTTTAGAGCGCTTACGACTATTGGCGGGGGCTAGCAAAAATCATAGAAGGATTATGGGGCTGAAATTTCTCTCCCTTTAAAAGACTTTCATGATAAAAGAGGGTCTCAAATACTACAGAAAACAAGATATTTCACAAATTGTAAGTGTATGAATTCACTTCTGCAGGGTAATATGTTCTATTGTATTACCGTCTGTGTCATAGCGTGTACCTTGGTACAAAGGTTCAAATAAATAATGTAACGGTCATATCAATTTGTAATGTTTGAATTTTTACTGAAATAGAGTAGAAGGCCCAGTCGGCAGTAATCACAAGCGAATTGAATCTAAAAGTTTCATTGTTATCATTTCTTCATCACCATTCCTTGAAAATAAAAGCAAAAACAACGAATTTAGTCAATTTTATTTTTTTTTGAAACTTTGTATACAAATTTTGATAATAAATGTAAATTTTTGTTAAAACTTGGCATGAAAATTTTCTAGACAGGGGAGGGGGGATTAACCAAGAATTTGCCCCAGGCACAAGAGAGACCGGAACCGCCACTAGACACGACTTAAGACATATGCGAAACGAGTTCCAACCCTTTGAGAAAATATATTTCTTTTTAACCTGAAATGTCATTTCAATCACTTTCTTTAAAATATTTAATTTTGGAGCAAAAATATGCAACACAATTTAGATGTATGGGAAGGGCAAGGGACCCCCCTCCCCCAGGGAAACGAGAATACATTGAAAGTGTACAAATAAGGAAACAAAACATACCCGCTTAAGTCTTGGTAATAAAAAACGCCTGATAGCACATGTCCCTCCCCCTGGGAAATTGCATCGTCGTGCACATGATGCCTTAATACAGATGGAAAAAGGGGCACATCCTCTTCTCACAAATCCCAGTGAATATTCCGGAAAAGAACGGTAAAGCAAGCTAAATCCCCAGTATGTTAGCCTAAATCGAGACTTTCGAATTCCCTTCAAAAAATCTTCTGGATTCCTGCCAAGAGTTTTGGCCATTCTCATAAACCATAAACATTTGCTGTTCTTCATTGTTATCTGAAATCAACCTTTCGAAATCGTAAAAAAGCCAACATTTTATTACTGATGAAATCTTGAATGAGATGGCTAATGTTTGAGAACAAGGAAAAGGAACATGCCATTAGGTAAACTATTCGTTCTTCGAATAAATTACTGAAGAGTTGAATTTTAAAGCAATGTTTTTGTGGCTTCATCTATGAATCATCAGCAGAATGAAGACAATGTATAAGCCGAATAAAAGTTCATTTTGACAATAGTCAGACATAGATACTGGCTGCAATAAAAAAAAATGGGGCTGAAGGCACTATTCGAGAGCCCTATTTCAAAACCTGTAGAACTGCAATATTTAAAATCAAAGAACTTAACACAGGCCCTATAAAACGACATTTTTTAATAAAAATGCCCAAAAGGTATTTTCAAAATCTAGGGCGCAATATTTTGTAAAACGTATAGGGCATTATTTAACCATTAGGGAAGCTGTGATTCAATTACAAGGTGGTGAATAATCAAGTTGGAAAGAGCATTGAATGGTAAATTGAATAGTATATTTATCTTTCAATCAGTGATTTAATTAAACGTTCGATAAATTTAACCCCAAAACCATTAGCAGCAAACCTTAAAAAGCTCGATTCTATTTAAAGCTCAAATCCTGTAAAATTACTAAAAAATCAGATCTCACTTTACGTTTAGGGCATTGTAATATACGTTGGAAACAGCGAGTGAAGCAAGAAACAATTTTCAAGCTTCTAATCAGCGCTAGATCAAACTTATTCATAGGCAAGGATTGATTTGAGTCAAACAGAGGTTGATTTAAATGGGGGCTGAGTTAGATTAGGGTTGATCTAAGCAGGGTTGTGTTGCATGGGGCTGAGTTAAAAGGGGGTTAAGTTAAATGAGGGTTGATTTAGATGAGGTTGAGTTGAACGGTTGAGTGGAATAAGGTTTAAAATAAATACGGTTAAGTTTGACGGGGAATGAGTTGCACGGCGATTGATTTGATTGGGGGTGAGTTAAAAGGCGGTTGAGTTAAACGTAGTTGAGTTAAAAGGGAGTTGAGATACATGCACACCATCACCAAGTGTGTGCATTCAGTTTTAAACAGCAAAGCGTGGGCCAAACGACAAGAATGTCACCAAGAATGATGGCTACCCAGCTTGTTAGGGTACTGACTATTATTGACCCGCTATCGCCCACATTTTCGAAACTCCTTTTTTAAGCCGATGTAATCTATAAGAGAGATTCGTCAGAATAATGGAAAATTTGTAGATCGATCTCTGAATAGTTTATAATATTGTGGATAGATCTGAGTCTGTTTATAGTGTTAATTCCAACCAAATTCAACAAGTTTCCTTTCCTGCTGGTCAGAAAATTTTAGCCAATTTTAATTACTTGCACAGCCAGGAGGAAATTTATTGGGAGAGAGAGGCTAATCATCCTCCTTTGAGGCGCACAATGTATAAAAAACCTGATTCCGATTGTATGACTGTTGCAAAATTATCCCATTCATAATCATTTACCAAATGAGTTGAAGCCTTCCCAAAGCAGAATCCTGACTTGAACTCTGATACTAAGACTCTTAGGTTCAGTAAAAGAAGATAAATTATCTCATTCATTTCATTAGAAAACTACATTTATTTACAAAATATACAAACTTAAAACTTTTCAACGGCCTGGTCAATACCACCGACCATGTAGAAAGCCTGTTCAGGCAGGGCGTCATGCATGCCTTCAACGATTTCTTTAAAGCCGCGAATGGTTTCTTTCAGTGGTACAAACTCACCGTCCTGACCGGTAAAGACCTTGGCCACGAAGTAAGGTTGAGACAAGAAACGTTGGATCTTACGAGCACGGGCAACGATCAATTTATCGTCTTCGGACAATTCGTCCATACCCAAGATGGCGATAATGTCGCGCAGTTCTTTATAACGTTGCAGTGTATTCTGAACCGCACGAGCAATTTCATAATGCTCTTGACCAACAATCAGCGGGTCCAACTGACGTGAAGTAGAATCCAGTGGGTCCACCGCAGGGTAAATACCCAATTCAGCAATCTGACGAGACAGTACCACGGTTGCATCCAAGTGAGCGAAGGTGGTCGCAGGTGATGGGTCAGTCAAGTCATCCGCAGGAACATATACGGCCTGGATAGAAGTAATAGAACCGGTCTTGGTGGAGGTAATACGCTCTTGCAGTTTACCCATTTCCTCAGCTAGTGTTGGCTGATAACCCACCGCGGAAGGCATACGACCTAACAGCGCAGAACATTCCACACCAGCCAGGGTGAAACGATAAATGTTATCAACGAACAACAGTACGTCACGACCTTCGTCACGGAATTTTTCTGCCAGGGTCAAACCGGTCAAGGCAACACGTAAACGGTTACCAGGTGGCTCATTCATCTGACCGTAAACCATGGATACTTTTGATTTGCCGAAATCTTCAACGTTAACAACGCCAGCTTCCTGCATTTCATAGTAGAAGTCGTTACCTTCACGGGTACGCTCACCGACACCGGCAAAAACAGACAAACCGGAGTGCTGGGTCGCAATGTTGTTAATGAGTTCCATCATGTTCACGGTCTTGCCCACACCTGCACCACCGAATAGACCAATCTTACCGCCCTTGGCAAACGGTACGATTAAGTCGACAACCTTAATACCGGTTTCCAACAGTTCAGTCGCAGGACTTAACTCAGTAAATTTAGGCGCTTCACGATGGATAGACATCTTCTCATCAGTACCGATGTCGCCACATTCATCAATGGGCTCACCTAATACGTTCATAATACGACCCAGGGTCTTTTCACCTACTGGAACTGAAATAGGTGCGCCGGTATTACTGACGTTCAGGCCACGTTGTAAGCCGTCGGTTGAACCCAGGGCAATGGTACGAACACAGCCGTTCTTACCAAGATGATAACTTTTACGAGCCTCTGTTTAAGGTTTTTTATATAGTAGTATATCGTTTTTTTTTAGTTTAAGTGGTTTTGGGCAACTAGCTTATACACTTTTAAAGTAGAAGTCACATAAAAATAAAAAATAAATCCCCTGTGGAACCATCTCCTGTTTGAAACCCAAGATAACTACCTTCTTTGAACAAACAACTGTTCCATTAACAACTGAAAAAACGTATTTTCAGTTTTCTTTCCCTCAAGTAAGATTGATACGGTGAATTATTGAATTACCTTTTACATGGTGAGTTGCTTTTATATGATGAATTACCACGTCTTGAATGGTCATTGTTAGGTTGTTAAGCTATCGAAATCAATCAACAACCATAATTAGGAATAAAAATAACTAATTAAATTTAACTAATTTTAGCCAAAATTAGTTTGCTAATTTTGTTGCTAATTTTAGCAACACTTTCTGTCCATAAAAATTCCAACATTTATAATCTTTTGACTCCCAAAGCGGACTGTACCTTCAAAGGAAAACTTCACTTTCTTAAATTCCATACTGCTACATGTTTCTAGCTTATCTTTTGCTGATTTTTTGCACATGCTTTTTTTTTAATTTGCTGTCCCCTACTACCAAAACCTTATAACTGCATTCACAGGTCTTTTCTCCAAGATATTGAATTCAAGAGTTTTCCTAACTTTTTAAAATATATTTTCGTTCCCTCAAATTCATCTTGACAAATTCAAATCATTTGATTTCCTTTTACGTGTCCTTAGTACTTTCAGACGTCACATAGAAGTTGTTACTAGTGCTTAACTAGCCGATTGGTGGTAAGCGTGCAAGACTTTCAAGCCTGTGTCTGAAGGATCAGGAGTTCAAGTCCTGACGTCACTGATTACTTGGTTTGGAATAGGGGTTAGTGGCGTGGATCTCTAAATTTCAGCCAGGACCGACTGGAAAAATCTGGAGAAGGCAGAAAAAAATAGTATGCGAAAGCATTGGACGGTTGTTCCCCAGTAGTACCACATCATTTACTTTTATAAGCCTATTGATAAGAATGCCATTTTCACTGGAGATACACCTTTCCAGAAATCCTTATCTGAAATATAATAGTGGTTACATAAACTGCACGGCCGCTTTTGGGTTTATTGTTAGTTTGTTTATTTGTTACGAATGATGAAATATATATTGGTAAACAGGTATCAAAACAAAACGTTCTTTGCTTAAAACTCGTATTTGTTAGCGCTCGCTGTAGGCGATATTGAATATCGCTCACTGGGCGCAAACAGCGGTGTATTTGCCGAGCCGGGTGTAATTGCCCGTGCTGCCTTCGAGTTTGCCGACACCGAAAGTATGATGGCCGCTTCGGAAAAATTATACGGACCGTATCGCTGGGAGAAATATGATATTATTGTGCTGCCGCCGAGTTTTCCCTATGGCGGAATGGAAAATCCCCGGCTGACTTTTGCAACACCCACAATTTTGGCCGGTGATCGATCCCTGGTTTCGTTGATTGCGCACGAGCTTGCCCACTCCTGGTCCGGTAATTTAGTAACGAATGCCACCTGGGGCGATTTTTGGCTAAATGAAGGATTTACCACCTATTTCGAATTGCGCATTATGGAAGCAATCGCCGGGAAAAATTATGCGGAAATGTTAGCCCAGCTAAGCTATCAGGATGGTATTGCGGATTTGGAGCGTTACGGCTGGCGCAGTTCCGATACCCATCTCTACATCAACCTGGAAGGCCGCGATCCCGACGATGTACCCTCCGGTGTCGCCTATGATAAAGGCCGTTTATTTTTAACAATGCTGGAAATGGAATTTGGCAGGGAAAAATGGGATGCGTTTTTAAAAACCTATTTCAATACTTTCGCCTTCAAAAGCATGACCACAGCAGACTTTTTAGATTACTTGCGAAAAAATCTTCTCCAAAATGATGCGGCATTAGAAGAAAAATTGAAAATTAAAGATTGGGTATATGGCCCCGGTTTGCCGGATAATTGCCCGGTACCAAAATCCGGTGAATTTCAACGGGTGGAATCGCAGCTGAATGCCTGGAAAAGCGGTAAAAGCGCCAGCGAGTTAACCATCGATAATTGGACGACACATCACTGGCTACACTTTTTACGTAATTTACCGGAAGCGATGACAGCAGAACAAATGGCAAATCTCGATGCGGCGTTTCGGTTCACCAATTCCGGGAATTCAGAAATCCTTTGTGCCTGGTTCGAGCACGCCATCAAAAACAATTATACAGTAGCAGACCCGGCATTAGCGGAATTTTTGACATCGATCGGAAGACGAAAGTTTCTCCGCCCGCTTTACGAAGCGATGGCTGAAACATCCGACGGTAAAGAAAGAGCGCGTAAAATTTATGAAGAAGCACGATCCGGCTATCACCCGGTTTCTTATGGGACAATTGATAAGATTTTGGAATATCAAACGGAGTAAAATCTTTGAATTTTTCCCTCCAGGTCTGAGATTGTAAATAAGATTAGGAATTGCTGCGGTAATGTAGGCTAAGCTTTATTTATGCTAACTATTTAGCTATTCGTGGGTTGCAATAACTGAAATTCAAAATAAAAGTGAAAGTGTAAGTAAAATTCATATGTTAATTAATAATTAGTTACATATTTTTTAGATATACTTGGACAAAATAAAAAGTATTAGAAGGGAAGGAAACCATCTTGCAATGAGAGTCTTCATTCCCTGCATTACGAAAAGTCGATATGGGTGGTAATTCAACCGTTTATTGTCTCTCGGTTTTTCTAAGACCGTGTCCTTTAATCCATCACCTTTGTCTGACAGCCAAGGAATTTCTAAGGGAGGGCATCAATTAATGTCTGTTCTAATACTACTCATTACCAATACATATGGATATTGTATACGTTTTCTACAATAATTGAATATTAGAAAAGGATTTTGTTTTGCTTTTTAAGACGCAAAGTTTTTAAAATGTAGGGTTAATTAAGTTTTATAATTTATCAATATAACAGAAATAAAATTTCAATAATATTAGTTTTTCAACGTTTTAAGTTTTAATGTCGGTCTTTACTAAAAAAAAAAATATCCTCTGTTTAATATTTGATTTTTAAATCTTTTCAGAAAAGCTTCCTTTATTTGTGAAAACCAGCTTGTTATTTTATATTTTCTGTAATAATTGAATATTAGAAAAATAATTCATTTTGTTTTTTTAAAGCTTAAAGCTTTAAAAATGTAAGTTTAATTAAGTTTTATAATTAATCCATTTCAGAAGAAACAAACTTTCAGTAGTATCAGGTTTTACACATTATGTTTTAATGTCGCTCTTTACTAAAATATAACCTCTTTTTAGCATTTGAGTTCTGAATCTTTCCAGAAGAGCTACCCTAATTTTTAAGGACAAACACGTTACTTTACATTTTCTACCATAGGTTATGGTCAAACAATTGTTTCGCTTTGTTTTAAGGGACTTTTCGATTTAGCATTCACAATTTTCATTGTTAGGGTCATTTAAGTGTTGGAAATAATTAATTACAACAGAAAAACAAAATTGCAGAAATAATAATTTCTGCTCATCTAACATTTTCATTTAGCTCTTTGTTTGTAATTGAAAGATAGTCTCTTTTAAAGGGTTCATTTCTGTCCATGAATATTTTTAGAGAGGACAGCCCTACTTGCAGAGACCAACGTGTAACGCTAAAGCCTCCCTTTTCTAGACCATACTATGCTACCACACTTTATGGTTACTATCCAGATTTGATTCTAAACATCTAGCTTACAACAAATGAGGAACATAGATAAGGGTCCCAAGACTATTAAAATCTGGATTAGGCACAAGTCTTGTGTGGTTTTTATATGTCAAAACTTGATTGTTCTCTGAGTAAAATTTTCAATTTTATTAGAAATACAATTGCGAAACGAAAAAATGTAGCAGAGAAAAAAAAAAACGATTATAATCGGAGCCAGTGAACAGAAAATGGTATGCAAATATTTTAGACGAGAATTACGGTCAGATTTGGATTTTGTGAAAAAAGATAAATTGAAAAAAAAAACCTTTAGAAATGATGTACTATATGGCAGAACGAATAGCGCACCAGAAAAAGAGACCAAACAGAAATGTGCTACTTGCGTATTAAATGGTCATCGGGTATAAATTATCAAAAGAATTTCGGAGAGATAAAATACTATAAATAGATAAAATATAAGTGCGTGTCATGTCAGTGAGTTCTTAGTTTTGATATATTAAAGTTATGGATAGTAATAAATATCAAAGTGTAATTAAATACAAAATTTAACAAAGTTGCCGCTATTATAGATTGCCGTTTCCGCCAGATCCCCTGGTGTACAACTACCCCTCCTTTTATGAAGGAACTTTTTATTTTTATGGAGTGAATGAAATTATATGAAAAATAGTTACTGTCAATCATCCTTTTCCTTCCTTTTTAAGTGCTGGCGAGGGAGATAAAGCTTTGCATTACATAAATCCTTAGACGGTTTCTGTTTTACGGCTTGTTTTCCCGCTCTTCGACGATTGGTCTATTCTTGAAGTAGAAATATTCCTTTTCTTGTAAGCGGTAAGGATTCAGAACTTATTTCACTTGTTTGAACCAGTATAGTTCCAGTCGTTTGCTAGAAGTTTTTCTTTTAGGGAATAAAAGAAAAAGAGACAGTGTTCTGATCTGTAAAATTAGTTTATGTTTAGGAATGACGTACAAGTGATAGTCAAGTTTTGAAATTGCACAAGTGGCTTGGTTTCACCCTTTAACTTGATTAGATTCCAATATACTACCAGAAAAATTCATGGATTCCGATGGATACAACTAAACCTTGGGGGGTGGGTCTGCCCATCTAGATTGGCATTTTTTATGATGATTTTTAGGCTAGATTTCCTAAAGCAAAGAAAAAGGAAAAGAGTTCCGAGTTTTTTTTTTAAATGAATAACGTGCTTGAGACAGTATGAAACATGCACCTTAAATTGTAAACAGAATTATCCGGTTTGTTCACAAATTCACCCTGGCGTCATTACACATAACAATGAAAAAAAAAAAAACTAAGTGTGTTGGAAAATTAACCAATTGCATAGCACCCATGGTCATTACTCCATAACTGGAATAGGCATATTAAAATGAACATGTGTCTTCGAAGTTTTTCTTTTCGTTTTTCCTTTTTTTTTTAAGCTCGTCTTTAGTGCACTAATGTCTGACTCTTAGAAGGACTGGAGAATTTTTCCTCAGCGGTGGTGACATCGGAACCAAGAAAATCTAACTGCAAAGGGGCAAATTTTGCTTCAAGTC
>JAAAKM020073195.1:101808549-101964853 GCA_010016025.2 Alatinidae sp. Z8VKAUB7J3
TTCACAAAGTGACCGGTGGGATTGATGTGGTACTGGGTGTCTGATGTCAACCACTGATGCGGCAGCACCGGTTTGATGACGTGCTCCATGATCGACTCACGGAGGGCTTCCTGGCTGATCTCGGGGCTGTGCTGCGTGGACAGCACGACGGCATCAATGGCCACCGGCTGACCGTTTTCGTAGCGAAACGTCACCTGCGATTTGGCATCGGGCCGCAAGAAGGCCTTGCCGTCGTCCAATTCACGGCGAACCTGCGCCTGGCGATATGCCTAATAGTTGTGAGTGTTTGACTGTATCTCGTTGATATATGTTGAAAAATAAATTTTGAGTTTAAAAAAAAAATTATTATTATTATTATTATTATTAACAGTATTCATTTGTGACTTAAAAAATATCGTAACGACGTTTCGTAGCGTGGAACATGACCGTTGTAAATATTTGACATTAATAATGTCTTTGGGTACATATCCTTAGGTAAACTTTGTATACCATATCATTGCCCAATGTCTTACTTTTATTCAGTAGGCACTGCTTACTTTTTTCCAGATTTAATGCTAGTCTAAAACGATATTTTGTTTTTTGAGTAAATTTTTCTGCTTCCTTTTTATAATTGTTATTTTTCAAGTTTCATGTGTTTATACTCGCGTTCTTAATTTCTGTAGTGTATCTTGTATTACATTTAACATATTGGTAATCATTCAGAGGAAAGATAAGGATTACAGGAAAGTAACCAAATCATATCTCTTTCGTTGGGGATATGAAGCCTCGCTGTTGCATGTGTTAGTATACCTCGTTTTCATCCTGGTATTTACCTGTTTGCTGCCGTATCTAGGGCACGTCTTACCTTCTTAGTTAAGGACATTTATCGCAGGGAATGATTTAGATCCCCCTACTTATGTTATTGTTTTTATACCGATGGGTCACTGATTAAACCCAAAATGTAGCAACATATTTGCCATTTTAAAATCATAAGTCTCCATGTAACTGGCAGTACTATAGCGGTAAGAATTAGGCATGAACGCTTTGCGGAGGGGAAGTTTAAGTAAGTGAGCGATGGAAACGTGCTTTAAAGACGTAGTTCTTTCATACAAGTGTTCACAATTTTTCACACACCTTATCTCATGTACTTATACGAAATTTCATTAGCTGCTTGGACAAAGTTTGTTATTTTTATGGTTTCTCTCACTAGTCCAGGGCAAGAATACGAAGTTCGTCCACTTACATGTTTTATTTTTCAACTCTTGATGTACGCGAGCGTTACCGAAACCTTGGGAAACGGCACATAAAGCCGATACTTCTGCAGTGACTACCTACGATTCACAATCTATCTACAAGTTTGCCCATAGTATTTGTAGTTTTACGTAAGCATCTGTCATCACTGTACATAGTTATCGTCGTATAAATAATTGATAACAGGAGATTTATTTATGTCGGACTCATTAAATGTTGTCTGTCAGTTTTTGTTACGAGACATGTACCATGATGACCATTTACGGCTTAAGGATTAGTAGATACGCACTGGTATCATTTTCATGCGCTCCTTTAGGTCGTAATGCCCCTTTTCCCAATTATATGGGCACTTGAAGATGCCTGTGCTTTGTCTTCCCTTGTTCTTTGATTGCCTATTGAACATCGTTCTACTTGATAGTTATGACTGCTTTTTCTGTCCTTAATGATCGCCTCTTCACTAGTCACATAATCGTATAGCATTCACATGATGCATAAACAGACGTCCCTCATAATTGTAGCTGTAAACAGCGTTTTGCGTAACTTTCACGTCCCCATAAAGACGTCCGTATATCGTGTTTCAGTCGGAAGAGCTCTATATGCGTACAGCATCAACAGAACTTGAAACTAGTATTTCTTGTGATTCATTGACTTTCGCCAGTGCTCAACTGTTACAGATAAATATGTGTGAACAATTTGTAGGGTACTTGGTAGCGATCTTGCTTATTGTCAACCCAACATTTGTTGTACTACTCCCGCTTGAATATCGCGAATCGCAGTTGTAGTATAAGTATTGCAATGAGCGGTACTGTTATACGGAGACGCAACTTTAAATGATTTATTGGATGGTGGCACGTTCCAATTTATCTGTGCATCTCCATGTGATATCCATTCCCCTTTCACGCGTTTATGTACATCTTTACTTGCGCGAAAAGGAGTATCTCAAGTCATAAACTCTGCACGCAGGTATTGTCTCCTACTTGTACATTGTAGTAATAGCATAAAAGAATCGAGTTTCAGAACCTCTTATAGTTTACTGAACCATGCTGCTCCTTAAATTTCTTTCTGGTCAATTACAAATTTTGAGCGTTAGATCAACATGTACGTTTTAAGGTCAGTAACAGCTTATTGTTTCAAACCATGTAAAGCCTGTGAATAGGAGAAATTATAGCATGGCCTCACTGTGTATTTCATGTCGTATTTTGTGTCATCTCTGTCATACTTAATATGTTTTTGGAATTCCTGTTGCACTTATAAATTACATCCGGCAGCTAAGGTAATGCCATATGGGACAGAAAACATAAAAGTGTCATGTGTTACCACTCCCCGCAGGTACATTTTTTCCAAGTTACGCCGTCAGTAACAATGTTAACTGATCCACCTCTAACACTTCGGATTAATGGGGAACACGAAGGCAAGTATTTCAATTGCAGCAATGAGGTAGTTGTGCCTTATTGTATTTCCAATACAACTAGTATAGACTCGTAACGTTACCCCATTTTCTATTTATTTCACTCTGAGAGGGCATAACGGGCTTAAATTAGGGGGTGTCATCCTGCACAAATCCCTTTCTCATTAACGCAAAAAAGAATCTAGGGCGTAATCAGTGCTGCAAATGTGTTTGTAATGAGCTAACGCTTGCCTTTGTTTGTCATCATTTGAAAGTTTTTAGAGAACAGACATGAAGTCGGTCATATTTCAGCGGACTGTACGCACGAATGCTCTACCTCTAGGTCGGAAGTCTTTAATGTCGCACCTGTGATAATCACTGTCATGAATACAGTTGGCATTTATATTTTGTGTTTAGTTTTCGCGTTGTTCCCAAGTGACATTTTCTCAAACCACGTACTAACTGTCGCTTAACCTCGATCGCGATTCAAGCGCAATGAACAATGTAATTTACGTTGAAAGAGGACTTTAAACTAAATGAGGACTCCGTAGTAAGTACCATTTATAGCACTGCATTATTTTGTAACCAGTATACAATTATAGAAAAGTTGATAAAGAAGTACATATGATATATAGCCGTACATAAACGAAAATATATAATAATTTGATCTGCGATAACAATTTCTCCGTTTCAGTAACAACTTCCTTTCGTGCAATTATGAATGCACTATGTAAATAATATTTCATGCAATAAGTTACTACTATGCGTTTTATGATAACAATAAAGCCTAAGCTACAAATGTATCACTATCCAAACAGCAAACAATGTATCCAATATGTATCTAAAAGACGTTCAAATATTACTCAATAACGAGTTAGTTCTTAAAATAGCATTAATTTGACGGAAGTATAATCATATATTTTTCAGCATTCTCTCCATAAGTAAATTAGCGTTCCCCGGCTATTGTCTACCGAAACTTTATTATTGGCAATCCCATTACTCGTCCTGAAAATGCCCTAACAAATTAGTAAATGGTTATCCTTTCCGTCCCAAAAAAACCCCTTGGATTATGAGCACCACATTGTTTCATTAATCGACGCACAAAGCACTGCCTAAATATTTTCATTTCAACTAAGTCAATCTTTTTATTTCTCATCTACGCCTACAATTGTAACCCACGGCGAGGAACCTAAAAGGGTATAGTTTACATATCAAGAATATCTAATTAAGTATATCCTATTGTTATGTGCCATTTGAAGCCATTGACTTTCAATCCTGTAATCGCTAACCACTTCTATTCGTTTCTTGCCTGTGGCATTTCTATAAAGCCTAATTTACAGTAAGATTACAGTAGCACGTCTGCTGATTCTTTGGTGGTTTCCTCTTCTTCATCATGACTGGAGTAAGCAATCTCGTCACAAGCGATCATGACTTCGTTGCAGCTAGCTTCGAACGTTAGCGTCTGTTTTCTTGCCACTTCATCGACAGGATGCGCCTTTCCAATCCGAGTTTTCGGTTTCAGCCAGACATCTTTAAAACTCGAATTCATCATTTGGACGACATAGTGTGGCTTGGATGCTTCTACCAGCGTGTTCAAAACTTGAATGTTCCCTTGAACTGGGCTTGTCAACTGCTCCATAATAGCACAGGGACCACAGCTTTGGCCAGATACAGCAACATTGACAACTGTAAGGGCAGGAATATGAACTGGATGGATCCGAGCAACTCGAGCGAATTCGGATTTCTGCTCAACCGATAGCTGCTTGCCTTCCTTCAGGATCTCTTGAAACCGTGGGAGCTTTGCTAGGATATTCATTCCTAAAATTCCGGGCACTTGGCGTTTCCATGGACTGCTGGTGGGGGTAGTCTTTAGGACTAGTATGCCGCAATCAGCTACAGTTACCCCCTCCACCTCTATATCGACTTTCAGGTATCCAATGTATGGAATTTCTAGCCCATTGACTGCGGTGACGCGTAGCCATTTCTCGTCATTCAGGGAACAACTGCCGTTTTGTAGGTACTTGTTGAAGAATTCCTCCGAAACAGTCGACACCATCAATCCTGTGTCCACAAGACAGTCTATACTCGTCCCTCCTACAATGGCTTTCGTCACTGGCGATTTTCCAAACCATTTGGATTCCACGACTCTCTTCAATGTGTTTGATATGGGAGCCAGCATCATCTTCCTCCACGGCACGGCTAACTGCTGCGGAGCGTTGGCGTTTAAATATCCCTCTTGTGGTCACCGTTTTCTTGAATTTTCTGGTTTGAGATTGTTAGGGTAATTTCCGAACCCTTGGCATCCATTACATTTGCTTCTGCATTGACGAGCTGCTCCAACATCTTCAGAATCTTCGTTTGGTCACTGATCTGCTTTGCTAGTGCTTCTTGTTGTTTTTGTAGTTCGTCAGCAAGAATCTTCTGGCCAGTTACGAGCTGTTTGACGATTTTGCTTCTACTGATCTGAATTTCTGACAACGTCGCGGATTCACCGTCTGCTTCTGCTGTTAGAACATGGGCTCGCCGACGCACATGCTGATCGTTTTCTATTCCATGCTCAGCTTCTTTTCGAGTCTTCCTCTGTTGCATCTTCAAACGTGGGGATTGGGTAATGCGGTCGTCGGATTGCTTTGTTTAGATCCACGGGGTCTATACATAGGCGGACGCTCCCGTCCTTCTTTTCGACCATGACCATGGCGTTTACCCAGTCAGTTGGCTCGCTGACTTTTCCAATTATGTTTAGGGCTTCTAGTCTGTCAAGCTCGTCCTTAAGTTTCTGTTTCATTGCTAAAGGTACTTTTCTCGCAGGGTAAACCGTAGGGACAGCGTTTTCTTTTAGGTGGATCTCGCATTTGTTTTCCAGGTTTCCAATTCCTTCAAAAATGTCCTTGTACTCCTTTACCAATTGGGAGTAAGCACTAGTCGTCCCGCCTTCTTTTTGGATGTTTAATATCAGCTTGATCAGCTCAAGATCTTTGCAGGTTTTTAGACCCACGATTGGAGTTGTGTTGGACCTGACAATGTAGAATGCATGTGACTGTGTCTTTCCATCTTTGTATCGGCAGGTCAGGTGACTGATTCCCGCATAGGGGATAGCTGATCCACAGTAGCTTGTCAGTTTGTGGCTGCCTTTTATCAGGCTGGGTTTTATTGGCAATTTATTGTAATACTGGACTGGTAGCACGTTCACCTGTGCTCCTGTGTCGATTTTGAATTTTATACACATTTGCCCCTCAATGGATAATTCGGCAAATGCTTCATCTTCTCTAGTGCTGTTCTGTATTGTGTACAGGAACACTTCGTCTGTGTCGTCTGCTGTTTCAGATATTGCTTCACCGTCCTCCACAGTATGTACAGCTTTCTTTTCTGCACTTCTGCAAACCTTTGCAAAGTGGTTTGGCTTCCTGCATTTTGAGCAAGTCTTCCCCTTCGCTGGGCAAATATGGTTCTGTGAGTATGTTCCCCCGCAGAAGTAGCATTCTGGTTTCTTGGACTTGGGGTGTGGCCGACTTTTGGCAATGGAATCGATTTCCTGCTTGATTTCTCTGCCTTCGAAGGTTTTCAGCTGTGCTTGGGTTGTTTCGAATGCTCTACAAATGGTTACTGTTTGGTTCAGGGATAGGGTGTCTCCTACCGAGAGGAGTTTCTCACGTATTTTGGGATTGGCCACTCCTCCCACTATTCTGTCTCTTAGCATTTCGTCTTTGTCTGTGTAACCGCATGGTTTTACTAGGATTTTCAAATCGGTAATGTATTTGTCTATGCTCTCCTGCTTTTGGTCATGCTTTTGGAAGATGTATCGTGAGAATAGCACCCGCAGATAAGGGGTTACATAGATGCCCACGCATCAATCCAGGCTATCCCTGGCTGCTTCAGGGGCTACTCCATCCAAGTTCACGGACTGAAGGTCTGTAGGAGGCCTAGAAAATGAGTTCAGTTGCACATCTCATGAAACTAAGTAATTATGGTACCTAAAGATAAGCAAAACTTGATGGCCTGAGACGAAAAAGGTGCATCATAGCGAAATACGAGGTATCAAACAAGGTTGCATTGGGAGGTATATTACCTCCCCCTCTGCAATTCTTGCCACCCTATCTCTTTCTCCTACTCAGCTTACCTACAACAATACAGCTCGAAGCAACGAATAGTGTATAAAAAGTCCAAACAATAGCAATTTGTTTCAGTTGCCCTTTAGTTGCCACGGCAACTTCGAATTGCGAAATGTACAGCAAAATAGTCACTTTTAAATACTTTAATCCTTTATAAGTATTATAAAACGGCTAATTAAATAGATATTATTCGATTTAATAATACACGAAAACCTATCCTCTCGAAAATAATGGAAACCCAGCCGCTATGTTTTCTGAGGTCATACCGGGAGATAAATTACGTTACAATACCAAAAAGACATTTGATTTAGTACAACATATGGCAAAAATTAATCAAAAATTACTTAAATGAAGAGTGGATGGCACTGTGGACAATAATTGGTGAAGATCGCCTTTTTTATAGATGTTTTTAGTGTTATCACGTAAGGTTTCTCTCCACCATGCCAGTGTGAGGTAATCACTTTCAGATTCCACAGTTAGGGTGCAGTAAATACACCCTGGCCACATACAGTGTTAACCAAAAAGGATTAACAGGGGTAACAGTACTTGTAACATAAAGTCCCTGAAAGCGTTTAAGAATTTGGTTTACTTTCCACTGGGCAAGGATGGGAGACAAAATCGTTTACACGACGAGAATGAGGGCCACTCCAAAATGATATGAACGGCTGCCCGAAAGACTTAGTCTTTGCTTGTTAAAGTTAAGTGCGAGCTTTCCTTTCATTCAAGGCTTACTTTATGAAGTATTAAAAGATGCCAAATTAAAGTTGCTTTCAGTTTTGAGGCATTGAAGAAGAGTAAGTGCAAACATTGCTATAACCATGCCATAAAGAGCGTGTTTATTATAAGGCATGAAATATATGGAAATGAATAGGTTTGTTTCCTGGCAAGTCCCTAAATAGTGAAATGGTATACTAAGCTTGAACAGAAAGTGTCATCCATATTGGCATTGTTATCAACTCATTTCGTTTTCTTCCTTTCCTTTCTCAAGCTTTACGACTCTGTTGTACCAGCTAACATGTTTCCGACTTTGACCCAGATTTGTAGATGGTTGGGAGAGCTACTTTTCTCCTCAGAGTTGATAGCAGATTCAATTCTACTTAAACTTATCAAGTCAGCTTTAAGTTCTGGATCTACAGGGACTGATTTTTTCCAGGCGTAGGTTCATCCTCTGGTGGTAGCACACCATTCTCAGGCAATACATTCTCTCCTTCACCATCACTGTCAGCAACATTTTCATTGTCATTTTCATCTCATCCTATAGTAAAAATATGTGTAAAAACAAATGCCCAACCTCCTTTTATTTTCTCCTTTCTCCCCCCATTTCATTGGTTTATTTGCAATTTCCCCCCTAGATCATTTTATTACGCCCCCTACTTTACGAAAATCTACAATATATACACCCCCTACTTATTCGACCCCCTTACAATTAAGCAATAAAGAATGGCAACATCTAACGTTTGTAAAGCTGGGATAACCATTTGCAGCTATTTTAAAGTTTGTACTCCTTGACTCAGCATTAGGTGACCAACGGACGCTCAGTAACATTGACAAGGATAGTGATGGGGCTAAAAGTTGATAACGTTATTTATCGTTTATGGGTGGTTATTGAAACATTGCACAATATATTAGCAAAATTAAAATCCGCAGATTATTGACCATCCGTAGAATATTAACGATTGGTCAATATTATTCAGTAGTTTGTAGCCGTTCGTCAATATATTGAAAGGGGTTGGGCACCGAAAACTAGCAATTTTCGAAAACGTCATAACTATATGCCATAGTACCGTATCGTAGTGCAGAGGCGCCCTGCCGCCTAATAGTGAAAAGTGAAGTGGGAGGGGGGTCACTGCACCATATATTTTTAAAATCGTATTCAAAAGGACTTGCCGGTACTTAAACTAAAAACAAGGGGGTTGGGCTCCACCCACGTAAGCAGAGGGACCTAGTTAAACAGTGGTCGACTAGTCGAGTACTTTTGATGGACTACTCCAGTACTTTTGATCGACTACTTAAGTACTTTTCATCGACTAGTCGACTAGTAAACTAATCGCAGATTGGCGTCATAACTGTATGGCCCTTTGTAAGGTTCTATTATCGAGTCAAAGAATCATTGTACATGAGTTACCCAATTTGTAAGTTCAATATTTAGAAAGCAAACCCTTGTCGTTTCCTATAAATTCATCGTGATAGCTTTCTAATTTCACTCCATACGATTGCTGTGATCAGTGTATGGCGAAAACTTTTCTAATTATTCTTGCAGATCCCAATAAGGCTGTTTGTTGCACAATTCCCACTTTTACGTCGAGACCTAACATTTCCATCCAGCTATTAAATCTTTTGCTCACACATCCTAAGGCATCAACAACTACTGGTACCACTTTCACTTTCCTTAAAGACGACAGATATTTCACTTCCCTTTTTCGGTCTTGGTACTTTTCTACCTTTTCATTTTCTTTTTCATGTACCCTGCAATCACCAGGTACAGCAACGTCAATAGTGATGGCATCTTTCGTTTTCCTCTCAACTATTATTATTATTATTATTATTGAAGTAGCCAGCGGAACATCTTACTATATCTTTAATAGGCGCAACAAAGACTGGACTTCCCCGGAACTATTACTTTTCATGTAATTAACTTTTTTCTCTCTTTCCCTTTTTTCCTTTGGTTTTTTATTGCTGCTACTGTATTCGTAATTAAACACTCCTGTACATCAATCCTGCTGTCCCATGTACCATACCAGGAGAAAACAGCGGGAAATTTTATTGTATAATGAAGATTAGCAATAAAGGCATTATTGTTATTATTGGGGAAGATCAAGGGTTTGGCAGACACCCAGATCACAAAGCACCTCGAAGAAAATGTAAGATGCAGAGTTGAGGCTGGTCCAGAATCTTTTTTTATTATTGATAAAGCGCGGACTCGATATGAGTTAGAAGTCAAAGAGGCCTATCATATCAATCAAACCAAATCCCTCCTCAACAGTAAAGTCCTACAAGCGGAATGCAGATTCCATGCCATTTAGACATTCCTGTAGGCAATATGACGTAAATCATTATGTTTTTGTAAACAAAATTCTATATGTTCATTTTCTTTTCCAAACCTACCCATGGAAATATGTTTTTTGTTTGTATCCGTTTTAAAGGTAGATCAGGACTTGTAAAACATCACCACTGATGATGAAGAATGTTCTTCGAAAAATGTATAGTACCAATAGATTAAAAGTTGCCGTGTTTTCGATTGTCTATATCTTAAAGCTAGTGCTAAAGCGACCTTTTGGAAATATCATTATTATTATTATTATTATTATTATTATTATTAATATATTATTTTTATATCTTGTAAACATTATTACTGTTACTGTAAATTTACAGAAAGAGTAAATGGCATTGAAGTTCCCGCCCGAGCCGGCCTTCCTCGAGCAGCGCCTGAGGCTGACCGAGCACGGCGACGCGGTCCTGGCGGGTCGGGCCGACGCGATCGACCTCAACGGCATCGACCGCTGGGTCGGCGGCGTTCACCTGCACGGACGGGAGGTCTGGCGACGCACGGCCGACGGCGAGCTGCGCGCCCCCTGAGCGCGGAGGTCAGTCGACGGAGCGGGGCTCGAACCGTCGGATCAACACCTCGGCACCGCACTGCTCCTCCGAGCGAGCGTGCAGCGCCACCGCGTCGCGCAACACCCGGTAGGTCCAACGGCAGGCGACCTCGTCACCCCGCCGCCAGGCCGAGCGGTGCAGTGCCTGAACGCCGATCAGCAGGGCGGTCAGACCGAACGTCCGGTCGTTGAGCGATATTGCATCGTCGAACAGCAGCCGTCCGAGCCGGACCGTCCGCCGGAAGTCGCTCTCGCCCTCCTGGATCGCCCGCGTCGCCGAGCCGCGCGCTACCCACGAGCGGGCCACGGTCAGCAGCAGGTGGTAGTTCGGCAGCGGCGTGCCCGGACCGTTCGGCTCCCAGACGTCGGGATAGAATCGACACGCGCGCTGCTCGACCCAGGCCTCGGCCTCCGCCAGGAGCGGATGGGAGGCGGGGAGGACGCGCCAGCTCTTGCCGGCCACACGGCAGTCGGTGCGTTGTCGGTGGGCGATGTGCCATTCTTCGTAGCGGAGCCCGTCCTCGCGGCTGAACTCGCGCACCCAGTGGGCTGCGTTCACCGAGCCCGAGCCGAGCGGGGCGATCCAGTCGAGGTCGACGTTGAAGCTGCTTGCCGTCCGCTCCGTCGGTCGTTCGGTCGTCGGAGCCAGCCCGGCCAGATCGGAATCGAGAGCTCGTGACATCGCCGGCTCCTCCTCGTCAGGGCCCGTCGCCGCTCACTCCGATCGAAGCAAGCGCCGTGCCGCGGTGCTCTCCTCCGGCGATGCCCCGCCAGAGGCGAGGATGAGCGCGCGTCCCCGTTGCAAGTTGCGACGGCGACGCGGGCCGGGCCGTGCAGGCTGCGACGTCCGGGTGTCCGGGTCGGGGCGAGCCTCGTGCTGAACGGCGGTCCTCCGGGAGGCTACCGGGCGCGCGAGGTGCTCGGGCTGGCGCGCGGCAACACGATTCGGGCGCGCCACGTCGGGCGCGACATCACGGCCGGACTCAAGGGTCTGTTCGGAGGCGAGATCTCGGACTACACGAAGCTCATGGATTGTTAAAATTTCACGGAGCCACGGAGCCGATCCTTCCACATTAGTGGGTGTGTGCCGTGTTCCATGCCTTGCATTAAAACACCCGCTTATGCACGCCGAAGACCATTGGTTTGAACAATTAGTTTTTTAAGGATTTTAAAAGACTGTAAGTTGCCTCGCTGAGAAAGGTGTTTACTATCAATAGCGTGGTCAACGTTTCCATATTTTGAAAGTCCCATATTTCCACTCCTCTTTATCTCGACCCCTCGCTATGTCGATATTATTTCTTGGTCCCAAGCGATGTTGAGATAGGGAGGGATAACTGTATCGGTTATTCTAGAAAATTCTGCTCCGTAGAAACAGTTATTTTAATAATTAGCAGCAAAATTCCGACATTTTTCGCAGTAAAATTTGCAATTTAATGTGATAAAATAGAAAATTGTATTAAAGTATGTAAAATCCTAAAACTAAAAAATAACTAACAAATATTCAGCTACTGCTACTGTGCAGTTTAGACGTCTTCGAGATAAATTCCTGCGAAAAAAGGGGCAAGAAGAGACTCGAAAATTTCTTTCCACGAACCCGTCAAAATTAATTCCCTTAAGGTAGGTGAGAACTTGCTAACGGAAAAAGTACGATGGCGAAAACAAACAAACATTGGGTCAAAAAATTATCATCGAGGCTCCGTTAAGTTTATGTTATTATATATGAAAAGAGTGTGTTGTTTACAACCAAAGAAAAATTTAAAACAATCCAGCCTCTGGTTCAATTTACCTTTATCGTAAAAAAAGAGTGCAATAATATTATGAATTGGGATAATTTGTATCAGAAAAACTCGGTCCTGAAGCCAGGAAATAAGTTTTTGGTCTGTTTGAGTTAGGCGAGTTCGGTGGGGGCAAACTGTCAATTTTTCACCACTTTTAGTCATGTTTCGGCAATTTGGTTAAAAATTTCTTTTAACCTGCGATTCTTCAAAAATTATGGAGGAGGCAGTCCCCCTGCGTTTGCATACAGGGTCACGAAAACAGAAAACCTCGTGGTCTCTATAGACAAAAATTTTAACTCACCCATAATGTGTCTTTGCTACAGTAAGTCTCTGAGCAATAGAGTACTAAAGTGATGACGTCACATTGTTTTTCGAGGAATCGAAATTATAACTGTATCACAGTGTTATCTCTGCCACCAAATGCCCGTATGCAAAATCTCGCGTTCAAATCTCATATCAACTGCAAGAAAGGGCTGTTTGAATTTGTTGGATCAACGTAGAAGTGCCAAATGGGAAGATTAATAAGTTTAGAAGGGACGATAAAAGCATCGAACGGATTAAAAGGCCGGGTGCGTCAAAATTCTCAATGGATGAACATCATTTTAAAATGGTACATATTGCTAATGAACATTACTATGTTAGAAGAGTGACGCTCTAAACATCATCCAAGTATCTTAAAACCGATTCGTGTTAGTACGTTTTTCGCATACACATAGGGAATAGCCACTAGACGCTGTACAGTGATCAGCCGTTACAAAAAGGAACCGGCCACAGAAGCGACTATTTGACCAATTTGATGCATGATAAACATATCTTGCGCACCCTTTACCAGTGATGACCAACCCGCGGCCCGACCATGCGGCCCACGATCGTTTTTTATGCGGCCCGCTTAACATTTATAAAATTCACTTTCCTTTGGCCGGACTAAAGAACAGTTTAAAAGTCGGACAACCCTTGCATCATTTTCATATTTTTTTAATTACCTGACCAACTTGTACCCTATTATTCCAAGATTTCCATTTATCTCAAAGTTGCCCGTGTACGACTGAGTGTGCTGCTACTATGGTCGTCTGGTGAAATACTTCTCGAAGTTCTCAGTGCTGCTTTGAGCAAAATTGTAACTAAATTCTGATGTTGCGGGTAGCAATACCAGTTTTCCTCTTACTTCCTTTTAAATGGCTCACAGCTCAAATGTAAAAGGTGCATCTTCTCTTTATTAAAAGGAACTAATAGTTACAAATATATAATCTAGAAATTCTACAGCAATTTCATCACAATTCCAAGCAGTTCGATTATTAACTTTCTTAGTCGTATATTCTTTTGTTTAGATTTTCTACTTTTTTGCATTTTTGCCTATTTAAGGCGCTGTAAATCAGTGTTGCTAACTGTTTTATCACATTTACTTTTTTACTTTTGAACTCTGCTTCAGATTTACTTTCAGGACATATATGGTCTGCTAAATTTTTGAGGAAGATGGACATTTTGATATGAAAATTCTTAAGTACTGAAAGATTGTTGACTTTAATCCATTTTCAACGCTCCCCTAATCATTTAAAACATTTCATATTACCTCCATGACAGATATACATGATGCTCTACATGTACTAAAACGTAACGGCTTGTTGGAATGCTGATAATAGTGATGTGCTTGTAAAAGAAGGGGCAATTGAGTGCTCACTCTCTGGCTGGCACAAAGATATGTTAAATGCATGTATTTCTTTATTTCTTAGTTAGTCTGTTTGGTGGGTTTTATGTTTATCTAAGGTTCTTTCAATGTCGGACCCACTGCTCATCAGGGGTCCTTGATTGAGAGACTGTGAACGAATTCACCGAATAGTGGTCCACTAAGAAGAATTCCTTTTCCCTCCCCTCTAGTTGCTACCTCGCTTATTGTATATTTCCTCTATTGTATATGGAGTCCACTCCCTTCTCTCTGATGATAGGATAGACCCGAGAGGGTCATCTTATCTTCATCGGCAGACAGGGTAATTGCAATGGCAAATAAAGCATCTAATAGCGATCGCTTGTTAGTGTTTTGGTGTCAGGCATCCGTTTGAATGTAAGTAATCGAACCATCAAACACACATGTACACAAACCCACCTGTACCTGAGAGCTCCTCTGTTCAATGACGTTGTCATCTTAGAGTCGGGCCGGGTATGCTGGGTGACTTTCTTTGCTTGTTGTTCATCAACACTAAACAGTTTTGCAATCTGGAACCAAGGATCGCTAAGGAAGCAAACAAAACTTAGCATTTAAACACTTCTTACCAGATATAATCAGATGCAATGCCTTCACACAACCCGACTCTCACATTATGTTGAAGAATTTACTGTTATAGAATTCATTCTCTTCACCAAGCAAGGGTGACGTTGTCTTAGCACAATTTATTCAGTTTTCTTGGTCTTCTTCTCCCAGGATATCTGTGAATATGGACCGGATTTTCCACGCCGCTTGTCAACAATCGAAAGGTACGAATTTAATGAAAATTCAATGGTGACTTCCTTTGATTCTGTATCTTCTACATTATATTTATTCCGCAAAGAAAGATCAATTTCAGTCCTTACTTGAAGATTCACCAATTCATTGTTTTTATGTTGGATTTGATAAAGTTACATAGACTCTTGAAGGTACGAGCAAATCTTACACAAGAAGGTAAAGATAAGTTTCAGGAATCTGGGAAATACGGATAAGACTATTAAAGCCCTTCAAAAATTGGATAAAAACCGGTTTATATGAATGTGAATTTATAATCGAGAAGAAAGGATTTGAAATGTTATTTTTTAAAAGAACACTAGAGAAATAGGAAAAAAACCGCGTGACCAACGCTATTACGGCCTGTGCTCTACAAGTTGGGCAAGGCGATCTCCGATGTTAAGAGACTATTTTTCTAGTCGCCAAATTAGCTCCCAATCATCTACTGGTGGATATCGACTTCCAGCGTAACGCAATAACAAGGGTGCTGATATTGTTGGAAATTCATATTTGAGATCTTGTAAATTTGATAATTTTAAAGTTAGTGGTGGAGATAAAAGGACTAAATTTAAAGTAGTCACTCTTTGATATCATCTTTTTGCTAAATGTTTAACATTATATGTCACAACTACAAACCACTGGCGAGAAAGAGAATCATAGTAATCAGGATTGTCTTCGAAAGAAGAGTTTATTGTATTCCGTTTCGTATGGCAGATTCAATAAGAAACTGAGTAAATAATGGATCATAAAACCCCAAAATCCCAAAGATTGAGTTCATTGTGGTCACACTGCTGTATAGAACTTTTACTTTAAAACGAGAAATGGTAATTGCAAATCATCAATAAGTGAAAGTGCCTAATAAAAGAGCGCAAGCTTTCTCGTTTATGACGTTAGGGCTGGTGGTCGTGCCCCTTTGACGGTAACTATAGTCAAAAACATCGATAAACATGCATCATAGACATAGAGGCAAAGGGATGTAGTTTGTAGTAGTAACGCAGCGGTAACCACGTTTAACTTTAATTTGAAAAAAAGCTCTCGTTTACTTATGCCACAAAAGCCCATCTTCATCTGTTTGATATAGTGATGGAAATAGAAACAAATAACACCTAAGAGTCATAGACATCAAAGCAAAAGAATTTTACACGATGGTAGTAACCTATACTATTATCGTTTCACATTTAATTGAGAGAAGATACTTGTGCATCATCAAAAGGCTAATTGATTATTGCAGAACACAATCTATCTCAATAATTGTGCGACAATCGGTTACCGCGAGTTTCATAGCGGGAATGGAATCATAAATGAAGATAATCACAGTTCATAGACGTAAAAGCAAAAGCATCTTACACGATAATAGTAACCTATAGTAGTATACTTTCACGTTTGATTAAGAGAAGATACTTGTGCATCATCAAAAGGCTAACTGATTATTGCGGAACACAATCCATCTTGATAATTGTCGACAATCGGTTACTGCGAGTTTCATAGCGGGAACGGAATCATAAATGAAGATAATCACAGTTCATAGACGTAAAAGCAAAAGCATTTTACACGATGGTAGTAACCTATAGTATTATGCTTTCACGTTTAATTGAAAGAAGATATTTGTGCATCATCAAAAGAATAACTGATTATTGCAGAACACGATCTATCTCAATAAGTGTGCGACTGACGGTTGCCGTGCGTTTCATAGGGGGGACGGAATCATATATGACCTTGGGCATATTTCTCGCTCTGATACGTTTTGCGCTTGATTTATTTTCAATAATCTGGTTTGGAGTTCTCTTGAGTAAATATTTGTGTTGTCTATTTTTTATAACTATGGTGAGTAACAATAACACTATCTGGCTTAATCTACTCTGGCTTAAATCTATATCCAAATCCATGAATACAAACGCCAGATACCATTTATAACTTAGGAAATAAGGGAACATGAAAATGATCTTGTTATTTCCATTTTGCTTACGACATGTTGTATTGAGATGATGATTATAATTTTTTTGATTTCTACTTTAATATATATTAAATACAATTGCTTTCAATCTGTTCTTCTAAAGTGCTATTTTTTCGTTAAATCTACTTGGAAATTTAAAACTAGGGAATTACGCGCCGTTTAAGAGATTCCTGATACCATCTTGCATCATCTACAAAAAATATCGATAAAAAAGAAAAACAATGAGATGCCTCTCAAACTACTTCCGATTTCTATTCCTTGTCAGTTATCGATTTTCAAGCTGACCATTACTTCAAAATATCTTGTATACTGTTTTCTTTATTAGAACAAATAATCATCGTTCAATTTAACTCACATTTATAAGCAAAGGAAAAACAGCATGCAGCACAATGCATCAATGATCACTTTTCCAGTACGTAAACGTGAATTGAAGAAATTGTTGTTTACAAATTTCTGAAAATAGAAGTAGGCTTCCTGATCAAATTCGACGGGGTGAAAATGACTTATAAGGTGGTCTTTATCCGACTTAAACAAAATAGAAGTGCCTAATTGGTAGCTATGGTAGAGATATAAGTCAGTATATCCCTGGACGTTTTATTGGTTTTAAAAACAATTACCATTACATGTTGATTACACTGGACGGGCAGATTTACTCCATACAAGTATGTTGGCATGAGTAGTGAACCATGTAATAATGTAATGCAACCACTTTTGAGTGCATTCTTTAGAAACATGGGTCATTAACGCCTTGTTGTTTGTCCAAGGGTCATCCTCTGGGGTACCAGTACGCGTTGAAACACCAACAGCAGCTCTTGCTAACAAATGCATTTTCCATTTCTGATCGAAATTTCATCATCTAATCACCGAGGCATTCCTGGCTATCTACATCTTATCCACAAGGAATTTGCCCCCATATCATCGATCTTGTTCGAGTTATTCTTACCAGCAATTCACTAACTTAATCAATAAGGACAAGAATTAGCATAAAATAAAATCTACCTAGCCTAGCTTCATCTACATGCAGATAACTGATTGTTTCTCCCGGTATTTCCTTGCTCCTTTCAACTATATCTATCGCCCGACTGACTACAGTACTAATCCTAGGAAGTGGATCCTCATCCACATTCTCGCATACGTCTTCTACTTCTAGCTGACTAGTAGCTTCCTGAAGATAATCCTCCGTATCCCATACTACAATATCCGATCCCTGTCTGTCTGTTTAATAACTAAACTACTATCTAATCTAAGACTACGTGACAAAGACATTATTTCATTACTTACATTCTTGATATACGATTCTAGTCATGGGTCTGAAGCTGGAGGATTCCATTACGGTTTCCTCTTGAGAATGATGTTGTCACTTGTTTTGTTGCTGTCCTCTTTAAAATACAATTTGATCCGTAGGCGGCGTGCAAACGAATCTAAATCTCTATTGAGTTCTGATTTATCGATCTCATACGGAGTCGGAGAAAAGGAAAGCCCCTTTGAAAGCAAAGAAACTTTAGCCTTTGAAAGATTCCTCTTCCACAAATTGGCTACTATCCTACCATTTGTATCCTTCTGTTCATTCCTAAATCGTTGCTCCATAACATTATTCAAATTTCTGTCTATTTCAACTCCTTCGGACCCCATTCCCTGAAAGATGAACGAACTATCACGTTCCTCAATAGATTCATCCTCTTTCAAATGTGATAACAATATATCATTCAACCCCTCCAGAGATTCTCCTTTGAATGCCTCCATTTCATGATTTCGGAGAACAAACCCTTCTCGACTTTATTCATCACCTTAATAATTTCCACCCTACTATCAAGTTCACAAGCCATTATTCATAAACAAGCGTAAACTTTTTAGACGTTACAGTACATACCACTATTTAATACAAATACAAATTTGTATAGAAACTGAAGGAGAAGGGCAAGCCTGTTGCTACGAGGTGGTCAATCATTAAGGCGATGCCATCGTACGACGGCGGAAGCAGACGCTGCGCTCTCTGCCTTGAGGAGAAGAACTTTGATGAAGTCCGAGAAGGTGTGTGAAGTGGGGAAATTCATTAATTAATATTTATTGTGTT
Organism: Alatinidae sp. Z8VKAUB7J3; assembly: GCA_010016025.2. Lineage (NCBI taxonomy): Eukaryota > Metazoa > Cnidaria > Cubozoa > Carybdeida > Alatinidae > Alatinidae sp. Z8VKAUB7J3. Next base: position 101,827,151 of record JAAAKM020073195.1, read on the forward strand.
TCGGCTTTGAGCATTCATTCGTGCCAGACATAAACATATTCTCAGCAGACACATTGCAATTGTAAATAATTTTCAAAGAGTGGAGCATTACCACAATAGCTTGCAATTTAACGGCGCTGACCGGATTCGAACCCACGACCTCATCTCCCTGCTTGCAAAGTATACCACACAACAGCAGTAATACTAGAATACTCTTCATGTTGATGACCCAATGTAAATAATATCAGGCATCTGACGAATGACACACGAGTTTTGTTCGACGTTCATCGCAATTTAAATGTTACGGAGCAACCGCTGACCATTGACTGCACACTGTTTGGTTGTACAGCTTGATTAACATTTCGTTCACCTTGGCAATAGACCCGTGGTCAGGGTTATAAATGGAAAGTCGCTTTTCTCAATATTTTTGGGGCGGGGGCGGGGCTATTCTGAATATTAGGGGATTGACATTACCACTGCTCATAGAATGCCTATACATTTTGAATCTTAACAGGAGGATTTGGACGTCTAATAGTAAATTTTAGCAGGCTAGGCCTCTCTATAGGCCGCCCGCTCCATCTAATCAAGCTTATAGCTGGCCGGAATTAAATAATATGGGAACCTGTTTTACGATGAATGTCGGACCTGAGGGGCCTACCCATTGAATTTTTAATTTAATACGAACATCTTAAGAATTCCAATTTGCCACCACATCGAAATCTTTCAGTCTGTTTTAGATGCATGGCAAAATCGTTGTTGGTGCTGCTAAGGAGTAGCAAACAGGGAGGTGATTTACCTTACTGTCTTCTTCTGTCTTCTTCTGCGGGAAGAGCTCAATACTGAATCTCCATTGATTTGCGATGGCAAATTGTAGTCTCGAATCCACGTTAATAACTAAGTGGTTGCCAGAGCAAAATCGTTAAATCAGATATCTTTATATCATTGAATGGTTTGCAGGTTGAAACGTGCCTTTAAGGTTATTCGTCACACTAAGGTACTCTGGTAAAAGTACTCCATCAACTATTAACGATGTTGTTTCCAAATATCTTCTATTTCCGTTGATTGAATTGTTTACGGAGTACCTGCGCATAGTGGGAGTAAATTAATTCTTGATCTGGCTTTATAAATTATTGCTATGTACCCTACTAACCCTCCGTTTTCAGCTCCAAACTGATGTGCTGCTTCTGGCTGTACCTGCTCTTCTCACATCGGTGCTTCGACTTCCTCCTCTGACAGACTCTTGAAAGAAAATTGAGGTCAGGAAGAACTAATAACTATTAATCTGCAGTGATGATAACAGTAACGATGATAATGGTATTGATGATGATGATGATGATGATGATGATGATGATGATGATGTTTATGATGATGATAATGATGATAATGATGATAATGATTGTTTCACTTTAAACAAACATAGTTAGGCTCGATTAATGCTTGTTTTGTCATCTCATACAGTGCTTTATTGAGTTGCAAACAAACGCAACATGGTGGGATCATGGAGAGTATCTATTATAGCAGTTACTTTCGCTTTCCCCTCTAGTGTTGCAGATTAGATTCCTGAAAAACGCCAAACCCCTCTAGAGAACCGCTTAATATCGTTACTAACCCCAACCTTATCCACCTTTGCAACCCTTGGCGCTTTCAAAAAGTGCTCTCCTGTATAAAACACATGAATAAAACACATCGTACTCAGAGGCACGTCATAGGTGCTGAACACGTTTGTACCCAATCACTAATTGCAGCCTCCTAAAGGCGTACGGAATCTACAACCCCATGAATCACTTATGATTTTTGATGACAGTCATTTCGATCATGAAAACTCGTAGGCGCATGAGGAACAAAACCCCAGTCTTCAGTGTCGCTAGCCAGATATACAACCACTATACCATGGTTCAATACCAATGAGAAAGCGAGATAACAACTTGGAATGCCATCTTTGTCATCACGACAAATTCTTCCCTACCATCGTTTGGAGGCACCATCACTCATAAATCGCAATGACATTTTACCGTAAAATCTCCACATACGACACCATGTTGGCACCTATTTCCACTGCCAATTCGATAAGGAATGCATACTTCAACAAAAAGGGACGCTGTACTACGATTCATAATTTCAAACGCCAAACACTCTGACTTATAATGGGCGGACAGTGGGAACGAAGCTGAAGAAATAGACGTTTTAGACTAAATTGCGCTGGCACGTTCTTGGTTAAAAGAGGTCCGAACGTAATATCGCAAATTAGATATATCAATGTCTTTCCCTTAGAAAACAGTTAGGAGATGATTTAACCTTACGGGAAAGCGTCTTGTTAACTTGGGTTATGGAGTCGAAAGTAAATGTGCAACGAAATTATCTTTTTCCAGAAGACACCAACTGCCGGACGTCATGCTAGTATCAAGTATTTCCATCTTCATCGCCCCATTGCTATGACTCCTACTTCAGACATAGCATCGGTAAATTATACCCTTGCTGAGAATTTCCTTGGTATTGTTGCACGACAATCCTGCGCCAGATCTACATGAGTATGTCGTTCACAGTGGGAGTTTATGGCTTTCAGAAGATATCAATGGCAGTCTTTAAAAATTCATAAACATGTCTTATGCCACACGTGCAGCAAGAGAGAAAAAAATCTATTGAACAACTTAGAATCATAGGGAGCTGCTTTTACCTTGATAGCTGAGACGTTCCAAAAGCCCATATCACCCGAAACCTTCAAAAAGGGTTTACAACTCACCAGTTAAAAAGTTTTTCGTTCTCAATGAACAAATATTATCTATTACAAAAAAGGTCAAATGTCAACATTTTAAAATTTTTGATTTTATTCAAAGATTGTTGCTTCCGTGAAAATTGGCATTATTCAGTTATGGAATACAATGGCGGTTTTAACCCTTTACTTGTGAATTAGGCAGCTACTCACTTGTCCCCGATGGATACAGTTTTCTCTTCGATATTTTTGACAAAAAAATCAAAAGCAGGACTTCTGACGCTTAGGGTTCCCCAAGTTTTACAATCTTTACTGCATAAATGATTACCTTCTTTGCCATTTATAATGCCTGTTGTTTTGTAAGGGTCAGATGTAATACTATGTTACATTTCACATCAATCACATCAGGTCCACTGACCTATCTAAGAGGAGGGACATAGCGCCATACTCTATTCCATTCAGGATCCTTGACCTACACAGAAACGTTGAAAAATTGTGTATTATACAAGATAAATGTAATGTGAACAGGCTAAATTCCTTAACTGTGCCCTTAAAACTAGTGTATACTAGCATATCCCCATTACATCTGGTGTCAAGGAGGAATAGGAGGTGACAAGTAACTTTTCTGAGCCGGCATACGTCCCCTTTCCCGTCGGAAATCCTTCGCATAACACTGATCCAATATAGTGTAGGTCAAAAGTATTTGATCTCAAAAAGATAGCATAGAGTACTAATCCCTAGGTTGTATATTTACTATCTGTTTGTACTACCACAGGAATGTTTCATTCCTAAAGTACCCCACTAAAAAGTGGTTAGAAACCAATTATTAAACCTACCCAGTTAATACGGACCTATTTCTTTTGAAATACGCGGTAAAACACAACTATAATCTGCTTTGGTTGCTTCTTCAAGAAACCTCGGATGTACTAGCAGAACAGCTACAATGTCAATTATATGTGATAAGAGTGCGATAAGTGCACGATACGGGCATTGCAAATGTGAAACTTAACCGTAATATCTGTTTACAGGGCTTGACTTTGAAAGGACTTTGGTCTTAACGAAACCTAGAAAACCATTTCAAGATGCGAATTTGAAAAGCTTAACTATTTTACTTCTCACTCCTTCAAGAGATTTTTAACCTATTTTTAACCATCCATCCATCCATCCATCCATCCATCCATCCATCCATCCATCCATCCATCCATCCATCCATCCATCCATCCATCCGAATCTTCATTTTATCTTGCCTCTTTAGAAGCTGCATTTATAAAAGCAAAGAAGCCAGTGCTCTGTCAACAAAAAGAATTTGTGTACAATTTACACTGTTTCAACTATACAAGTGTCAGAAAAGTTGTCGCTCTCATGACTATTATTACTACAATGTGTTTTGGTCTTTTCATTTCCTATAAATTCATCACAAAAAGCTATCTCACTTCACTCCTTACAATTGCTGTGATCAGTTTATAGCAAAAACTTGTAACAAAATGAGGCCTGTACTTAATGCAAGATTCAAATTTTCTAATCATGTACAATTGAGGAAGTTTTCAGTAGTATAACATTCTGAATTACCTCACACTTGCTATACAAATAAACATCAGTGTTACTTTGATGTTGGCAATGTAGATGTAAACTTTTTATTTGGATTTTTATTACGTTATCATCACTCAGGTTTCAAGCAAAGAAGCAAAGGGGAACGGTTTAACTTATGAAGTTGATGAGGAAATATTAAAGGTGAATAGTGAGAACCGGGAAAAACACATGGGTGAAGAGGAAACTGACACAGATGAAGAAAACAATCGTGATGATGAAAAAACTCATCATGATGAACATAACCACGATGAACAAGAAAGCCCAGATGGGACAATCAAGAAGACTTACCCAAAGAGGACAAATAGAGGAAGGGAGAAGAAGTTTGAAATCAGCAGACTACCACTGACATCAAAGGTATATAACGTAGTGCTTGACTTCGTGCAGGAGGTAGATAATTTAAAGGTGAAACGGAAGTCTTTTGGAGGATGGTGTACAAAGCTCAAGGATGCAGGAATCAAGGGATTAAATCAGAAAATAAAAAAAGGATTACTTCACTGTGCACATAAGCTGGGAGTGAAACCTTTTGGTGGACGATTGTATTTATATTACAAGCCTACCCAAAAACTCGTGGCTCCAAAGGATGAGATGAAGAAAATCATTGCAGATGCTCATACAGGAGTTGGCTTGTTTAAAAACTACAGGAAGAAAAGGGGTTCAAACCCACAAGACTGTCACAATGATGTTAAGAGGACATTTCTGTTGGTAGGCTATTACTGCTTATACTACTACTACTACTACTACTACTACTACTACTACTACTACTACTACTACTACTACTACTACTACTACTACTACTCCTATTGTTATTGATTCATTTGTTCTATTTTTTTTCTAAATTATTTTCGTTAAAATTGATTTTCTTTAATGATCCCACCTCCTCTTTGCTTTGGCAGATCAACTATTATTTGCTTTCATCAATAGAGTACTATAGTGATGACGTCATAAAAAACGTTTTCGAGAAGTCGCAATAATAACTACATCAAAGTGTTAACCCAGCCACAGAATGCCCGTATACAAAATATCGCGTTAAAATCTCATATCAGCTGGTAGAAACGGCTGTTTGAATTTGGAAAAGGCCTTAAGGAAATACTGTTAAGTTTGCTCAGTTCATAAAATTATGAACTGGGTTCATTTACCAAGGTTTTGATAGGCATGATTGAAAGCTTGAAAGGGCAAATCTCAGCGATTGCTCGATGTATGGTTCTCAAATTAGGACAGGTTGTCTATTTCAACAAGAAGAAACCAATGAGTACAAAAAAGTATTAAATCTCTGATATTCATTATATCGTGACGTCGCACTTTAGTACTCTATTAACAAGTTCTATTATGACAATGTTAATTGCTTTCTAACAGTTGTATCAATATACTTATCTGCTCACGGGGTTACCCTACTTTTACCTTTAGCAAATCAGCCAATAATCAACAAGGTCCGCTTGATTGTACTTAACATGGTAGCTATCAAGGAATACGATAGTGTGAGTATTTTCTTTAATTCATATAAGTATTGCTTTTGTTTATATTCATTTCCAAAAGGGGTCAACATAAAACTGGATACTATTAAGCTGACTGTATTTTCAAGGTCTGTCATATCTGATGCCGATTTCAGTGAGTCTTGGAGTACATAAAACCGTCAGAATATTTACAGTTTGCCAGTCTACAAAAATATAGATTTCCCACCTGTTGGCTATTGAAATGTTCGTCTGATAGATGATAGAGCTATAAAATTACCCTCGATTTAACAAAGTAAGATCTAAACCCTATTTTAAATCAAAGCATGGACTTAATGCTTTTCTTAGAGTGATTCGCATCCACACAAACACCCATACTCACTTCGATCAGTTTCCATAGGTTTCTGTTATACGTGTATATCAATTATTGCATTATCTACAGTCGTAGTGTTGTTTTTCTAATAATCTTCAAGGCTAAAAACACCATAGTTAAAAGTCCCATCCGATACACAGAATCAAATCATAACAACGATACATGAGTATCCGAATTTCCTTATTGTTATCTTTTGTTCCTTATAGGATTGTTGTTGAAACATTAAGAATTTTCCATTATCCTTCTGAGAGCTAGCACTGCCGCTGTTCAATCGTTTGTTTTCAATCGCAAAAATCCTTTGCTATCAATATAGGGCCATATATATATATTTATACTTTAACTACTTTTCCATAGTGATATGGGTTAGAGGAGTTTCAGCCGATGGCTCTCTTGCATTACAAGCAATTATGGACATGTAGCCGCTAGACGGTTGATGCTTAGGGCCACGAGATTAGTTTGAGTAGGGATCTTTGACGTAGGTTGAAGTTCTATGGTTTGAGTAACTGGAGAAAAAGTCCTTCGAAGTCTGCCGCTATCCAATTGACGTTTAACTTCCTTCTGTTGCCCGTCTATTTTGCTTTTGTCCTCCTCGATTTTTCTCGTGGAATAAAATTTTCACATTTACAGGATAAAGTTCTGTTTCTCGAAGATACTATTTTGTAGCAGCCCCCCACCCCCCACCCCCGCCTCGCCGATTTCTTAAGTCCTGGAAGCATGCATTATACGAGATGCCATCTTAATATTTTTAGGGTTTATTGTCTCTTCGACAAATCAAGTGCATTTTCTGAGAGAGGAGTTTTTAAACTTTTGTAGGTGCTAATGGAATCCGTTCAGCGATAGCCAGAGCCCTTCTTCGTGGAGCAAAGAAAAAATCAGGCGGGGCGGAACATACAAGAAACAGACGACCAAGCACAAAAGGGAAACACGAAAAAGGGCAAGCCAGAAGAGACAGGGATCAGAGTCGATCAGGAGGACAAAAAGGAGGAAAAGACGGTAGCAGATCTAGACCAGGACGAGGACGTGGTAGGGGACGTGGACGAGGACGCAGTTCGGGTCGTAGTCGAGGACGCAGCTCAGGACGTGGTGGCAGAAGTCGTGGCGGCGGTGGACGTGACAGAGGAAGTGGTGGGAAATCTTCGAAAGAGAAAAAAGTGAAAAAAAATAAAGCCGAATGAAAAGATCTCCTCTTGGTCTTTGGTCGTTTGTTATGTGTCTGGCAACATACTTTTTGTTTGCCAGAATAATCTTCGATTAAAGTTGCCGAATCTTTCTTTTGCGAAACAGAGGAATTGTTATGTTTGGTGTGTTTGTGATAAAAGATAGTCGAGACAAGATGACAAGAGAAGTGGATGCAAGTCACGTATTGTATTTGTATTGTGGCATAGCTTTACATTTAAAATATAAATGTTTACCCCGAATGTGCTGTCTGTTTTAATGTGAGTGAGTGAATGAGTGAATGAGTGAGTGACTAGGTGCAAGCGAGTGGGCGAGTGAGTGAGCGGGTGAGTGAGTGAGTGAGTGAGTGAGTGAGTGAGTGAGTGAGTGAGTGAGTAAGTGAGTAAGTGAGTGAGTGAGTGGGTGAGTGAGTGAGTGAGTGAGTGAGTGAGTGAGTGAGTGAGTGAGTGAGTGAGTGAGAGAGAGAGAGAGCAGATGAGTGAGCGAGTGATTGGGTGAGTAGGTCCAAGTGAGTGAGTGCAAAAGTGAATGAGTGTGCAAGAGAGTGAGTGAGTTAGTGAGTGAATGAGTGAGTGAATGATTGCATGAGTGAATGAGTGAATGAGTGAATGGGTGAGTGCCTAGTGAGTGAGTGTGAGAGTGCATGAGTGAGGCGAGTGAGGCAAGTGAGTTAGTGATTGATTGATTGATTGATTGATTGCTTGATTGATTGATTGATTGATTGATTAGGTGAGTAAGTGAGTGAATGAGTGAGTGAATGAGTGAGTGAATGAGTGAGTGATTTAGTGAGGGAGAGAGTGAACAAGTAAGTGGGTGAGTAGGTGCAAGTGAGTGAATGAATGGGCGAGTGAGTGAGTGAATGAGCGAGTGAGTAGGTGCAAGTGAGTGAGTGAGTGAGTGAATGAGTGAGTGAGTGGATAAGTGAGCAAGTGAATGAGTGAGTAGGTGCAAGTGAGTGAGGAGGCACAAGTGAGTGAGTGGATGATTGCATGAGTGAATGAGTGAATGAGTGAATGGGTGAGTGCCTAGTGAGTGAGTGTGAGAGTGCATGAGTGAGGCGAGTAAGGCAAGTGAGTTAGTGATTGATTGATTGATTGATTGATTGATTGATTGATTGATTGATTGATTGAATGTTCCCATCTTTTCTATAGAAAGATCATGTATGTTTAGGTGTCTGTTTTTCTTTTCCTTCACAAGTGCCCAGGTCTGAATAAGCCCCTAGTGCAAATAAGCACCCACCCAAAAACTTTTGTTTTTAAATAAGCACCAAGGGTGCTTAATTGGTCATTTGCAGTAGCCTCAAAACTAAAAAAAAGTCAATTCTCATTACCTGACCAGCATTAAACGGATCTCCTCCAATAGCTGATATACAAGCTTTAATTCCTTAAGTTCCCACTGCAATCAGAAGTAAGCCCATCCTTGGACAAAAAATCAAAGCAAGTGGAATAATTAGAATGACTATTGATGGAGAAAGAGACAAAAAAAGAAGAAGATTTCGTTTCTGTGTTACACATAGGTACGCCAAGTGCAAAGGATCGAATCTCATCCTGTTTATCAAGACTTTAATAATGACATTGCCTTGATCAAACTGGAGCAACCAGCAATACTGAATGCAAGAGTAAGAACCATTTGTTTGCCAGACGCCAAGAATGTGGTGCCAGTTGGAACAAAGTGCTTTATCACAGGTACAAAAGTATATTAGCAGGGTTTCTTTTGACCGAGTACATCATGGGTGCAACGAAGATTCAGTAGTCCTTCCCTCAGTGAAATGGAAGCGACAGCTTATGTCTCAAATCCACAATGAGAAACGGTTTATTTTTTTGTACATCTCTTGGAAGAATCTGCCATGCATCTGGTAGCAGAAGCTTACCTGCTTAGAAAATGTACATTTAGGTAAATAAGTGATAAAGAGAAGAAGGGAGTTTGAAAGACGGAGTACCTTATATTACACACTTATGTTATACTACTATTTGTTTAAGATAAACCTCACTGTATACAGAAGATCTAATGGGGGTACATTTTGTATGTTTTCTCAGATAAGGTATATATTTAACTCCAGAGAGGTGACATGTTGGGATTTTGTTATATCTACTAAAATTACTCTTGATTCTCAAGTAAGGCAGTAACAGTGGTTACTTACGTTCTAAACTAAACACTCTTTAAAACTTTGAGTGATAGCGACTAATTTAATTTATAGTGTAGAAATGTGTCGGATCTAGACTCTGTCAGAGACACACTCCGGACGCAATTTGCTACATGTCACTAGTACCTAGGCAACGTCCTGACCATTACATTTTTACTAAGTTCCTCATTGGAACTTGGTGAGTCCTTAAATTTCATTGAAGTTAATTGAGTCAAGAATTATATTCACTCAAGGAATCCATCTTGATTATGTGTCTTTGTTTATGTTTTACAGGATTTGGAAAGACCAAACACCCAGGGAACGGAAGTCCTATTTTACAACAGACTGATCTACCTGTAGTCAGCAAATCAGCGTGCTCCGAGCTTAACTCCAATATAATTCCCTATCCAATCACTGACCAGATGCTCTGTGCTGGACATGGTCCTGGAAACCGTAAAAGTGGCTGCCATGGTGACAGTGGTGGTCCTTTCGTTTGTCAGACGGGACCCGGTGGAGCCTTTGAACTACATGGCGCTGTGAGCTGGGGATCTGGAACATGTGACTCCTCCGAAGCGTACACAGTCTTTGCAAGGATTACAAGTCTGTTTGGTGGTTTTTCTGTTTATTTAGGGTAGTTTCCATGTCGGGCCCACTGCTCATCAGGGGTCTTTGATTGAGAGACTGCCTACTGAGCTGTTGAGCCTCGTGACTTGCCTCTCTGTCTGGTAGCCTAAATTGAGGGACGTTGCCCATGGACGCACTCGCTGCCCTTTATTTATTATTTAACGTGCTTCGTAGTTTTACTGTTTATTTAGGGTAGTTTCAAAATCGGATCCATCGATCATCAATGGTGTTTGATTGAGAGTTTGGGAACAGTGTGTTTAAAAGGTCGAATCGTTGCGCAGGAGACTAATCGTTTAAGATTTAGGGAAGCTGGACTTCCCCCAGCGGGTGATTATGTTGCAAGGGAAACATATGTAAAGTCAGTTATGTTACTTCGAATGAATTTGTAATATACATGTAGGTTGTGAAGACGTAAGTACGTAAAGTGTTGTAAATACTTGTGTAAATACACCACATACATTAACCGATAGCCTGTGGTTTTCCTGACTTGTAAAATTCACTTGTAGCAAGCAAGCGTTACGCAGTTCGCATGCGCAAAAAGTAGGAGTATATAAGCTTGTGATTATAGAACGTATGGTGATCTTTTGATAAGTATCACCGTGCGTTTTTTTATTTTTTATTATTACTATTATTATTATTATTATTATTATTATTATTATTATTATTATTGTTATTATTGTGTGTTTATTTACTAATATTATTTGTTTACTACAATCTTTTGCCGGGTGTTTACCTGTAACCTGGGGCGAAAGAAGGATCAAGTGATGTACCAAACAATTTACATAGCCAGTGCTCTTCTTAATATATGTGTTGCACTTGTTAATACTATTTTTAGTACCAAGCAGGATTATTATTATTTAATCTAAATCACAGCTTGTGGTGTTTTTTAGCCGGGTGTCGCTGCTGAACATCAGGCTGCTACCTGCAGCCTCTGATGTTTAGCACATATCGAAGAATCCTAGCTGTTCCAAGTAAGCATGCCTTATGAAGAGTCCTAAATGAGATAGCAGGACCGAATATTAAGGCAATCCAGGAAACTCTTCGAGATGCTACCTAGTGACCCAATGATGATTGGGATAACTTTGATGCTACTACATTCCCAGATTCTCATCAATTCCTCTGTCAAGTCCTGGTAACCAATTCCCATTTCAAGTCCTGGTAACCAATTCCCATTTCAAGTCCTGGTAACCAATTCCCATTTCAAGTCCTGTTTGCATTAGCTTCTGAAGGCAGCACAAAAACTATAATATTAGCTTTGTATTGACACTTTGTAACAATGGCTTCGCTTTAAAAAGGTTCTATGTAGACTATCTATCGAAAAGGACACTAACATTTTCAATTAGACAAGTGGTAGGTGCGAACCTTTCCCCCATAGTGCATCCACACCCTATATGTGAGCGTTTATACAAACTGACTTCTTTTGGTCGTCAAACGTAACCTTTTTTCCTATCGTAAGAGCTGGTAATTGCATGGGGTTGTGTTAGTAGGGGTTGTGTTAGTAGGGCTTTTTGTTAACTAGGCGGAAAATATTTCCTGAGTCTTTGTCACTAATTTTGCTTTCTATTTGGCACCATGATAAATATAGCGATGTTATTTTGTGTACTTGCTATAGTTATTACTATGAAATCTGTCTGAAAGTTGTTCTGTCTTATTAGTTTCTTAACGTGCTATGCATTTCATATTTGTGTAATGTATTTATTCGTTATTTAACGTCGGACGTTCAGAGGTAGTTGTTCTGAAGAAAGTAGTCTATGCGTTGGTTGCAGCTGCCCTAATATCCCCGAAGAGATAGTTTAGTGGAAACCCGAAGATTAGAAGAACATACTAAAAGAAGAACCCTAAACTGATCATTTTATTTTAAGTAGAGTCACTCCTTAGTGCAAGTTTGTTTTGTTCCAAAAGTATAGGAAACTTCAGTATGCCGCAACAGGCCACTTTGGATGTGATAGGAAAATGTTTTTAATTACAGATTATAACTTACTTACGACTTGCGCTCACGGAATTCATTTGGCCCTTGTCACTCTCTTTGAACCCTAAAAAGGTACAAATTATATATCCGCTTGTGTGATGATAGATTTGTGAAATGCGGAGATTATTTTTCTGTATCCACCAGATTTTCAATCAAACTGCCCTTTTCAGCTGTAAGAACTCTCTGATACTGTAACTTCACTTGCAATCATCCAAATGCGAGATAGTGTCATACTCATATTCATGGCATATATTTTATTCATCAAACTAATTGTGTAATAACTAGGGTAGATTTGTTATATTTTCGTCTCATTGTTATGCCAATGCGAACTTTTTTATAAAGTGGATTTATTGTAAACATCTTGATTTGTACATGTAGCAGCCTTTGTTTAAGAGTATTAGATTAGATTATTTTTAATAAATTGAAAAAGGGAATAGGCCTTTAACTTCCTTCTCTGTTTCTTACATAAACGTATGTTGAAAATAATGTTGAAAATAATATTGAAAATAATGTTGAAAATAATATTAAAATAATATTGAAAATAATGTTGAACGCACGTATCGTAAAAGGGATAGCACCCAATAACGACAGTACCCAGTTGTAGTATCATATAGAAGATAAAAATGAAACCATTAACATCTTTTCTAAACTTGAGTTGCATGGTCTTGGGATTGATATCACTTGCTCTTGGTGGCAAGCTTGTCAATAAGTAAAGAATTTATTTATGGCCTGTCTTTTTAGGGTATAAGCCTATCGTTTTCAATAATCCTCTGTAGCATTCCCTCACATCACTATCCCATATTCACTAAGTCGCACCCTTTAAAATTGCAAGTGTCTTAAAAGTGGTTCCTTTCAAATTGGCCCTTTGCCAGTAGAGCCTCCTTTTAGTTTTTCCTTACTGTCTAGATATGTTTTATGCTCTACTATTGTTAAGCATTCTGGATTTTGTGAATTAATTGTTAAATAATGGGTCCTTATTGCCTCACAAGAGGATACTTGTTTAAGTATGACCGTCTCCTTCTACTACGACGTGGGAACAGATGATGCAGTGTCACTGTAGATGAAGTTTACCCTGGAACGTAGAGCATGCCAATACTGCCATGCTAATATGGAGTTTTATTTTGTTTCGGAAAGGCAATAGCGGATTTCAATACGAGGAGGATCTCTGAAGCCATCTTACACCATTTAACCGTAAAAACAAAGGCTATACCGGCACTCTAAAACGTCTACAAGTTAGGTTTTTAAAAGAACACTAGAGAAATAGAACTATGTCACCACCGGGGATCACACCCGTGACCCACGCTTTCGTCGTGTGCGCTCTACCTACTGAGACAGCAGACCTCCGATGTTAACATACTCTATTTCTCTAGTCGCCACATTAGCTCCCAATCATCCACCGGTGGACATCCACGTCCAGCTCAACGCAATTGGAGACCAGCCTCTCTGCGCCATGTGACTTGACCAAGGAAGGACTACTATCCGGCCCGTCATGTTTTCCAAAATTCATTACAATTAGCAAAGTATTATTGAGTATCCACGATATGTTTTCTATTTCCCTTGACCCTTGTCAAAACTGAATTTCAGGGCCTCTCTTATCAGTGAGACTAAGAGTTAAAATGCAAGTTTATACCATTTTAATAATTTTACAGTACAGCACTTTTCCACTTTTTCACTTTTTCACTTTTTCACTTTTTTAAAATTATTTGAAATATAAAGAGTTTCCTTTGTTCTTATATATTTAACTAAACTCGAATAACATAACAACACTAATATCTCTAATTAGTCGATGTACTACAAACTTCTATACTCTTAAGTTCTTTCTGGTTCTGTCTTTGTTCTAATTCTGGTTCGTGGTTCTGATTCAAAAACGCATGTGGTTTATCTTTATACACAAAATTACGTCAAGTCACGTGTCTGGGTTGAGGTATACAGTAGATCCCAGACTACTTCCAGATCATAGCTTGCTTCTCTGTAGGGAAACTAAATTGAGAGGCGTTGCCCTTGGACGCCCCAGCTGCACTTTGTTTATTAGTTAGCCTGATTGGTAGTTTTCCTGAACATTTAGTGTAGATTCAATGTCGGTCCAACTGCTCGTCTGGGGTCTCTGATTGAGGGACTGCTTAGTGCAATCAAAACACAGAACATCACATTTTTAATAACGATAAGAAAGGTGAACCGACTGACCGTCCGTCGTCCTCGAGCACCCCCAAAGAGATCTTGGAGGCCAGTATTTTCGTTCTCTCCATCGTTTCATGATATTCCTGGAATAGATACGCCCATGCATACTCGGACAGTCCAACCACTGATTGCATTGCTTTATACACTCCTTCAAACTAAGATGAATATTGTCTACAAATCCGAGATTTTCTCCTCCTTCGGCTGCCACCTTCATAATTATACGCTTGCTTTCAGTTTATCCAATCAACAGCAACATCACAAATAAGCAAACCGGCTAGTGACCAAGACTCAAATGTAGACGACTTGTCTTTTGAATGTTAGAAATTGTAAAAAGAAAAAGTTGTTATAAAAAGAGGAGCTATTATACGACAGGTCATTGTCGTACAGTTTGAATGTTGTGCCGCTAACAGTAATACACGCTGATAAAATGCAGTGCTCGATATGTTTTAAAATACATCAGAAAGTCTTACTGAATCGACACCGCCATGACATACTGTCATGCGCACACTCGGGGGTTACTCCGGAACAAAATTGGTTCTCTCTTTAAACTCCCTTGTAAATTTGTTACTGTGACACAACTTATCTAACAGAATAGGCCATAAACGTTGAAGAGAAAGAAATGTTAATGCCTGTATATTGATTTCTACTTCTAAAAATGGTTAACTTTAGGTTAACGATTGACCTGGTGGGCTTGACTCGTTGTTTGCTGTTGTTTTTATTGTAATATTTTAAAAATTGTTAAAAAGTTCTAGTTAACCAGTGCACACTATGAATCGAAAAAGAGTATAAAGTCGTTTTTATGAATTGTAAGCGTATATTTTTAACGTGCTAGGGTTTACATTAGGAAAAGTTCTGACCAGGGCCCTTAGCCAGGGTTAGTTGTTGGGGTTTTTTTTAGGGGGGTGGGGTGGCTATAAGACTTGACACTACTCTTTCTTAAGAAAAGCTTACATTTTAACCTTGAGATACCTATAACATTAAAAATGGTATAAGAAGGGGAAGGTGTGATCCTACATTTTAGGGATTTAGCTCCAATTATTTCCTCAGTGGCTACTGGCCAGTTCTGATTAAAGATTATTGAGGCCGAATTTGTCTGTTCTGACTTATATAAAAAAAGTTAAACGCAGTCAAAAGGCAAGTGCCTCGAACAGAAAATGTGCATCATAAATTGGTTGTCTTGCAAAGTGCTGAGCAAAATTTACCCTCTAGAGTTCCCCAGGGATGGTATAAGGGTATGGCGGACAGGGTGGAAGCCCGGGGCCTCGGGCTCAAGAAGGGCCCCGCGCTTTCACCTCAGAAAACTTTTATACCTCGATTTCTCAAAGGTCCCCGAATTTCGGGAGCTTTGAGTATCACAGCCAAAAACGTCCATCGGCCATTCAGTCAGCTTCTCTTTTCGTCTTCTTTGATGTATACACACGCTGCACTGCATATCAGAATTATTACACCCGATAGGCACTGTGAAAGCCCCATATTATGTGAGCTAAATTGGGTGAGATATTGAATCTCCTTAATATGGCCCCCGCGTAGGAAAAGTGCCCAGGGCCCCACACGTCAGAAAACCGCCCCTGGAGATCCCTGATATTAAATAACGGTTGGGGTGTCGAAACTAGGGGTGAGGGCAATTATTCGCAAACTTACTGTGCCTTGGTAAACAAATTTTCTGTGGAATTTAGTAGCATTTACAGGCCGACGCAAATCCTTTGATGGAAGATCAAACGCTGGAGGAGATAATTCAATCAGGTACCGGAACTCAGAAGCAGAATTCGTCTCGACTAGCATTTTGGTTGAGGTGGTTGGAGATGGACGGCAACTTAGATACTTTGAAAATCCGTTTACAATAAGCACTTTAAATGGAATACGCAAAGTTAACTGAAATATTTTAACCAAAATGGAAATGAAAGATGAACCAGTATTATGATCGTATGACAAAATGGTCACCAGGTCACACACCATTAGTATCTCACACCTATGTTGCTGTAATTCAAAGATTGGTTTAGTAATCATGAGGTCCCGGGTTCGAATCCGGTCAGCGCCGTTAAATTGCAAGCTATTGTGGTAATGCTCCCCTCTTTGAGAATTATATATATATATATATATATATATATATATATAATTCTCAAAGAGTGGAGCGTTACCACAATAGCTTGCAATTGCAATTGCAGATGAAAGAAGCATGGTGGTCTTCACATGCCAAATCAGTACGAGAATCGTTTGACAGGAAAGACTCAAAAGCCTTTTATGAAGACATTAGGAAAAGTTTTTGGGCCATACGAATCTGGCGTATCTGGCAAATGGTGGCACACTGCTGACGGACAGGAAGGATATATTAAACTGCTGGAATGAGCACTTTAAAGCAGTGTAAACAATACTTCCACAACTGATGAAGAAATGATTTCGTCTATCACTTCAGGGCCTGAAATTCCTGAACTTTCCTTCCTTCCAGCATTACATGAAGTGTTTATTGCTATCAAGCAAATTTCTTCCGGCAAAAAGTCATGGAAAGACGCTTTATCTCTTGAGGTGTTTAAGTATGGCGAAAAGAAACTGGTGAAGAAGCTGCATAGTCTTTTGTGAAGATCTGGCAAACTGGAAATGTCCCCCAGGATTTCAAAGATGCATTAATTCAATACTTGTATTAGAATAAAGGCAATAGAAAGATATGTGACAACCTTAGAGGCATCTCATTTTTGTCAATTGCCGGAAAGATCTTGGCCAAGCTTATTCTCACCAGAATTATCAAACACCTTGTTGACGATATCTATCCCGAATCTCAGTGCGGTTTCCGGGGTGATCGGGGTACGATCGACATGATATTTTCCCTCCGTCAGGTCGCCGAGAAAGTTCGCGAGAAAAACGAGGAGCTGTATATGGTCTTCATTGACCTTACAAAGGCCTTTGACACAGTAAACCGTGCAGCTCTCTGGCAAGTGTTGAAAAAGCTGGGAATACCAGACAACGTGCTGAATGTAATTATTTCTTTTCATGATGGAATAAAGGCATTGGTTGTTTCAAATGGAGAGTGTTACGGAGTCGCCGCACGTTAGATTTGCCTGCTGAAAGTACGGACGATGCAGTAACTAGATTCCAAATATAGATTATTCCCTTTAAACACCAAATCAATAACCATTACAATAACAATACATAGAATAGATAAAATAGAATAAAAGTACTCAAGTGTTCATCGATTGAGACGGCTTTGAAGTTCTTTAAAGAGTTCGACCAGAAGAGGAAATCGTCGAGGAAGTTTACCTTTGCCACGACCTGATGGTATCTATCAAGGAATGCAAGGCTAAAGCTCAGAGTGTATTTGCAACTGGGAAGGGGACGCCCATTACTGAGGACTTTGATAATTCATCTATAGCAGAGTCTTTACTCAGAAGCGGACTTCAAAAACGCAGGAGAAAATTGCAAAAACTTTGATCATTTTCTGGAGAAATACGAAATGGGCGTGAATTTTGGGGACACAGTTTACAAATAGCGTTGACAGAGACTAGGATTTGGACGAAGGGGATGAATTCCAATATTTATTGCAATGTCTAACAGGTAAGGCAAAATCTGGTGTGGTTTTCAACCAACTGCAGAAAATTGCAAAAGGCATTGTCATTATTGAAGGATCGTTAACTGCTCTTTAGGGAATTGTTAACACTTGTTTTACGAAACGTGGTAGACTCAAATCGTAACACTGCTATCGAGTTTCTTCACATGAAACTTATCACCTGTTGGGCGGGCACAGCCCCACCGCGCCCGCCCTTGGCTGCGTGCCTGGTGTGGCAGAAAGAAAGAACAGGGCGCTTTGTCAGATGGCTGTGGCTATGATGGAACATGCTGGTCAAGACAAAAAGTGGTGGGCCGAAGCAGTAAGCGCAGCATGTTAGGTACAAAATCAGTTGCCCACAAAAGCTATAGGAGTTCCGCCATATGAACGATGGTATGGAAAGAGTCCGTCTATTGAACATCTGAGAGTGTGGGGCTGTGCAGCATTTGCATTGAAGACAAAGCTAGAGAAGGCGAAAATGGCGTCGAGGGTGCAAAGAATGCATTTTGTTGGGTACGATGTGTACAATAGGGGAGCCTACCGTCTTTGGGATGCGACAAAAAAGAAATTGTACGTTGGTTGTTCTTTGAGGATAAGTTAAAAGTTGAACAAGATATAAGAATGATGAATGATGACAGCTTCTTTACTAAAGAAGACGTACCATCTACTGTTGAGGTTGAAGTAGATAACAGTGACAAAGAGGAAGAGCAACAAGACGCTGAAGAAGCTGAAAGCAGACAGTGTCCTATGGTGACTGGGCCACTGAGGAAGAAATGCAAGGATTGGATGGACTTGTTAATTCACAATTGCTAGTACTGTTCAAAGCAGTTTTAGATGCTGCTGAGCCAAAAACGTATCAAGAGGCTCTTAAGAGTCCAGAAGCGAAGTACTGGACTGAAGCTAGAAATAATGAGTTAGCACGTTTCAAGTTTAAAAGTATAGGATGTGCATTCCGATGCACGTACGCGGTACATGGACCACGAATTAATGGTTTTTACTTTTCCGCCCGCCTTTTGGTTTATTCAGTGATCGAGCTTACAAGTACATTTTGATAGCACTAGCATGATTGATCACGTGGTTACTATCTAATCGATTTAATGACTAACTATTTATTGATCAGGTGACTGAGCAGTTTATTGATCAGTTCATTGATGACGTGATTGATTAAAATGCCAATTTGTCGATCAGAGTCAACTTATCAATTGACTCACTGGTAATCCGATAGATGGTAATCCGTTATCTGGCTGAACGACTGACTGCACAATCACCTGATCGACGAACGAACTACTTCGCCACTGATAGCCTCGCCGACTGATCGATTTTCCAAGCGTCCTTGCAATTTCCCAATTGCTCACTGACCGACCGGTCGTACCACCGAACGTACCATCAACCGACTGTGTCAGTGCACAACCTACTGACGGTGTTTCTCACCGCTCAGTCGACTTTCCTACTGCCCAAGTGACCGGCATGTTGGCAATTCAAATGCCAACGGTCATAACCGTTATGAATAAATGGTAACGTTGTTGTGTCTTCCGACTTTGCAGATGAAGAGATAGAAATCGAACTTCGGGAAGAGGAAGCACCTTTCCTCAATGGACAAACACATCTCTCGGCAGCTGTGAGCCCTGTTAAAATTTTGAAGGTAAGGGACAACTTAACTTTTGTAGGTGCTGTTCTATTTATTTTGCTAGAGCACTTTTCATACTCTTACTGCAGAGACTTTTGAATCTATGTACTGTAGTAAACTATAATGTTCGTTAGCATCAAAGGACCTCAGTCAATGGAAGTTTTGAGTAAAATGGAAGTGACTCTTCTCGTGCCTTTTACGTCATCTTTAAACAAAGCTCCTACTAAACCTGAAAGCAGTGGTCTATTATCCGATGTCCGGTCGATACTGAACTTCGTGTCCAGCTGCAATTGTTCCTATGTGGTTATTTTAAAGTTGATGGTGATGATAATGATGATGATGGTGATGATAATGATGATGGTAATGATGGTGGTGGTGGTGGTGGTAATAATGATATTGGTGACGATGATAATAGTGATAATGATGATGAGGACGATGATGATAGCGATAATGATGATGATTGTGGTGATGACGCTGATGATGATGATGATGATGATGATGATAATGATAATTATAATGATAGAAAGAGGAAGAGAGAAGAAAGAAGGACGCTGCAAAAGCCAAGGCAAAGAAACTGAAGAAGGCAAAGGGTAAGACCTGCATAGATTCTAAGGTTTAGTCTAAACCTTAGAATCATTGGCACATCTCATTACAATGACCATTTGTCTGAAAACAGTATATTCCTGGTCGCAATTAAAAGAATGCTTTTATGATTATGAATCACCAATCTGCCCACATCCATCGTTATCGCCATAACTACCACCGTCATCATAATCAACATCATTAGAATTATCCTCAAGTACAGTGCTTAGGGAATGTGTTACCTTCCCAAAGCCATGGACTTACTAAGACTTTTTTAAAGAACTCCATTCCCAAAGTATTCACATTACGTATTTAAGATGCATATGCTTGCCAAGCCAAACTACTCTTCAGACACGTACTCCTTGTTGGGCAAATAGTGAATTAATGTGAATCCAGTCAAGTAATTTAAGTTGAAATAATAAGAAGTCGAGTCCTATTTGGAAGAAGTTAAAAATGGAGAACGCAGGGAAAATACCTCATTTTCCTCATTGCTGCCTTGCTACCATACCATCACTAAACAGTAACACTCGTACTGAGGGTGCAAAAGGTTCTGTAAATCAAAAGGTTTGACGATAAGCTCAATTTTCTTTACTTACCTCTTGATTCTTCTAACGGCAACTATTCCATGCAAGGTTAAAGATCAATGCTTATTTCTAATTGCAGTTATTTTTGTTGATATCATGCTGTTATGAGATGAAAATAATGGCTTTTCTTTGTCATGCAGCTATAGACAGACCATTCCAATATACTGCATAAGCTTTCCTGGAAATGAAGTCGTACACAATTGAAACTTTATGCAAAAACTCTTAAAATACTTTTTATGTATTTTCATATTTTTTTAGTTTAAAATACATGTATGATTTTAGCAGTGAAGAATCTTTATAAGCTTAGGTTGGAAAATTTTTCAAAATTACAAATAAAAAGTTTACGATGGTTACTTTACACCTGTAGTGTATTTCAACTAGTGTTATATAACGATGGTCAAACTGTCGTATTTAAATATAGTCCACGAAGATTCTAAGGTTGTACAGGTGTGACCTTTACATCTTGAATCGAATGACATTGCTCTGACCAGGTTTTTTTCTGTTTTGTTTTTAGGAAAGAAGAGTAAGAAACACTCCAAGAAGCAGTAGACTTCATCATCCACTAACTGGAGATCAAGATTCTATTGCACAAAATCAAAACTGAGGATGAAGAGTGTTTCTTCGAAACATGTCTGGGATCAAAAAATTAAAAGTTGTCGTGTTTTGGCATTAAAAAGAATCAATTAAAACAAAATACACTGTTAGGGTTCGACTAAGTGACGTACGTGCACACGACGAAAGAACCAAGTAAATCCTTTCCTCCGAGTTATTTTCATAAAACAAGTGCAGGAGACTTTTCTACTTAATGTTCACGAACATACCACCGGAGGAGTTGGCATGAAGATGTCCTTTAATATCAAAAAAAGATAACTGTGAATTTGCAACCACGCATGTTGTAATTCTCCAACTCATTTTAATTAGCGCCTTGTAAGGGCTTGTTAATTAGGTAATACCTATGTCATGGGACGGAATACAGGTGTTTGCGTGACATTGCCAAAGTCAACATCAGAACGAGGCTGAGGCAAGGTCCGACCTCAGAATGTTGCAATCTACAATATTCGTGGGCGTTTTCTATTGGTTAGTTATTTTAATTTGTTATATAATTCGATGTCATTTGTAACAGTTGGAATCACGATTGTAGTGAAGTTACGTTGATTGTTCGGAATTGTGTTAGTAGGAAAAAAGGGAGTTGCCACACGTGGTGGCGGACACAAATGAGAGCGTCTTCTCTGATTTTAACTCACAAGTAACTGCGCCAATTTATCCGGCAACTAGCGAATTATATATTTAACACACGCACAAAAATTTTCATCGTCTAAGGTGATTACAAACTTACAACATCTTTTGAAGTAAAATGTATTTAATGGGCTTCTTCCACGTTTTCCCAGTTATTCTTACACAAAAAGCATTTTTGCAAGGTGTTCTAGGTGCCGTTCAGCTCCTCTATGTAGGATCCAAGTACTTTTCCCTGGGATACATTGCTGTAACAACTAAGGGTATCCAGTTCACAACAACTTTCATAGAGGAATATATAAAAAAACAGGAAATGACACGTAATTTGAGAGACATATCGATAAATAAATTTTTTAATGTATTTTTCGATCCCCGGTGGTGACATATTTTCTATTTCTCTTGTGTTGTTTTCGAAACTAATATATTTTTCTAATATATTTGTAAGATGTCTTTCTTACCTCTTCTACTGTTTTAATGCACTTAATTGTCACCTTCTACTTAATTACGCAATTTTATTGTATTTTTTCCTTCTTTGTTTTGTAATTATTCTCATTAGACTCCTTTTGTGTCACTTTGTCATTCTATCTTCCCAATGCAATATATTGTGGAATGAACGGTAAGTGGATTGTCATGGTGACCTTATTGCATGTCCGTAGCAACTGAGGGATAGTGTCTTCCCTTCTATGCACCTCAAGGTTTTTTGCTATATGAACTCCATAGGTACAATTTGTTCTGTATGAATTCTCACTAGATCTTTTGAATCTTTGCTCAAAATTAAGTTGAACAAATGGATGAAATTGTCACTTATTCTTAATCAATTTCAATCATCAGAAGACAAAAAACCGTAAAAGAGAATTTTATTAACAATTTGTCGTCTTCTGAAAGACATGTAGAGTTTAACTTCCACTTGGTTGATGAAAATAGAATAATCCTCGCTGCGAGTTTGTGTGCCTCAACTATTCTACCAAAAACTTTCCCCAAATACTATTAAGTAAACCAAGTTTACCTTGTTGTTGTTCTCTTGTCTTAACCCTTTTTATCTACACTGAGCGTTGATACGTAAACACATCGTTTATGTTTTCCTGTTTATAATAGGCATGGCTAAGATCAGCCTGATTTTGTTTAAAATTTTAACCTTCAAAAGACTAACCGTTCCAGGAAACCCTAGTTCATAAAGAGGGCTTTACTCTTAATCTTAATAGTAACCCTTTTCAACTTTTAGAAACATTTTAACCCTGTCCTCACGAACGCAAAGGCATGTAAATTTGCCCCTACGTCATATTTCATACATTTCCTTTAACATCTCATATAATGAGCCTGAAATTGTGACTTTTGTTGTGATATCATACTTCCTTTTTCAAGACTATTATAACAAGATGACACTTTACCATATCATTAACCTAGTGGTCGGTCTATATAACCGGCCCTAAATATTTTTTGATGCTTTTAGTCATATCTTGCATTTAATGTCAGATCGGATGAAGATCTTCCCTAAATGTCAGGACGATGAACTCAAGTGATAAATATATATTTAAAAATTATTTTGAACTTTAAGAAGTACGGAAAGCCAAAACTTAATAGCAAGATGTTCTTACAATTTTTGAATTAATCTGCACGAAGATGTAACATCATTTTTCTATTAATTTTAAGACAGTCTGTTACATGCAGGCAACATCAATATTTTTAAAGAATGTAGTAAATTTCAGTGTCTCTAAAACTAAAGATATAGTAGCTTGTTTACGAATCATCCCAGAGTCATTTTAAAGGTCAGCTTGCCTTTTTATTTAAATGTTTTTGTCATTTTATCAAAGTAAACTTAAATAAATGCGAGTATATTCATACCTTGCCCATTGCTCCAGTCTTCGGCTGTGAGCAGATCATGATGAAGTTACCCTTCGCTGCATTGTACCAAGTCAATGTAAATAACTAAACTGACTTTAGTAACTTTCTTAGGAAGTAAATAACCAACTTCACTTGCTAACCTAACTAACTGAACTTACATCACCAGCCCAACTAGCAGTATGAGAAGTCCGCTAAAGCTTGATTCTTTACAATATCAATTGCCAATAAATGCGAGTATATTCATACCTTGCCCATTGCTCCAGTCTTCGGCTGTGAGCAGCGCATGATGAAGTTACCCTTCGCTGCATTATACCAAGTCAATGTGGGTATCCTACCCTGTAAACGAAATACGATATCTTAAAAGTATAATCCACGGTTAATGGAATAATGATTTTAACACTTTATACCGAACAGATAAAAACTTCTTAATGCTTATTGTGCGAAAGATAAACCGTAATGGCGTCATTGATACCGTTGAGGTGGAAATGACACATTCTGCATAGTATCATCGAGAAGAGAAGACTTGAAATGTCATAAAAAAATGGCACTAGAGAAATAGAAAGTATTTCACCACTGGTGATCGAATCCGTGACGAATGCTATCGCCGCTTTCAAACTTTCAATGGCCTTTGGACAGATAAACGGGCTGGAGGGTCGTTCTTCCTTGGTCAAGTCACATAGTGCAGAGAGGCTGGTCTCCAATTGCGTTGAGCTGGATGTTGATGTCCACCGGTGGATGTTTGGGAACTTATGTGGCGACTAGAGATATAGAATTCATTAAATTGGAGGTCACCTAGCATAATTGTTAGAGCACATGCCGCGAAAGCGAGGGTCAAGGGTCCGATCACCGGTGGTGAAATATTTTCTATTTCTCTAGTGTCTTGTCTATGCTGAAATTCTACAGAGCTCATTCTCTAAGTCACTGCTTGGGAACTTTTTCCATCGACAACCTCTTGCATAAAAATAATTCTTTCCCGCCCCTAAACAAACTTGACCATCGTATAAAAGTTCAAGCTTGTGTGATAGGAATTGACTAGGAATAACAATGATAAAAATGGCTCTCTTATCGCCTGTTATGCTTCTATTATGAAAACAATTTCCTGCAGAAATTAATCGTTCTGATATTTGATAGGTTATGAGCCCATGAATGTCATTTGCGGATCCCGACCGGCTAGCGGGCCGCAGCTCGCGGACCATTGCTATTACGACCCACCCTAAGGGTCACGTGACCGGTCCAAAAGCTAAACAAAAACATCAGAGGCTCACAGCTTGAGTTACTCAACCCTTTTATTGAATAACTCTGCTTTTTTATAAGCTTTACTAAGGAAATGAACCGTTTTTCCTGTTAATCTTTTCCATCGACAATTTACCACTACGTGTGATGCGACCAGTCAAGTTAACACCCACTAGACAATTTTGGCTACCTCGTTACCGTCGACATATGTATTTGCATGCAACTCTCCTGTGTTACCGAGTTACAGCTTATGTGAAGGGCGTTCTCCAGAGAGCCATTGCTAAATCTTTCGTCACACTGGCTAACTTTATTCTAGCTATGAGAAAATCACTTTTAGGCTTTTGGCAGGGCGACCTAAATAACGTTACTTAAATGACCATGTCTTTCGAATTGATGTTTGCAGGTCTAAATGATGACAATCTCTTATTGGGGTCCCATGACAGGTAACGAATCCTCTCAATGGACAGGTGTACTTGACGAACTGCTATACACGCCAACGAGGAATTTTCCACGAACAAGCTACAAAACTTGTGGCATGTTAAGCGAAAGATTCATCCGTTTTCACATGTTTTCATTTGGATCTACCGTCCATGTGCTCAAATATAAATATTAGAAATACACGAAAACCCCACATCTATTTAGTATATTGAAGTTTGGTACTTTTTCAGGTTCAACTCATTGGACAAAGGAAAACAACTGAAAGGTATTAGTGTAACGAGAAAAGGCACAAGGCACAGGACTTACAATCCCTCCCCATTAATAACACTGGTCGACATTTTTTTCGACCAAAATGTTACTATTTTTTCACGCTCATTTTGAAAATCAATCAGTCCATTTCTCCCTATCACGTCAAGTTTTGTCGCTACAGGTATATGCCTGTTATGAAGAAAATGGGCGAAATGTCTAATTTCACGGGGAATTTAATGGATATGTTACTGACAGTAAGACCTTTTTAACATTACATTCACTGCTATTCAAATCCTAATAACCCTCAGAAAAGAATTAATCAGCTACTTTAAACTTTTCGCAAAGACAATTTGCCAGTATCTGTTTACAACAATACCACTGTCACTCTGGAATTAGTCGGCCGTCTGGATAATCCACCATGCATTGTACTACAACAATAACCATTAAGAAGACTAGAAACTTTGTTCAATAGCATGCGAAGGAATTCCTCGCCTCGAAATCAATACCGTTTCTTGAGCTACAGGTAAATCGTAACTTACAGTCGGTCTTGACTCTGGATATTGAAGACGACAATAACGATGGCGACGAATGGCCAAAATAGCAAAAATGGCGGCAGCAGGAAGACCACTGACATTCGACTGGAGATTCTTGAGTATCGACTGGAACACGAGGCCTACTCCACAACTCTCTCTCCGATGCAACTAGGCTAATTCGTTAGATATGTTTTAAACAGTGAAGTCTAAAAATTGTGTTTCCCAATTATCGTAATAAGTATTGATGAGTTCACATTTATATCCATATATGGGTCGTTAATACGATCTCTGCATACTGGCTTGCCGTCTTGTACAAATTTATCCATATTTGGATGAAGATCATCATCATCATCATCATCATCATCATCATTATGGTGTTTGCTTTTCGTGCTAAAGTAAACCATCTCTGTGTGCTTCGCAAGCCTTTTTATCTTCGAGTAAAGTGTTACTTGCGGTATAACGACAATGATGATGCAAAAATCAGTCAACGATTTTGACTTCAGATTACACAAATGACAAGAAAGATTCCTATCGAAAGGTGATAGAGGCTGTCCACTGAGCCTATGTGTGAAACCCTTGTTTGCACCATGGTAACAGTTCGATCACGGCGTGTCCTAATTACAATTATGATTTTACAATATTTGATCGTACAAGCAACCAAGCGGATAATTTCTAACATATCCTTTTTCCATCTTTAGATGAAATGGTTTTACATAAACGTTTTTCACAATTTATGTGCGTTACGAACTATCAATAAATGTTACTCTATTTACAGGGAGGACAATGATACTTATATTCTTACAATTCTTACAATTATTAAACAAAACACCGTAAATAAACAATACAAAACACATGAGCATAAAGTGGTGCTACTGGGATAGATGTCTAATTATTTGTATGCTTTACGCATTTACTATTTACAAGCAACCAGCCTTTTATATTTCTTCGCTACATTGTTATTCCATAATTTCATTCACACCCAGGTAGCACAAAAATGCGTGTGTGCTAATTATATTTTCATCGAGAAGAGAGTATTTGAAGTGTTAGTTTTGAAAAGACCACTAGAGAAATAGAAAGTATGTCACCACTGGTGATCGAATGATTCTCGATGATACTTTCTGATTTTAATGATGATACTTTCTAATTTTAATGATGATACTTTCTAATTTTAATGATGATACTTTCTAATTTTAATGATGATACTTTCTAATTTTAATGATGGTTTTTCTGTTTATTTAGGGTAGTTTCAATGTCGGGCCCACTGCTCATCAGGGGTCTTTGATTGAGAGATTGCCTACTTGATGCTCCGTTCTTATGAAATTGAAGGTATTGGCAGTAGTAGCTACTGTTGACGTGAGGCTCTGATCTTTCGTCTAAGGGCTTGCTTTGAAGTCCATCGACTGGGATTCATTTCCAATGCCGAGAAACTAAGGCAACTTCTCTTTACCATTATTACGGACCGCACTCGGTCTATATAAGGGAATTGGGGAGACAGGAACAATAACCGTTTCGAATGAATGTTATTTGTGTTGAGATGCCGCACACTTGTCACATTGTGTGGCTCTGAATATGCATGATATGTAAATGAAGGGAACTCATGACTGAGGTCTGATCAGCCGCTATCGCCAAGAAGGAGGAGTTAACATGTGAATTTAGAAAAGACACAGAGAAATAGAAAATGTGTCACCACCTCCGCTCCAACCCGTGACCCATGCTATCGTGGCGTGTGCTCTGCCGAATGAGCTTATACTTTCTAACTTTCGAAATGAGCTTTGGACAGATAGATGGGGAGGATGGCAGTCCTTCCTTCTTGAGGTCATATTGCGCAGAGGGGCTGGTCCCCAATTGCGTTGAGCCCATTGCTTATCAGGGGGCTAAACTGAGAGATTGCGGGTCAATATCCACCGGTGGGTGGGGTTAATATGGCGACAAGAGAACTGCAGCTTGTTAACATCCGCTGGTAGAGCTGATCGAGCAGCTATGCTCTCTTACGTCGAGATGGGTGGGAGAATCCATCCATTATGTCGAAGTCTTCGAAGAGAAAATCGTTTTCCATTCCTTTTGCAATTTTTCAGAATTTTCTGTAATTCGTTTGTGAAATACACGTTTTCTCAAACGAATTAGCAGAAATTTAATGCAGGCGCTTAAAAAGTATCAGAATTCTGGAGTATCCATCAACCATAGGTGACGTTTGTACGCATAACAAAAATGCCATCGTCATAAATATCAATCGGGTACTGAGGCACCAGCAGATGAAAAGCTATTCTGTGTACAGGCACTACAATGTACTTTGAGGTATCTACCAACAAATGGCTATTAGTTTCACTTTGAAGAGCTTCTTCGCCAAGCCCGTACTCTTGAGTCCCGAATAGTTGGGGGGGTTGGAAATGGAATGAAAAATTAATAGTTGGGGGGTTGCAATAATTGGGGGGACCCAAGCGGGAAATTAAATTAAATGGCCATCAGCATCCAGCTCTACACAATTTACAGACTAGCCTCTCTGTACGATACGAATTGTCCAAGGAACGACTGCCATCAGGCACACCAGCCTGTCCAGAGCCCATTAAATGTTGCAAAGTTTCACCAAGAAGAGAGGACTTGAAGTAAACAGTTTGTAGAAAGTTCAACGAGAAAATATAAAATACACTACCACCGGAATTCGTGCCTGTGACTCACCCACCGCCCTAAAATTTGTCAATACTGATTATTTACAATCATCCAATCCAAGATAGTTTCCTAATACGAAAATCGATGATCTGTTCATAAATTTCAGACGTTTGGTCCTAAGAGTGTGGAATTTAAGAAGGTGATCATCCCTTACTTTCTTTCTTGTCATTAAAATAAAGGAAGTCCCGTGCTCTATTCAGAGCGCATGGGATGTGATATGGTAGAGCATCACATGTCCTGACCCTACAGTATTGTAAGCTAGGGTGGCCAGTTTCCTCTCCGCCTCTTATCCTTCCCCAGCAAATACCAGGTACCTATTTTCCTGCTGGGTGTGCAGTAGGACTTTTCTGATTGAAGGCAGAGCATGGACTCGAACAATCAACCTTCAGCTTGCTAGACCAGCTCTCTACCGACTGAGCTAACTCGCCTCTTCTCGTTACATAGCATTAAAAAATCAACTCGGTACCTACCTCTAGTATATCATGGCCGTACACACCACATTCTTCAGAATTCAGACCGCAACTTTTTAGGGCCTGGAGTGTTGTCGGGTTTCTCTGAGCAAGACTTCGAAGAGTAGTTGTTGCTAAAAGTTCTTCCGGGTTGCTAACTCCGTTACTAACGGCATATGTGTCTCGCAATTCGATTAATTCCCTAAAGCATTGCTCTTGGTCTTCCTGGGATAGACCCACAACCTCCTCTTTTTGATTTTTAGAAGTGGATTTCCGGCTTCGGTTTGATATATTCAACGAGATCTGAAAGTTACAATGTACTGTCAGGTTAGAATTTGGAACATGAATATTAAAAAGCATCGGAATCACATTCAATGCCCATGCAAACATAAATAGTACTTTACATAAAATAAAGTCAAATATTCGATTGGCTCATCTGAACGTAAAAAGTAGGGGTGCAACGAATGTTTGGGATTCGGTATTTGTTGATCAGTATTCCTAAAGGCAAAATAAAATTTGCTTAAAATTATTTTGGCCAACCTCGAACTACCATAATGTCGCATAAAATAAATTGTAAACTATCCTAAATTAAGAACTATCAAATAAGCGAACTAATTCATAGAGACGGATGGAGCACTCCTCAGGGATATTATTTAATGAGTTTTACCAGCTGCAACTGGCTTGTCTCCCGTTCTGGTCTCTTAAGTGCATATAACACATCATGTAAATTAGTCAAAAAGACCAAGAAGCGACTGCCTTTATTCCCCATCTTTAGCACTCAATGCCGTTTTATGACAAAACTCCAACAAAATACTTTTGGCCCGGCAGCAGATATTGGGCAGACCCATTAAAAAAAGAAACATTGGTATCTTTTCACGTCTGGTCATAGAACGTTCTCTTCGTATTTTATTCTATTACTATTGCATATCATATTGAAAAGTTTCCACACACTTGTGGTGAATCAACTAATGCAATTTACAATGAGCAACGCCTTTCAAAGTGTGTTTCTTTTACTTACTAAATAAACGTTTGACTTTTTGTGCCAAAACCAAGCTCATCAATACACATATCTTATACCAGAGGCACAGAGGAGTTCAACGAACCTCACCCACCCTATCATTATAATGGTAAAAAGATTGCTCAATCATACCTTCAATCTTCTCAGTGTTAAGTATAAATCTAATGTTAAGATAATCTACAGAAACAATACAGTAAATAATGTCGCAAGAATATTTACGATAAGATCGTGTTTTTCGATATTACTTCAAACAAAATAATAAACAATTAGGACTTTCATATGCACAATATAGCATGATAATCCTAAGTCTGGTGCCTAAATCTACTTGACTGTTAACGTGAGCAACGAGCATCTTTTGATAAACTTAACCACTATTAGACTCTGTATCTGATGTAAAGAGATGTCACATGCCAAATGTAAAGTCCAATCTAAGATGACGCGATCAAGGTATGTGTTCATTATGGAACAAACTCCCTGGGAACAACATTTCTGCCGCTTCCAGTTTCTTTTCAATTTCTTGGCTGACATTCACAGCCATATGTCAAGACTGACCATACGCAGGTTTTAAGCACCCTTCTTTAGTTACGAATTTTCTATTTCTATTGTTGAGTATGGGTCGAAGTTTTGGAAAAGGTTCACCAATCCTATAAGTGCAATATTTTACTAACTAGAGTCTCACTAACCTGTGGTGTCGGGCATGTAAGACCATTTGTAACATACTTGATTGGATTGGTTGTTCCTTTGGTGAGGCATTTTGTCAAGTCAAAAAAGTACAGATACTCATGCCTTATTAGCCTATTTTAAACGCTTTGTGCACCATGGAATGTACGCAGCTAGTTTATGCAAACTATGCCAAATATGCGATATTAGCTTACGTTGAATGCTTTGTGCGCATGGAATGCACACATCTATTGTATACAATCTATGTCAAATATGCCTTAATAGCCTATTTTGAGCGCTGTGTGCACCATGGAATGTACGCATCCAGTGTATGTAAAGTATGTCAAATATGCATTATTAGCCTATTTTGAACGCTTTGTGCAGCATGGAATGTACGCATCTAGTGTATGTAAACTATGTCAAATATGCATTATTAGCCTATATTGAACACTTTGTGCAGCATCGAGTGTACGCTTCTAGTGTATGTAAACTATGTCAAATATGTCTTATCAGCCTATTTTGAACGCTTTGTGCACCATAGAATGTACATATCCAGTGTATGCAAACTATGTCAAAGAAACCTTATTAGCCTATTTTGAATGCTTTGTACACCATGGAATGTACGCAGCTAGTTTATGCAAACTATGCCAAATATGCGATATTAGCTTACGTTGAATGCTTTGTGCGCATGGAATGCACACATCTATTGTATACAATCTATGTCAAATATGCCTTAATAGCCTATTTTGAGCGCTGTGTGCACCATGGAATGTACGCATCCAGTGTATGTAAAGTATGTCAAATATGCATTATTAGCCTATTTTGAACGCTTTGTGCAGCATGGAATGTACGCATCTAGTGTATGTAAACTATGTCAAATATGCATTATTAGCCTATATTGAACACTTTGTGCAGCATCGAGTGTACGCTTCTAGTGTATGTAAACTATGTCAAATATGTCTTATCAGCCTATTTTGAACGCTTTGTGCACCATAGAATGTACATATCCAGTGTATGCAAACTATGTCAAAGATACCTTATTAGCCTATTTTGAATGCTTTGTACACCATGGAATGTACGCATTTAGTTCATGCAAACTATGCCAAATATGCCATATTAGCCTATTTAGAATGTTTTGTGCGCCATGGCATGCACACATTTAGTGTCTACAAACTATGTCAAATATGCATTATTAGCCTATTTTGAACGGTTTGTGCACCATGGAATGTACGCATCTAGTTTATGCAAACTATGTCAAATATGCATTATTTGCCTAATTTGAATGCTTTGTGCACCATGGAATGTACGCATCTAGTGTATGCAAACTATGTCAAATATGCCTTATTAGCCTATTACATAAGTAGTAACTCAACAGGACGTGTTGTGATTCGCATAACAGACCCTTGTAACGCTACTGTAAAGACTTACTTACATTTGGACAATCAATGCCCTAGCGCTTTGCAGACCTATAATGATCCTTCGACAGCAGTATCAGCAGATTTGCAATGGAAAACA
Source organism: Alatinidae sp. Z8VKAUB7J3 (assembly GCA_010016025.2). NCBI lineage: Eukaryota > Metazoa > Cnidaria > Cubozoa > Carybdeida > Alatinidae > Alatinidae sp. Z8VKAUB7J3. The sequence goes on from JAAAKM020073195.1 coordinate 101,859,488, forward strand.
TTTCCAAGTCGAGGTTTTTTGGCCGGCTTTCAAGTAAACATGAGTGCGTTATCTTCGGCCATACCTTTTCAGATTGGGCAGATGATAAATTATAAGATTGTAAGTATGACGGAGAGCAGGAGTATAAGTCAACGCCTTCTGTTTGACCCCGCAAAAGAACCTTTCAAAATCTTTACTCTACCCTCTTTGATGAGCATATCTCAAGCGAGTCTTGTAGTCCACATTAATGTGAATAATATTACGCAAGTTGGAGGACCTTTGTCCGCCTTCACATTCTTCACCATGCAGTTATATTACCATTGTATTAAGGAGAGCTGCCTACAAGCCTTAGAGCAGCTGAATACATCGCAAACAGCAAGTGATACGACTGAATGCATTCCTTTAATGGATAGTCGCTTTTATGGTGTTCGATTCAAGTCTTGCTTTGGTAAGTTCGCATTTTTTTAAATATTTACTTTCTCCTTTAAAGAAGTTTCATGCACATTTCGAATAAGTCTATATCTTTATAGGTCATATCTAATTGCTATATTACTTGGGTTTTGTTGATCATGGATCGGCTAACTTTAATTGTGCCAACAGATCGCGCAATTATGAAACGCTGTTAAGTGGAACAAAAGGAACTGACAATCGAAATTGAAAATAAACCATCCTATTCCTGCTGTTACACATTGTTAAGAGGGTATCGGGAAAATTTGGAGCGTATATTTTGCAAACTGTTAGCTAACTTTGTTTTACTCTCTTAAGCTACTTATTTACCGACAAGTTAAGAAAGACAGACGAGTATTGGAAATATCTCATCCTGCACTGAATGATATATTTCTTAGTCTGTTCTCAGTTCCTTTGGAAGCTACCATGCTTTGTGTTAAGTTTCCATCCATTAAATGTCTACGAGTGATATTTTTTTTCTGAGAGAAATTGTATTATTAAGAGCGTTTTAAGATGAAGCCTGTTCAGTTTCCCTTAATGCTCACACTGATGTTTGTAAAGTGGCTTCGTCTTAGACGCAAAGACCGAAAACATCTGAGTTCTATATGTTCTAATAGTTACTATACTACAAGTTGGCTGTCTAGATACTATACTATACTATACTATACTATACTATACTATACTATACTATACTATACTATACTATACCATACCATACCATACTATACTATACTGCACATTACCTCAATATGCTATACTATTCTATACTAAACATAATACAATATGATGTACTATTATTACATCCTATAGTTTGTTAGTGGTACAAAACAAGAATATTGCGCGAAATAGCAATAACCTTGTGTACTTAAAAGCTTTTTTCGTCTGACACTCCTCACGTTAGTACTCTGAGGAGTGTCAGACAAAAAAAGCTTTTAAGTACACAATGTTTTCGCTATTTCCTGCAATATTATTATATCCTACGATGAGTAAAACAATATTACCTGGCCTTGACTGCACCTCGTTCAGTCTCATATCTTTTTAACATATTAATGATACCCTATAATATACATAACCATTGCGGTCTTAATAAATCAAATAAGGATACAATGGTGAGACCATTACCTGGTAACAGTATAGCCCAAAGAACTTCGGTAGAAGTGTTCTTGGATTTTGATGTAAATTCTGTCGGTGATTGAGTTAAAAATATAAGATATATATTAAGTAAAAAATATAAGATATATAAAGAGATATACACACGAAGATAAAAATCTTAATCATAAATCACGAGCAGACTTTTCCTTATCCGATCGTAAGGCCGAGGGTTGACAAATGATCGCTTTATCAATTCTATAATAGATGATGCAATTTCTTGCTTATAAATGCAAGCAATACTTCGGCTTTCGGTCATACTAGGAAGACGACTTTCGCATACAAACGGATACCACCAACCCTGCACATCAACAGCCCCAAGGCACAAATGTAGTACGTTTCGTACCATACTGTCCTATCCTGCTAGATACACATTAATTTTAGGTTGAAGAAAGATGGACTCGTCACTAGGTGACCCCTCCTTGCTTACAAATGCAGTCAATATTATGAGCTCTCTTTAGACTCACCCTTACCTAATGCCTGGTTCACATGGAGGACAAAACGGTTTCAAGGAGCTTAAAATAGATATAAATTGGTTTTTACGCCTTAAAAACAAACTGATTCACATGATGGGACAAAACGGTTTTAGTCGCAAGGCATTAAAATCATTTGATTCACATGAAGGACCAAAGTGTTTCAAGGTACCTGGTAACCAAAACGAACTAGTCGCAAAGGGATTAAGAATATCAGCAGGGTGACTGTGGAAATCAGCAGGACTATTGTCAAAGTGTTTATTTTAACGTTCTAAGAAACTATAACATCAATTAATCACGACAATGAAATTACTTACTGACACACATACACATACACACACACACACACACACACACACACACATACACATACACACACACATACACACACACACAAATACACACATACACTCATACACACATACACACATATACATATACACATACACACACACACACACACACACACACAAATACACACATACATACACTCATAAATACATAAACACATACACACATACAGACACAGAGCTTTGGTTACCTTGATAGCTTGGTTAGAACGGATGCCAGATCTAAGGCGGATATCAGAAAGAGGACTACCCTGCCAAAGTCAGGATTTCAGGATTAAAAATGCTTTCCATTTTCACGAACAAGAACCTCCCTGACAGAGTTCAAGGCACGATAGCTCAAATGTTATATATTTAACTCTGACTTAACAATGTTTTTACAATGTTAACAATATTTTTATTGAACAGAACTGTTTATTTGTGTTTGGTGAACATTTCACCCTCAGTGGTCTGGGCTTTTCCAGACCTTAAAGTCTCTTGGTAGGATCTATTTAAACTCATACACTTCCTGTAAATATTTGATACCTAATATGTGTTGTTTACAGGACTGTTTCAATAATTTGTTTCATAAAAAATCTGATAGACAAATTAAAAATTTTATTAGTTTTTTCGGTGGTTTCCTTTTAAAAAAGTCAAATGCATAAAATTGATCAAAAGCTATAGATTCAAAATCCCACTGTATGAAGATAAAGTCGAACCGAGTTGATGTGGACTTGCTGTGGACTTGCTGTGGACTTGTGGACAGCATGAAAGACAAAAAACGTTGAATTTTTCCTATAGGGGGCCTGCATCCCTTGTGACTCTGCAGACATCTAGCATGCGCACAGACAGAAACTACGGACGCAGTACCAACTTCAGCTGGGATAATCTGCACGCAGACAGGCAGACATTATTATGACGTCAACAGTTGTGAAAGAAAGATGATCCGTTGTGATGGAAGGATGTTGCGCTTTATGGTGGGCATTTTTGGAGAGACAGGATTAGATATGAGGAAGTAGCTCGGAGGTGTGGTGTGAACAGAATCATTTCCACTCTCCTGAGTTTTGATAGTTGAGTTATTGTAGTTATTAACCAATCAGCGTGCTAGAAAGCCATGTGCTCTCGTTCCACAGTTTTTACTGAATAGATTCTTGTTGTTTTAATTAGAAGAATTTTATTGAAATGATACTGCAATACACATTAAAACAGTAAATGGTCTTGAATTTGTTCAATACATGCAGCTGAATAAAACATATAACACCAAGAGCATGTTCAGCAACACGACTAGTGTATCCTTCAATAGGAACAAAACAGTGTTATAACAGTATAACAATGTTACTGGTAGTTTCGTTCATATTTGTCCAGCTTGCATTTGAAGGATAGTTGTACACAGCGTCTCTCTGATCCTCCCAATACAACAGGGATCGGCAATTTGTGAAGAATGTCATCCTTCTGGATGCTTCCACAATCACCATTGTCAGCAACAAAAACTGCTGTGCCTTGGCTAACATATCCACTGACCTTTGTCAGGAATAAGCCTCAATAGTATTCCCCTTTAGAATCTAAACAGTCAATTCTGAAAATATAGTTTCGAATGACGAAATCACCTTCAATGAATTTGTCATCATCAAGGTCATCACATGAACTTTCACTTTCAAGTAGTTGATGTACATCATAAACTTCCCCATCTGATTCAGACTCAGATTGTTTGTAGTTAACAAAAAGCTTTTGATTTACCTTTCTCCCCAGTCGCTTCTTTTGAACAGTTTTTGAGCTGGCTATTTCATCCCAGATAGGTGTGGCTGTTAGGATTTGCATTTTCACTTTTTTTCCCCTGGCAACTGCTTTTCTCTTTCCTGGTGCTTTTGGCATTACCACAATCGCAGATGGTGAAACATAATTGTCTGTCTTCTCAATAGTCAGATCAAGCTTAATGACAGTAGAGTTGTGAGCATTAGACTCATCAACATTGATCATAGGCTGCTACAAAGTCCAAGTCAGTGAATATTTGCCTATTAAACGGATAAATGCCAGTTTTACTAAAGCCAGGAATTGCATTTGCTGGTGTCACAGAAATCATCTGTGACTCACATACTTGTAAGTTAAGGAATGTCATTAATTGTAACAGTTCTTTCAGGGTTCGAACGTAGCCACGCATCCATTGCTAGATTGAAGGCGGTCTTGAAAGGGCCAAATACGGATCTATCAAGAGATTGCAGACGATGTAAGGTGTGGGGTGGGATAGTTAACATTACAATCCCATGCTCTTTAGCCAAATCAATAATGTCTCGACTACAGTGTGAGGAATGATTTTCCAGGATAATCAGAACAGGTCCTGATTTATTGCAGTGCACATGCTCAATGAAATGATGCATGTACTCAATAAATGGAACGTAGTAGTAGTAGTAGTAGTAGTAGTAGTAGTAGTAGTAGTAGTAGTAGTAGTAGTAGTTGTTGTTGTTGTTGTTGTTGTTGTAGTAGTACTAGCAGCAGTAGTAGTAGTAGTAGTAGTAGTAGTAGTAGTAGACATAGACGTAGTAGTAGTAGTAGTAGACATAGACGTAGTAGTAGTAGTAGTAGTAGTAGTAGTAGACGTAGTAGTAGTAGTAGTAGTAGTAGTAGTAGTAGTAGACGTAGTAGTAGTAGTAGTAGTAGTAGTAGTAGTAATAGTAGTAGTAGTAGACGTAGTAGTAGTAGTAGTAGTAGTAGTAGTAGTAGTAGTAGTACTAGTACTAGTAGTAGACGTAGACGTAGTATTAGTTGTAGTAGTAGTAGACGTAGTAGTAGTAGTAGTAGTAGTAGTAGTAGTTGTGGTTTGCATTGATCTTCTGACCACGGGGAAAAACATCACTACCTCAAAACACAAATGGTTCCTGTATCAGCCCTGTCTGGAGCGGGGAGAGGCGTGGGAGTGAATTGAAAGCGCTGGAAGGGGGTACATTTTGGAATTTTCTTACTACAGGGCAGGAACATTGGTATTCGTCGACCCCTTTTCGACCCCCTGAATATTCATCGACCACCATTCGATCCCTTGGGTATTCATCGACCCCCTGGATGGTCCCATCGACCGCTTTAAGAACGCAGATTCTACGTGATAACGCAACGTAAGATCCTGAACGGTCTTTTTCGTGTTTTTAACCGATAAATTACTGAAATGGTATGTTTTAAGTCTCTGTTATGTCGTTTTACAGGAAGCAGCATCACTAGAACGTCGCTTCAATCAAGTGAAGGCAGCAACAACTGGCATCACATCATCAGCAGAAGAACAGCTGTCGAGAGTCAGGTAATTGACAAATTTTTCAAGGGCAACTGAAAATGGGTGAAAGATAATGTAGACTTACACTTCAATCTTTGAGAAGTAGCAGAACTTAGATCTTAGATCTTAGGGAGAAAAAAAGTAACGACCTCAGTCCATTAATTAACAATAACGTATAATCTGCCCCTTTGTATTTGTTTTAATAGCTATTTGTTCCTTGTTAGTTGTTACCACTTTCCTACTGTTCCTTTGTCATTGCGTTTGTTTACATCTGTGTAGTGTTAACCTTAGATAATTTTTTCTCTCCATCGTACAGATCGTATAGATTATTCTACCCCTTAGTAGCATACAGTTTATATTTACTCTGAATAAACCAGCACTTAAACAATTTGGTTTCCAAATGCCAAATGTGTCCCATTAAGAAGGGATTCTAAAAGGTGGTGATGCGGAGAGTAGCCAGGGGTGTCATTATTTATTTATGATCTTATAATTCTGAAGTATAATTTACAAAGCAGAAGTTTTAACAAATCTCTAAAATTCTTGGTATTGTTGCCAGTGTCCATTATGTGCAAAAGTGTGTTTTCTCACTCTTTTTACATGAAAACTAAATATATACAAGTATATATTGTATGTCCAGCATCAAATCTGGCCAATGCTTTTGAAGGAAAATCTGACATACAATACTTCTGTGCAAAAAAACTAAGCTCTTTTTTCACTTTTTTTACATATAACTTAGTACTTTTTTAATGGATAATACCAGAAATGAATGGATTATAGCCATGGTAAATTATAACACCATTCACCACTTTTGCATAGTATTAGTATGGCATAGTTTGAAATTTGGCATTGGATACAATGAAAATTTTGAAAAAATATGCCAAGTTTAGTGCTTAAAATAATTCAACCAGTGTCATAAATGACTAGCATGGTATTGTCGTAAATTCAGCCAACGTCAAATGTTATCATACTTTTCTCTAGTTGCCACAGTAGCTACCAATCATATTTCAGTTTCTCTAGGATCTTTTCAAAATTGCCATTTCAAATTCTCTCTTCTTGATGATACTTTTTAACTTATAATTGGCTTTGGAAAGGTAGATACGCTGGATGGAAGCTCTACCTTGGTCATGCCACATGGTGTTGCAGGGCTGACCTTCAATTGCATTAAGCTTTTGATATCCACCTGAGAATGATTAGAACCTGATACTGCTGTAACATTTTGGTAAATACATAATGGGATACTTAAAACTTATCATAATTATCTGGGCAGTAAAGTTTGCTATCCAGTGCACCCCTGATGTGATGAATATAATGTTAAAGACTTTTACATGGAACTGATAAACAAATAGAAGAAATGCGTTACAAGTATATATATACTTATATATATATTTCTCAAAGAGTGGAGCATTACCACAATAGCTTGCAATTAAATGGCGCTGACCGGATTTGAACCCGGGTTCCTCATGATTACTAAACCAACGCCTTAACCATTGAGCCATCGAGGCTCAAAAGCTAAGGTGAAGATTCTAGTGTCAATCTTTCGCGAATTCTCCTCCAGTCAGTGGGTACGGGGAAATTAATTAATTAATATTTATTGTGTTTCGTAGTGCTTTCTTTAACCAAAGAAGGACCAAGCAACTGCATCAGGTTATCAAATGTCGAAGGCAGCATGCGGAAGTAACTGAAAAACATCGTGTGGTCTTGCAGCCTCATTTCTTGTATCAGGTTGTTGTGATGACCTTGTCTTCGTCCCTGTTGCCATAATTTGTGCACCCAGATAGATCTTTGTTTCTTTCTCTTTGTTAACACAATGAGAGAAATGATCTGAGTTTGCAACGGCAGAGCAAGTAGACCGTCTTCTTGATTTGAACCCATTTTTAAACTGACGCACTTTGACGCATCCAGTGTGAATAGCATCATTTGAGGGGCGCCGCGCCGTGCCGTGCCGCACCGCACCACGTCCAGTGTGAATTCAGCTTTAGAATTGGTGGGAAAACCCTCGACATCTATGCCTTACGCGCGCCGCGAGGCGTTATCTTTCTAACCTTTGTTTATGCCAACAAGTTTTGGTCAATTGTTGGTGATTCGCGGCCCAAACTTAAAAAACAAATGACAATGGAAGTCTCATTAAAAGTTGCAAACTCTTTTCTTAACATATAACCACTGTAATGACACAAAATATAACCTTGCGACAGAAACATTGTTCAGCCGCAGTGGGAAAAAGACCCAGTAACGAGATTGAACATTTTCTGTGACAACATTTATTGTGTCCCTTTGAATGCTTCGTCTTCTTCTTCTTCTTCTTCTAATTCTTCTTTTTCTTCTTCTTTTTCTTCTTCTTCTTCTTCTTCTTCTTTTTCTTCTAAGTTCAATGTCCTTTAAGGACGTTGAAGGACATGTCATGCCACAGTTTTGGATCTCTTGTCACGTTAATGGTGTTATTTGATTTTGTCATGAAATTTCATCCCATGGCAGTTAACACTGTTTCTCTTTGTCTTCCTCACGCTTTTTACCCATCGATTTTCTCTGTGAGTATGGTGTGTTCCAGTGAAATCTTTCTTGTCAGATGCCCTAGAAATTTCAGTTGCGGTCCAAACGTAAAATACAAATGACAATGGAAGTCTCCTTAAAAGTTGACAACTCTTTTCTTAACATGTAACCAAAACTAACATTTAAAATCCTCTCTTCTCGATGATAGAGAGCATCATCGAGAACTTTAATGGGCTTTGGGTTGATGACGGGCCGGATGGCAGTTCTTCCTTGGTCAAGTCACATGGTGCAGGAAGGCTGCTCTCCTATTGCGTTGAGCTGGATGTCGAACTCCACCGGAGGATGAGAGAAGCAAGCCATGAAGCAGGCTCAACTGCCCAGTAGGACCGCCTCTCACGGATTATGGAAAGCATCTGTCATTAACGAGAACAGATACTACATCCATTCCTAGCCAAAAGGCCGAGAGCCAACAAAGAATTGGCTCTCTTTGGGTGGGTTTGGATAAACATCAAGCCATGATCAAGTCATCAAGCTAACATCAAGTCCAAAGGAGTGTCAATTTAAAGTAAATTCAACTTGACTTGTAACTCATACATTAGAAAAGACACTCTAAAGATAGAAAGTCCCGTATTTCCCCAAAGAGGCGGCTTAAGAACGTCAGTTTTGGAAAGGCACTAGAGAAATAGCAAATAGGTCACCACCAGGGCTGGAGATATGTAACATATGTTTTATTTCACTTGGTGCCTTTTCAAAACTAACGTTTCAAATCCTCTCTTCTCTATGATACATTTATTAAAGTATTATTGATACCAATAGCAGAGAAATAGAGTATGTTAACATTGGAGGTCATCTAGCTCAGTTGGTAGAGGACACGCCGCGAAAGCGTGGGTCACGGGTTCGATCCACGGAGATGACATATACTCTATTTCTCATGTGCTCTTTCAAAATTGATATCAATTAACCGTAAAGGTTTGATTTCCGCCCTCTATCCATTAAGCACCCTTTCTTTCAGGTAACTGTTTAAGAAGTGCCCATTTGAAAAAATCGAAATTAGTACGAGTGAAGACATATGAGAATCACTAATGCTACATAGGGAATAATGTAAGGAGTTTCATTAGCTCACCTTTTTTGCTAGACCTTAATGACAACAACACAAGATTGGAACAATCTGGGCGAGGACGCAAATAATTTCAAGGATATGTTAGAGTTTAAAAGAAAGTTGTTTCTTCCCTTTTAGCATAAAAATTTAATTTACCTTACGTACTTTTTATACATTAGATAAGTGAGCTTAGTATCTGTGTTTTATTGAATTGTAGCTTTTTAACACAGGGCTTCTGTAAAAATTACTGAGATAAGGGATTTTTAAATATTATTAGAAATATATAAAAATATAAATAAATAAACAAGCCATCAACTATAAACCTGCGTCCAAGAAAGACACTGAGCAAAATAAGGGAGTTGGAATCTTGTTCAGGTTACGTATGGTGCCATACGAACAATAAATAAATGTTTAAGCACAAGGAACGAGTAGTTTCGAGTACGAAATAGTTCAAGTTTGTTTTGATCATCTTTTGTCGAATATATGGGGAGAAATGATGATCTTACATTTTAGACATTCTTTATCCTTTGCAGTGCCATAGTGATAAGTCATTTACAAACCCCCCTTTTAAATTGATGGTATTCCAAGAGAGTGGGTTTCTGAAAGCGGTAAGTTAAAAAAAATATATATATCCATGGGAATTATCCATCAAAATAGACTTTGCCACGCCTTAAGTCACAATTATAGACTTTAATCTAACTTATAGCCCTTTGCTATTATATCATTAGAGTTTTGATATTCCAATTAACAAGTATGTTTAATTACTACAAGTAATTTGTAACTTTTAACTTGTAAGATTTTAGAACCCTTACTACCAACTATCCAAAACGGACCATTAATTTATCTTACCCTAATAACTATAGTAAGTATATAAATTTGATAGAAAATCAGTTAATAATGTCTTCCCTGAGTGTCTGAAAATTTAACCTTACCTTGACCATTATATGTAATTTTCTGACGGTGCTTCTTCTAACAGTATTAATTGAAGCTTTTTGAACGCCACCAATCTTTCCAACGTTGCCATAAATATGTTTTTAATGTAGAAAATCCTCTCTAGTAATCTTCTTTCTCATAGATTCTTGATAACCCTAGGTGTTCTCTTATAACGGCCGTGCTTTTGTGGGGTGGCAGTTGATAAAACATTTATGAATTAAAGAGGCTTCTTATGCTTTACAATAATAGTATAAATAAAAATAATAATAACGTATAATAAAATAGTTAATAAAGACTGACCTCAGACATTTTAGATCTAGAAAATTAATTTATTAAGGGATAATGTACACAATTCTTTAGTAAAAGCAGAATTTAAAGTTTGATTAGTAAATTTTTAGTAAATCACGCCTTATTAAAAACGCTGAAACATCTTATGGTTAAACGTTTTACAACCTTTGCTATTTTGTTAACATCATGTCTTGGACTGAAATATATAAGAAATACAATCAATAAATGCTATATTTTTAGATAGAAACAGATAACTAAGTTGATAAAGTCTGCATGCTTGTAAAAGTCGCTTGCGTTTAAATGTAAGTAGTTGATAAACGCCAACTCTTAATAACCTACTAGAAAGATTAATAATTCAGTCAAATAACCTTCCTGATAAGTGGCTCATTGGTATCCCCATGTAAACCTTTTGAGTTTTTGCAAGGTGATGATGTTACACTTTTGCCATACAGTGACATAGAAAATACGCCTAGAACCTATTCTACAGTTTCCTCGTCTCTGCAACAGAAAACATAACTTGCAAGACAAACTAAAATGTAGGTAGCTCTTTCAGAGAGTTGGGAAAGGTACTTGATGAAATTGCTTGATATATGTGTACATTTATAATTTTCCACCCTGTCCTAAGGGCCGCTTAGATCGTACACACATACACTGGACTAACGTTCTAACATAGAGCACTGAAAAGCGGCCCACAGGTGCTCAATAATATTGAGAATAATATTGATGAGACTAAATATTGACAACATTATTGATCGTCTGTGGATGGTGAAGCATTGCACCATATAGTTACAAAATCTAAAGTCCCTAGATTTTGATTTACGATCCGTCAATATTTTGTGCATTGCTTTAAGTATGTGATCAATATTGTGCCTCGTATGTCAGTCTAGGCTTGAATTTCCTGCATAACAAGGCAATTAAAACAACGGTGGTTCAAGAGCCAAGAAACAAGAAGGGTACCCTGCGAAATGACTTTGAAAGGAATTTAAACAGTTTACAGATTCAGCAACTCCATGTGCTGGAATTGACCAAGTATACAAACCAAATGTATAAAACTCCGATGCTCTAAACCTTTGGCCTATTTAAAACGTGTCGCTTTTTATTTCTTCGATTAATTTTGTGATAAGGGAGAACCGTCCTTGACGAAGGATACTAGTAAAATGAGCCATTGTCATTAAAAATGAATCGTCAGTGCAGGACGCAAAATGTTCACCAATAGAAGTCCGTCAGTGTCATCGTCACTTTTATTGAGCGGCCGTGCATCACTGACACTCAATAAATGACTAAATGCTTATATGGACATCATAGATGGCTATTCGAAGCATCGAACTTCAATACGAGGGGACCGGGTTACGTATACGTAAACGCGCTTTTTTATAATTTACAACTAATGGCAGACCTAATTAGTTTATCAAGGAACATAACAAATCAATCAAGTCGACTTTCTGACCAGCGAAAGTAATTGATTAGCTTTAATGATTAACCTAATTAAGTAATTTATCGTGAAAACGTTTACTTTTATTCATTAGTAACATCACCTAGATTTTCTGAGAACCTAACAACGTGATTGCACAAGAAATGTTTTTAAACGATAATTTTGAACCTCAACCTTTTAAAGAGTTTTAGCATCCTTTCGATAAAAAGCTTTGAAGACTCTGATTGTAGTTCTCAAGAAAAATCCTACAGTATGAGCAAATCTAAACCAGCCATCTATCCCACATCATCCTAGCAGTTGGAAGCATTCTCGCCATCACATGTCCCCTCATACTGTGTCAAGAGATCATCGCTCTTTTGAGTCCATCGTAGTGTGTATTTCTTGTGGTAGCCCCTCTGGATGTGTTCCCTGGCACTACTGACAATGCGTTTGTTAAATATGGCCATGTTTTCTTGATTTAGGGGAATTCTCCCGCTGTTAGTTTGCCATCTTCTGTTTCCGTAACGAACTTGATGCTAAGATGGAGGCGGTTAATATGTTCAAAGATATGTACGCAGATCTGCTTTTTTGATGATCGCAAAAACATCGCCAACATATCTTTCCCATATAGATCGTTTCTGGTCAGTGGTGATATGAGCTATATTTTTAAAGTCTTGCAGGTATATTTCAGGAACGATGGACGATTTAGGAGCTCCAATGGGCACACCATTACTTTGTGAATAGACCTTGTCATTGAAGAGGAAACAGGTGTTGTGAAGAAGTAATTGGAGGATGTTGAGGATGCTTTAATGAAGTTCTGCAGACTAGTGAAGTGGCATTGTTCATTAGGTCTTGGATCATGTCTTTGATGGGGATTGTGTCTGGTGCACAGAGGGGTGACATCAAAGGAAACCATGATTTCGTCAGTGTTGACTACTTGCTATTTGATGCAGTGTGCAAATTCAGCTGAATGTTTGCGATAGTTTGTCAGCAACATAACGGGAAAGTGAGTGACAAGGGCTTCCAGAGTAGGAAACTATAGGTCATATCGATACGTTGGGCTTGTGTTCCTTGGACAGTCAATAGAAACGTGGGAGAGGAGAATCCTTGGGTTTCATCTTGTGGTATAGGTGCTTGTCTAGAAGTCCGTCAATTTGTGCAATGTCAGGAGTGTCTTGCTGGCTTTCGTTTTGACTGTGTGCACGGGATTCTTTTTCAGGATCCTACATCAAAGACACGAGCGAAACCATCAAAAGAATACTCCAACGGCACAACATCGGATGCACATTCTTTACACCGTCCACCTTACGCAAAACTCTGTCCCAGAAGCAGAAACAAACAACATCGTGTACAAAATATAGTGTAAGGACTGTCGAGCGAACAATGATACTGCCATGTCAGTAACCGCTTAGAATTATTGGTCGAACGAGAGCGACGACACTTACTACTGTCATAATTGGTTCTCTAGGTGCTTGTAAATTTTTTTCATCCACCAAAATCTGCCATTCACTTACCCACTGACCTCGAAGCCGCTGACTATAGTAGAAGAAGAAGAAGAAGAAGAAGAAGAAGAAGAAGAAGAAGAAGAAGAAGAAGAAGAAGAAGAAGAAGAGGAGGAGGAGGAAGAAGAAGGAGAAGGAGCAGACGAAGAAGAAGAAGAAGAAGAAGAGAAAGAAGAAGAGGAAGAAGAAGAGGAAGAAGAAGAGGAAGAGGAAGAAGAAGAGGAAGAAGAAGAGGAAGAGGAAGAAGAAGAGGAAGAAGAAGAGGAAGAAGAAGAGGAAGAAGAAGACGACGAAAACGACGAAGAAAGCAGAAGCAGTTATAATCGGGATTCATAAGAAAGAGAGTTTGTTACATCATCATTTTAGTACTCTATTTTTGGCTGGTACTTGTCATGGTATATTGTCTTCTCCAAACGTTCTAGTTGCATATCAGAAAAAACTCGAATGACATAACAAATTTTATTTCTCTAGTGTCTTTTCCAAATTGACATTTCACGTCCCCTCTTCTCGATAATACTTTTTAAGTGTTATTTTCATGCTTACCCGAAGAACATGGTACCATACTGATGTCCCCCCGAAGTCGATGTGAAAGTCCGTGTAACTGTCCTTTACTCCCATGAGGCAATATTTTTGTACATACGGCATCGTGTGGGTACTACAAACACAAAAGAATCCGCATAAGGTATCGGTCCAAATCCTAATCAACAGATTGGTTCTATATTTAGCTATGATAATGTTAAAGCGATCCATAAATTAAACTGCCGAAAGAATGGTTTGACGCTTTTAACCACAAACAAGATCACAGTACCGCTTAAAATTCGTATGCAGCTATGAGTACCTAACTGACAAGACCTATCCCTAGCTCTTCTTTACATCAGAGAGAAATTTTTGGAAGTTAAAAATCAAGTTTTATCACCATGTCAGGCCTTATTTCCGTGTGATATGGCATCCAGCATCTGCCTGTAAAATGCCACTGCTTCTCGATTTAAATACCGAGCGACTACCTCATAACGTCATATTAAGCCGCGTACGTAATCAAGCCGCATTAAATTAAGCTGCGCTTTAATTGAGCCGCACTTGACAAAAATTAGCATAGGCGGCAGGAGTCAAGGGAAGTTTAATAATCTATGCAAATGGGTCCAATGACACTTCCTCTTTGTTCCTTGCTCTCCTTACAAAAAATTAAGCCGCGTTTAAATAAGCCGCGTTTTAATAAGCCGCGTTTTAATAAGCCGCGTTTTAATAAGCCGCGTTTTAATAAGCCGCGTTTTAATCTTGACAAGTAGAGTGCCAGTATATACATGCAATTTATAAATAGTACATACTCTGTATAATTTAACACCTCTCCCACTGTCTAATTCTTTACTTCTATTTAGAACCTTATAAACAGGGTATCCATACTAGGGTTTGCAAAAACATTAAATGAATTTGATGAAATGCAATCCAAGCTAAATTCTGCTATGGCACTGAAATAGGTTATTTCAAGGTAAGGGATTATGCTGAAGGAACCTTAAGGAAGCAAATCAAACACAACGAGATTTAAACTATATGTGCCTCAGTACTGTGACACTTAACTCCTACCAATTCAAAAAAGTGTTCTTAGCATACATTGCAATCTACAAAGTCTATTAAAGGAGTACGAAAGACCTAACTACCTCTTTGGTACTGGTTGCAACAACACATCTCCATTACCAACTGCATAGATCTCTTTATAGCCTAAATGAAGGCTGCCATTAGCAAGTGGGATCACAAGAAGGGCAAGGGTTCTGGAGCATTTTCAATGTTGGCATTTGTAGACATGTCTCTTCAACAAATATTGTGGACCTGACTTTGATGATAAGGTTATCCACATTTTGGTAAAATGTCCTATTGTTCTTTGTACAACTGTGATTCTAAATTGCTATTTCTGCCCAAGGGCACCTCTGGTCTGCTTACTGGTATCTGTTATCAATAGCATGTTAAAGATTGGTATTACAAAATAGAATACTTTTCTTTTAACAATGCTAGCAGGATTTCCCAGCATTGCCGAGGTACTAATTTAGTAAGAAACACAAACTTTTGTAGAAGAAGAAGGGGACCTGGAGACCCCCTTCATTCAACCTAATTTGAGTTGAGCTGAGTAGGGCATGCATGTTTAGTTCGTTCAATATATGTCTAGCATGAATATTTAGGATTTGTCAGGGCTAAATTTAAGAAAAGGGGCATTAAAGTACAATAGTGAGTTTCAACTTAGCCAAAATCTGAACATATACACTTAGGCCTAGTTGTTTTTTTCCTACACATTTTGCAAATGTATTTTCTGCAAACCACAGTCTTTCCACAGAGCCCTTCAGATTTCCATACTCTAACAAACTATGCCCATGTTTAAAGTCTAGTCAGTTCAAGATAGATACAGTAATTAGTTTACCATTAATAATTGTAGACAATTAGACAATAACAAAAATAGCATACATTACCAAGTTTACCCCTTTAAAATTGCTATTGTTTGAATAGATTAGTTTCTGTCTGTTGGTCTTCATTTTTATTTTGTTCCAAACAATAATTTCATACCCTATTGTTCTCCTCTTAAACCTCAGCCCCATACTTTAGAAATTCCAATCAAAGGAAAGTATCCTCTGTTAAATGACTGCTCGTGTGGCATGAAATCTTACAAGTACTTTCTTGTTCATTCAAACGATTTTCCACCAATAGCAAGCGGATAATTTAATTGATTCAAATGCCTCAGCATGGTTTCTCCATGGTTACAGTTTTCCTTCTTTGCTTCCAAATCTCCAATCAGATCTTGCGAGGCAGAAAGAGCTGCATCTGGTGTTTGCCGGCTGAAAAGAGCTTAGCGGAGTAGGATGAGTGATACGCGACCGGCAGACCTCAACCTTTATTCAAATTCAGCGTTTACAAACGATAGATACAGACAGGATGCTTGAAATTTTCTTCGAGAAAAGCAAGTAAAGGCTCTTTGCCAAATTTTTCGTTCTTTATGATTATTGAGTACCAAAATAATTGTATCCATGTTTAAATAAGTCAAGTTTGAGTGAGCTGGAGTGTCTGAATAGGAACAAAACTCTGTTCTAGGATAGCTTTTACACATAGATGTAGATTTTTGTTCTCTAAATACGAAACCTTGCACTCTTATGAGCATAATCATAGAAAGAGAGAGACGATTTTGCATTATTTGAAATTTTATCTCGGAGAAACAAGAACCCACCCAGTTGAGAGTAGCAAACGTTTTGCAACTCCGTCAATTTTAGGAATTATTCTCTAAATTTAATTGCCGCTGCTGAAGCTCTCTCAGGGAGTTTAACCCCCTCTTCAAAATTGCATTTTAAAGTTTTGGTTGTTCATTACGGTTAAAGGCTTGAGGACAAACTTCTAACCCTCTAAAAACTAGATCCCTACCATTCTATTCAGTGCTTCAATGCCCCTTTATTTTTCTGAGTGTCTCTTTCTCCAGCTTCTATATATTCTAAAAATTGCAAAGTTTTCCCGCTGGCGAGCTTACTATGCTCCCAGCCCCCCAGCTGCAGTTACTCGCGACTTCGTCGCTTCATACAAATATATATGAGAAAATCTTGCCCTAAATCTGATAAAGCTCCCCTGCCCTCAAAAAGGTCAAGTTGCGCCCCTGTTTTTCTACCCAGAGAATCTAAGTAGTATAATAATAACCTATGAACTCAGAAAGAGTGCTGGTCGTTCTTTAGCTCTCGTGCATCTGCGGTATTTAGTATCCTACCTGTGTACATTACACTTCCTTTTTCTAATTAAGGTAACTATGGTAACATCAGGATTGTTCGTTAATGTCATCTAGTCATCGAGTTTATTAGTTGACCTATGCAGTATCATGAACATAGCTCTTCACGGCCAGAACAAGCCTCCTGGCTTGAAGTTAAGTCTCTTACCGAAAAGGTCGAATTACTGCAGGGGATAACTTGTCCTCGGGGTGAGTAATGGGAGGGACAGAAGACTCAGAATGAGACACAAACGTTTGCACAGGAAGACACTGATTGGCTGGCGCGAGAAGTTGAGCGGTCGGATCACAAGGCACGCTGCAAGGGCTAACAGACACAAGCTGCTTATCAAGGTGTTCCTCCATTTGATCACGTTACTGGTGGGAAACACAATAAGAATGTAGACAAAAGGGAGTAGCTGAGCAAAAACAGAAGTGCGACGCAAATCAAAGTCAGAGGTAGCGAATCTAAGAGAACATTGGTTGGGAAGAGACATGAGCTGAGAATGCTGCTCCTGTGTCAACTGTTTATTACGTCTATTAGCAAATGAAGACTTTGCAGAAAGAGTCCTCTCAGGGGGGAGGGTTGTCTTTGTCTGAGAATCAGCCTGAGTCGAATGCAAATCAGTGATTTCAAGAAAGGTAACATTGCCTATCTTTCCACTCTGAGCGGTAACAGAATCTTGAAAAGGAAAATTTGGGCCATGGACGTTGACTTGGCTGTCAACATCTGGTAATGAAAATGATGCTGTACCACAGAAGGATCCAGTATTAAAATAGGGGTGATCACAGTCCAGTACAGGAACTGAAATTTCACTTTTGTGAGAAATGAATGTCGTCATCTCGGGCGAGGGCACGGGGTGGGCACAGAAAGACGCCCCCTGGTCAACTTGAACAACAGTATCAGGGTAACGATTAGATTCAGCTGGAGATGATAGACCTGAGGAGGTGGATGTCTGAGCTGGGGCTGCACTGGTGCCGTCAGGGTGAATAGGGGGTAAATGATTAACATTAACCAGATGTGATGCGTTACGAGGAGGAGATGAAGAGAGAAACTCGGGGGCCTGCAGTTGCCTCCACGGGAAGTCCTGAGAAAGTTTGGAAGACGAATTATTAAAATGGGAGTAGCTGGGGTGGCCACGAGAGTGGCAGTTTCTGCTGATATGCTCCACCCCATGGCAGGAGTTACAAATAGGCTGCCCATCAGTTGTACGCAAATTGCGACCACGGGAACCCCGAGAAAAATTTTTTCTTATTGTGTGAAATGGGAGGCACTTTTGATGGCATTATTTTATCATTAAATACTATTTTTAGGTCATTTTAGTTTTATAATATCCTCAATGGCATAGTTTTAAGGAGTGAGTGCTCTAGATTATTTTTATGGAGATCTATCTGTTTATTTTACAGAAAACAGTAAAATAACTGTTAAAGCCTGAGCAATGTAAGGAAGATTGTAAGGTTATCATTGTCACTTTATTTTCAACTGTTGAGGAACAATTAGTAAGGCAATTCCAGAAAATTAATGCTGGAAACTTACATAAATATATATAAGAGACATATATATGGTATATAAAATGAGATAAGATCATGTGGCTGTAATGATGATTTTCCAGAAGTGTTAGTATATAACATGTTTTGTAATACCTTGTCAGCCTAGCCTCTTGTCTAGTCTGCCACCACAGCAGTTTTTAGTTGACATCAAATAACATTTCTTTGTTGTTACCAGCAAACACTATATGCAATACTGATCTGACAGTAACTATATATGGTGCAAAGTTCACTGCCTCATTTTATTTCATAGTTTTTCAATGATTTATTATAAATAATAACTTGCTGCATATATGAGATCAAAATATACATTGTTTACTGTCTAAATACATGTTGTTTTTCCATACTATATACAAAACGCTTTGGATAACTAACAGAACAAGCCAATAGTAAATGTCTCATACATATATCTCCTAGCTTTTAGGACCAGAACACTTCTGTAATTTGTGGATGATGATTGGTTTCCAGGCAATGGATCTCACCCTCATGCAGATGTGCTGATGGGCGACAGAAAGTTTGTCCATTGAGCTGGGCCTTCTCTTTACTCACTTGCTGTACATATGGTTGAAAATACCTTGACTTAATTCTCTAAGGGTTGGGTGCTGTCACATGCTAATCCCTGCCTTAGTTGATGACACGTTTCCTTGGTTTTTCTTGCCAGGGCACGCTTATTCCAAGAATTACCCAATTATTAATTTTTGTTCTTGGGCTGTAACTTCTCTACCTAACTGAAAAGGAGAGGCTTGTCACCAAGCCATGATATAGTATATATATAATTGTTTTCTTGGAAAAAAGGGTTTTTGGACAGCATCACTTGAGTACTCTATTACCAAAACCTTTTGTACTTCTACATAAGTTATCATACTGTTCCAACATAGCTTTTCTATAAGCCTCACCTATAGGCTATTTCCTTTCTTGTGTGTGTGTGTGTACACTTTACGTAGCCACCAAGAAAATGGAAGAAGATCACAACTAAATATTAAGAACGCACATCTTTGTTAACTTATAAGATAAAAATCAGAAATAAATCTTGTTCCCCGTATAGAACTTGATACACCTTTCTGATGCGTTTACCATGTGGTTGAAAGGGATCAACGTTATATAGAGAACGTCACATATCAATTAGATAGGTATTGAGAAGACGCAATTTAACACCCATCCCTTCCAATTATTTTTATTATTTCTTTCAGCCTGCTTTTATGTTCAAATGTTTGGAACTAACATTCTAACTGACATATTAAAACGTTTTTGGATGGGTACGTAAAACGCAAAATTCTGTATCGTAGGCTTCGGCATTATCGCTATGCCATATAACTAATGGGTAGGCTATTATCAGGATACAATGAGATCAATATCAGTGTGCTAGAAGAAGGGAAAAAATATAACGGAGAGGTACTTGAAAAAAACTCGGTAAAGTAAGAAATGGTGATCATTGACTTATCTTCTTGAACAAGATACAAAGTTTTATTTTGGGGGCCAACTTAGATGATCACTTTTAAGCACTGAGCCTTCCGCGAGGATAAATTAAATAATAAAGTACTAACAATTCAAGCAAGGCGTGGTCTTCCTTGTTTCTTTGCTTCCTACACAAGCTCATTCAATTTTAACTTACACAATCAGTTATAGTTTTTGCTATGATTTGGCCTTCTAGTTGTTGCTGATCACTAAATTCTTGTACCCAGGGAGCATATAGGTTTGCCAGGCTGTAGTTGCATGGAGCTTTAAATTTTAAAGAGACACCAGAGTTTACGTCTGTACCTAACAAGAAAGGAAATTATATATTTGTTAACCAACGGCAGCGAGGATAACTAGTAGTACCTCCTGAAAGCGCAGAAGATGTGAATATAAGACAAATTAATTTCCTACATCGGCTAACAGTCTGAAGACTCATTTAGGCAATACTGAACAACAGAAATTTATACGGAAATAGTGCGTATATATATGGAGAGAAGCCATGAAACTCTTGACAGTAAAGAATTACTTTAAAAAATAGTCATTTTTAGTTTTCTCTACCCTTACAGAGCAAGACGAAATCCCTGCAAGCATAATGTTTCTCTTGGAATTCCCTTACACACTTCTTTCCAGACAAATGTCTACATAGGGTTCAAAAGTCTGTCTTCATAATCAATAATCAAATCATAGTGAAAGTTAAGTAAACGCACGTTAGTACTCTGAGGAGTGTCAGACGAAAAAAGCTTTTAAGTACACAATGTTTTCGCTATTTCGTGCAATATATCAATATTTGTGTCGAGAGAGTCAAAAATAGCACGAGTCAAAATGCATGATTACTAGTGTGCTAAATTTTACAGTTTCTCCTCTGGCCATGGCTATTGACTAATCTCTTATCTAAAATCATGCCTTGTAGAGGGCTCTGATAGCATTAACTATGATAAATTGAAAGTTTGTTTACCAGCGGTATCTGCTAATGCTACAAAGCATCACAGAGGGCACCGTAGCTATGGCTATATTTCCAAGGCATTCTGAATTCAAAATATCTGACTTCTAGATCAGTGTTGGTTGATGTTTAAAACGTTTACTAACAACTGAAAGGATCTACTGATAGATGCTTTTCATTTTGTCTCATGTACAATACGTTCATCAAATGATGATTTATAGCAATGCTGCACGATTCATGTAACGAACATTCACCCCCTGATGATAGCACTAAACCTTATTTGTATGTTGCTAACAAACTGAACTGCAAATCTCAAAATAGTAATCTATATGCGAAAGTGTGTTATTTTGAAGCAAATAGCTAATGAGGAATTTTTTGTTGCCAGTTTTCTTTCGTCCTTTTGAACCTAGGCTGAACAGCTTAAAAGGCGCCTCCTCTGAGGACGTCTAAGGCAATACTATAAAAGCATTCCACTTCATTGTCTTTGTATCCACGACTGTTAAAAACTGCTTGCAGGATAACTAGGTAGCCGGTATTTGTTGACATGCTAGGGCTAGTTTGTGCGCAAAGTGATGCAAAAAAGAACTTTGTATCAAGTAAGGATAATAAGCAGACTTTCTACATCAGAGACCCTTCATGGGTAGCGTAATTAATTTTAAAGCCACCTTGAATAAAACAGAATAATCACTAAACAAGTTAACTAATAGAGGGTAAGTGGAGCATACAAGTTTGTGTTGCTAGGCGGAGAAGCAAGGAATTAGGCAAACGTGACCGCTCAGTCTTTCTCCATCATTTCCTCGACACTTTTCTTCTTCCATTAGAGTACTAAGTAATATTTGAATAATCTTTTAACTCTTCATAAATAACAGAGAATTACAGAAATGGTACTGAGTCACTGTGTTGAGTGAATCATTTAAAAATAGAGAGACTGCATACAAACCACTGACAGACTTGAGCCTGCAAACGGATATCAAACCCTTCTGTGATAAACGAACGGTTTGTTTATAACATCAACTCTTAGTCTTCGGCATGTACCAGTTACAAGTAAATCTTTAGCAAAGATAAACTATCCTTTCCTTTTCGCGTAAAGAGGTTCACAACAGTCCGTCAATTGTGATATGTTTACAATCTTCATATCACTAAAGTTAACCAATACTGCATTCCAGTCCACAGTGCAATCTTCCACCGATTGTATATCTGCAAACCACTCTGCAGTGCCTTCGAAATCTGAAACGTGGACTTGCAAATGGCCTCGCAGGTACTGAGAAAACGAAAACAAAGATAAAAATTGTGGTTACTTCTTCTATATTACATAAAAGAGCATTCTGTTTTGATTAACAAGTAATAGAATCGTGTCAGGTCTAACTCCCATTTAAGGCAGATTCTTCTCTGTTCTTCTCAAAATTTATTCTGATGAAATAATGTATATCCAAGCAACTAAATTTCCAAGTTCAGCTTACATTCAAACATTCTCATTCTAAAACTGAATGTAGGTAAAAATCCCTAAAGAAAAAATCCCTACGGAAAAAATCCCTAAGGAAGAAATCCCTAATGGAAAAAATCCACCTCGGAAAATATCCCTAAAGAAAAAATCCCTAATGGAAGATATCCCCCCGTGGAAAAAAAACCCGAAGGAAATATTCCCTCCTAGCAAAAATCCCTCAGGAAAATATCCCTAAAGAAAAAACCCTGCAGTAAAATTGCACGCCCTGGTTACTAGGTACTAATCCACTGCAGGTAAAAATTTACCTAAAGGAAGGGAGTCTTTGCTTTTCAATTGTTGACATAATTTAATTCCTTTTTTTCAAAAAAGCTTCAATGATCGTGCTGCTCTGCTGCAAAAGTTATTTTCTTAGTTCACAATAGTGTCTTGACTTTAGTAATTTTTGCCTACATTTTTCAAATGGCAAACCGATAGCAATTTTTTAAAATATGACTAAATGTATTACAAATGTAACAACCGCGACAACTTAAAGCTTAAAGTATACATTGAATATGAACAGAAATGAAAAAAGAAGTAGAACCAGGAAATATACCGAAGTAATTGGATTCTTGGATTGATGTTGTTGTTGTTAGAGTCTTTCAGGTTTTCGAATAACAAGATCTTTCTAAAAATGCAAGGTAGTGATCCATGTTTTATAGATAACATACAGATTCCTGTTGCGGGGATTGATGATTTGTAAGGGTTTTGTTTATTTGTTGAAGCCTACGCGAAACAGGTCATTTCAGTAGCTGCTACCCTGTGGGATAGTTCCATCTTTCCTTTGCCGTCTCTTCTCAATAGTAACATCCAACCGTTTCCTCTCGATATATTAGCGCGGGATTAAATTCGCGCACCTTATATGCGGCGAAAAACGAGAAAAATCCGATTACCCGCTGTAGTACTAATATCTTGTCAAAAATAAGAACCATTTAACATCATAAAAATCAATCGAGGTCACTTTGCAGCATCATAAACGGATTCTCTTGTTACAGGGCTGCGTCGATTGCCAAAATATTAGTAATTCCTGCTCTATCCCAGCCGTTTCTCACATTGGATTTGTTACTCTGCATAAAATGGTAGAACAATGTGACCCATCATAAATAGAGGACTATATCAGTAGTCCCTTCAGAAAACTTGTAGAACTAAAGGACAACAAAATATTTGATTATTTCTTGGAAGAACAAACAAAATGCATTACAAATGTTCATGTCACTTTATTGTGCAATTTTTCTTCGATTAGCAAGTGC
Source organism: Alatinidae sp. Z8VKAUB7J3 (assembly GCA_010016025.2). Classification (NCBI taxonomy): domain Eukaryota; kingdom Metazoa; phylum Cnidaria; class Cubozoa; order Carybdeida; family Alatinidae; species Alatinidae sp. Z8VKAUB7J3. The sequence goes on from JAAAKM020073195.1 coordinate 101,883,235, forward strand.
TCCCCTCGATCAAAAGGTAAACGTCTCTATGTGTACAACAAATCTTGTTCTAATGGTCTTCAACATCCTTCGGTTTACACCAATTTTCTCCTCTGCATCTTTATGTAAGATTTTCTTTCCAAAGGATACCCTTAAAATTCTCCCATGCAACCATATTTCTAGTCTTTCTAAGAAATAACTATAAAACTATGCAAAATTAATAACCCACTCCAGGATTTCTCAACCAAGGAAGTATATTACCCTCCTCGAGGTACCGAAATTTTGAAGTACCCCCTGGATACGTACGAATTCCGCATTGTCTCTGCTCATCATCGATATTAAACGTGTACACCATGAAATAAACAGTCAATATATAGTTTGAACTTATTTACCAGGTGTAAGCGAAAATGTGAGGAACATGGGGTTAACCGGAGACAATATTTATTTGTTCTTTTGCTTGCTTTTGGCATTTTTGAAGTAATAATAATAATACAACACGCTATTAGCTGCCGGACCCCACTATTTCCCCTTGTCTCAATTTTACCCTCTTTAAACTTTCAAATAACCCCTTAGGAGGTCCCTGGGCCCCTGTTGACAAACACTGATCTACTCTACTACTCTAACCTTGAAATAGAGCAGCGCGGCATAATGAATTAGTAAAAGCACTTTACGGTTGTAATGGGAAAACGTTCGTTGTCGTCACATTTCACACAGCACTGCCAATAATTTCATTAATTCATTAAATGACATCAGAAAATAAATAAGTTTTCTTACAGTAAGTCTTTTTGTTTGTGAGAGACAGCTTCCAGCATACAATCACGAGACAAATAAAGAAAACTATACGACTGCTGACACTGGCAAAAATTGGAAAGTCAAAGCTGAATTATTTCCTTGCTTTCCCATTGCTCTGGACGAATTCATATGAGCTGGTTACATCGCAAAATGAACCATTCCGTTCGAGAGAAACTTGTACTGAGTTAGGTGGACGCATAAAAATTTTACTGATAAGTTGAGGGCACGAGCAGAATTCATTTACAACTTTTAACCACTTTCTGCCTCCATAAACCTTCAAGAGGACAGATACTAAAAATACAAAGAAACGCTCTATGTTTGAAAGAAGAGTTCGATCTTAGATTCAATGAATTCTGTTCTAACGAAGGATAAATTAAGATTTTGGTATATTTTGAAAATTTGAAATTGCTCCTTTATACTATCAAATAGAATTCATTGAATAAGGAAGCAAGAAATCAACAAGACGCTAATGCCTTTTAAATACAATGCCATGTTTTACAAAGCATTCATATCCCCATACAGGTATTTAATTCTACATGATAACGGGTGCCTGTTTTTATATTTGGAAATAATATTTTCAACAAGTGAAATACAAATAAAAGTGCCCTGAGAACCAGACTAAACGATGAGCATTTTGAAAAGACTCCAAACATATGTCTCCAAATTGCAACGAAATGTCATATATGAAATATCCACGAAAGACATAGCTCACTCAAATTTGAAGAGTGTAGAGTGTGATAGTCTCTATGTTTTCTTTAATACGTGTCAATTCCTAAATGTAACATCATTTTTGTTTGTTTTACCATTTACAGGGCAACACTCACTTACGCCTCGCACACAACTTAATAAACTTATTGCTTCTGCTTATCCTCAACTTCACGTTCGTTTCATTTCCATTCCTCTTTTTCGTCTATCTAACGCGTTTCAGTTTAAGGACCCAAGTAACTGTGCCCAGGCGTACCAGTTTAAGTGTCGTTTTTGTGCAGAAGTGTATCTAGGTCAGACAATACTTCAATTTCAGAGACGTTTGACGGATTATCTGGGAGTTTCATCTTTAACTGGAAAGAGGCTTAGTAGCCCTCCATTTTCTAGTATTCATCTACTAGCTGAAACCTTTTCTCTGCCGTTTTCTGCCGCTGACTTTACTTTTCTTCACTCAGACTCTTCAGAATTCGAGCTCTTGCTCAAAGGGATAGGTGTTCCTCGAGTTCAAACTCGGAAACCCTCAAAAATTGGCCTTCCTTGTCGCAGTAATGGGTCGAATCGACGTGCAACGGTCGCATGCAACGTGGGCTATTTCACTGTATGAACCTTCATGGGCTGGTTTCTTTCAACCGGGGGCTCATTAACGCTGTAAAACGGGGGAGAAAAGTGGGTTCACATTGGGGACCTTGGGTTAAGGTTTAAAGTAATCATAGGGCAGTATGTGGTCAGGGAGGAGGGCGCGGGGGGCCCGTTTATTATTTTGTAAGTTAGGGTCCCAAATGCTATTTTTCTTGTTATTAACACGGCTTTTGTTGTTGTTAAATACCATATTGGAAATTGCATTAAGGGTTGGTGTTGAGGCAGGGGACGCTGTAAATAATTGTTAAGGTTACCCTGGTGTTGAGGAGACGCTTTGGGGTGCTTATAATAAGCATTGACCCACAAACCTCCTTAATTTTAAACCATTTAATAATAAGGGCGTCCTTTTTCGTTATAATTTGAAAATAATTGCAATGTTTTGTTCTTATAATATCCAATTACGTTTGGCAAAAGGACCAAGGGGTTGATCAACCCTCCTTCGTAGCACTTTGGCAGTCTCCTCATCAAGGCTTCCTATACATGGTGGGCCTTGGTGGGTTTGTTTTCAGTAAAGAATGTAACAGCTTTTTGTGGCTAACACGTGTATACCCTAAGTGGAAAGGTTATTAGGCAACCTGTAAATGCGGCCAGTGGGGCGGGCACTTTGGTCCACCTTATGCTCGAGTATAATGGCATATTTTTTAGTGATATGACGTGTTCTAGTGGCCACGGGGGTGGCTCAGGATGTAGCATTGTAATTTTGTTTTGTTACTTGTTACCTGTTGTACTTCTATTTTGAGCTACTGCCTCCCCTTTTATCTACAGCCGCCCCATGTTACCCCTATTACGGGGCTTCTGCTCAATCTCTCGCAAATGTTATGCATCGCAGGCTTGTGTTTTTTTTCACGCGGGAGCAGTGCAGTGTTTATTGAATTACCCCCTGCCCAGACCTTCCTATACCCCACCCCGGATATCTTCTCTCCTTTTCACACGTTGTGTGCTATGGCAATTTGTATCATCGAGGATAACTGCATAGGAAACCGCTAAGGATGATTTGCACGTTGAAACTGCCGCAAATGAACTCGAAGAAATATACGGAGTTTCCTTTGTTCTTATATATTTATTTAACTCGAATAACATGAAAAAAGGAATCAGCATGACTCTAGATGAAAACTGACCTCCAGAGCAAGTACAATTTAGGAAATGTTATCCCACCACAGATCACCCGTATGCCGTTGTGCAAATCTTGAAAATGACGGACGAATACCAGCAACCCTGTAGATGGCCTTCGTAGACTTTCAGAATCAGAAGGCTTTCGATTCTATTAAACATTTAGGTGTATTTGAAGCCCTCGAAAAACATGGAGACCTACAAAACCGGCACAGCGCAGATAAGAATAGAGAGGCTGAGTCGAAAAATCCAGGTACAGAAAGCTGTGCTTGAAGGTAACACCCTATCACTCATTCTGTTCACTGCTGCTATTGAAGCGATATTTGTTTTAATTATATTTATTTTTAAGTCCCTCGTGCGAGACTTAGGTAATACTGACCACAGATCAACATTTTGAAATGAACATAAGAACAAGTTAGCGTTTACACACGAAAAGTACATAGAATGTTATCGGACAGTAGTTGTGCAAGACTCAATGTTATAAATGTACACGCGATTACATCGTAAAATTAGTTGCGGAGAGACGTTTGAAACATCGCAGTCAAAACATAGAAAATCATAATAGAGATCATAGTCTCGACATGAATATCATAGAATCAACATTAACCCTACCTAGCACGGGAGGGGGGAGGGGGGGCAGTAGGCCCGCGGCTGCGAATATTGTGTAATAACTTTTGAATGGCTTGTTCTAAGTTGCTGAAACTTTCTAACTTTTCCTAACTTTTATCTGGCAAATTTTTGGTGATCTTGTAATCTGGTAATCTGGTCACGTGACCCCGATAAAAAAGTTGACCATATATGGTGGAAAATTTCAAGGGGCTATAACTCGAGATGTTTTTGATGAATTTCACAATTATTTGCTGGAATGATCTAAAATTAAGTTCTTAATGCATTTCAAACGAATTGATGCTAATTAAAAGCTGATTAGCATTAATTAGTGGGTAATTATCTATTTTGATGACGTCATATTTCCAAACCTAACTTTTTGACAAATTTGTATCTAGAAACCATGGAGAACGGTTCCAAATATATAAAAAGGGCTAAATGACATTCAAAACAAGTACAACCACATGTTACTGTTCGAAGAATGCATATCGTTACATATCTTTCAAGTGGTTTAGCTACAATCGTTTAAACTTCTCATCGTTAATTTTGGTTCCGATATTTGTCACGAATACTTATGTTTCTGAGATATTTAGAATCGTCGCAGCTGTGGCGGTGCAACTTGTTATAAGTGTACCCTTATTGAGGATCGTGGGAAGTATTAGAAAAATGTGAAAGAAATTTTTAGAAATCGAAATTTTCATCGCTTCTTTAAAACAGAATTATTTTGAGCCAATGAAACAGTTTGTTACTCTCTCCGCAACGTAACCAATGTTCAAGTAGTTTCTCTCTTGTCTTAGGAGGTACTAAAGCAACCTCAGTTTGAAAACAGAGTTTGCATTTTGCAACCTTCGTTGACATCTATATTTTAGATAGTCACGGTTTTACTTTTCGTTCTTTGATTAAGAATTTGCTTCAATTGTACATTGATGGTTTTTGAAAAACTTTATCGCGAATATGCAAGCACATATTGAATTTTTGCTTTGAGAAGTTGACATATTGCCATGAGGGACGGGGGAACAGAGGGGGGCTGCCCCCCCAAGATTTGCCAAATCTCAATTTTTCCGTGACCACATTTCCGCTTTATCGAAATTGAAATTGATTGTAGCGGACATTGTCACATTCACAGCAAGATATTAATATCGACACGGAATACCTCTTTCCGCACAATTACCAAAGGCACCTTAGTGGAATGTGAAAAAATACTTGCCCCTTTAGAAAGGGTCGATCGAAAAGCTTCGATCAATAAAAGTAATTTTCAATGTGTCGGTTGTTGTCGATATGCAAGGTTTGAGAAATTGGCTAGATTTGGAGGTCTGGGCCGAGGCTGACACCCAGTACACAGTGAGATTATTTTGGGGAGTTAGAGGATGATTCGTGATTCATATATAGGCTGCTCTGAAATGGAGGAATAGTCAAGACTCCAAACGTTCAAATGTATCCGTTTACTTGCTGCTAACGTGTTTTATTCTTGAGTTTTGCTCAGATAACATATTTTTAAGAGAACATAAAAAGGTATCCTTGAGTGATCTTTTACTTTTAGAACTTTCAGGGGCTTCACTGATAAATTTTGGGCAGTATCTGCATGCATGAATCCCTTAAGTACAGTGATAGTTTTGAAAGTGGTAGTAAAGAATTGAAATCGAGCAGACTAGCCAATAATGGTACTGTTAATTTAGGGTAGTTTCAAAGCCAGGCCCACTGCTCAACAGGGATCTTTGATTGAGAGACTGCCAATAATAGTACTTAACGTCCGCTACAATTGGGTAGGTTAGTATCTAAACAAGGAATTACGGAGAGCCAGAGGGTTACAAGAAGTTATTAGGATACCACCAACGATCTCGTTTAACTCGCAGCTTCTTTATTGTATACCAATATCCGCAAATCCCGTAAATTCTTGTATTTAACTGTACTCGTATTCGCAAATTACGGGCGCATTTCTGTTCAATCGCAAGATCTTAACTCAACGTAAAAGCCTAAAACTCTTTCTTATCTATCGAAGGAAGAGCGAATGATGACGAGGTGTGTCATGACATGTGCACATGCGCAAGTGGTCATGACACCAGCTACAATCTCTTTAGGTAAAGATCTCGCAAAAGACTTTCTTTTCTTCTTTTCTGTCTTGTTTTAGTGCTTTTCTTCATTCTTTTTGTTAGAGGGAAGATTATTTAGTACAACAGTGGAGGGGCTCAAGCCCACTCTCCCTAATACGTACGTGATTTTTGAGTCATGGTGAAACCTGGTAACTGGGTATTTTAGAAACAAAGTTGTTTTCCACATTTTGGCTCCAACCCAGAGTCAACCAAGCATGAAATCGTGGTGCTTCTTTGATAACATTTACATGAACGACAGAAACATAGTTGGCCATAGATAGGTCGATCATTAATAAGTCAACTGTTTGTTGTACTAATGTTTCGCAATAGATCTTATCCTCTTCCCTGCTGCACTGTGCCCGCCAAACAAGCCCAACAAAAGAATAGAAGCCATGGAATGTGCCTCCACCACCACCACTCAAAAGTAGAATCATTATGAACACTATTCTGGGCTTCAGCGCCCGCTGTCATCCCCCCACCCCCTCCTCCTGCTAGTGTATATTCTAAATAGCATTTTTAAGCAACATCTGCCTTTCAAATTACGTCAGCGCAATATTTCCATAAGTGCCGGCTCCCTATGACTATGACTGTGACCATAGCAACGATTCAATAGTGACGTCAAATACAAAAGCAGATAATAAGTTATAAAATCAGATGCAACACCGATTTTTTGCAGTCATTTCAGGGAGCACCGCTGGAAGGTGACGTGTTTACGATGATCTCGTAAACAGCTGATTTGACTTTCTCGAATATGGGTAATACATTTTCGAGATGGAAACGAGCGAGTAAGAGAGGTAAGACATTTGCTCTTTATATTTCAGAGTTAATTAGTTTCTTATGCATTAAAACAGTTCTTATATTTTGAATGTTAACTATGAACAAGAATCTGTTTGGCGAATATCATCGCGCCATCTTTAAACTAAAGTATTCATTTATAGCATTCCCCACCAGATTCGTTGTTGGGAGTTCCTATAAACATATCTTTTGAAATAGTTGATTAAAAATTAAGCAAACTCCCGAGTCGATTTTGGCTTTTTTCAGAACGCGCCGCATTTTAACAAGCTTTTTCCAAATATTCAGCATCTTATGTGTTAAATTGTTAAATAATGCGTTGTTAAATGTACAACGGCAGTCGTTTCCGATTGAACCCGCCGGGCAATAATGACAATCAGTGGCTTGTAGCCGGCGGCGTATTCGTAATTCTATGCGTTAGCTGAAACGGGGCGGGGCATATTTACCGGTGATACAACACAACGCCATGATCGTCGATATGCTTTTTCAACACTTCCGAAGTAATCGTCGGATAGGCAATGACATCGAAAAAATAGGGCAGGTGGGTTTCTTCTTCAAAATGGTCTTTAAGCGCGGCGGCCAACGACACATCGATTTGTTCCCCTTTGATAACCAGGTCGATATCCGACGCTTTTTTGTGGGTATCGGTCGCTCTGGAACCGAACAGCACGGCTTCTTCAATCGCCGGATACAGGGCCAGAATATGCGTGATTTCATCGATCTGGCTGTCGGATAACCCGTATTTTGTCATCTTGTCTTCAATGCATCGTATAACTTGCGCACGATTTCGTCAAAGCGCCGGTCGATATACCGCAACATGGCATCGGCGGTGCCTTTAATATAGGTGTGGCTGCTGAGATTTCTTTGCCGGAGCGCTTCCATCCAGGTTTCGCCGTCGCTGATTATTTCCGATTGAAACGCCTGCCGGATAACCGCTTTCGGCGTGGTGACCGCCAACCCTTCAGCGTCGAGATAGTCTTTCAGCGTTTTCCAGGACAGTTCAACAATGATCTCAAACGATTGAATCAGGGCCATCTGAAACGCCTCCGCATCCGGATGCCGCCGGTATTCGGCAATGCGGCGCTGAAAAACCGCATACGCCCTTTCAAAATTCTCAAAGCGCTGTTTCCAGCGGATCGGGCCATTCATAGATTAAAACACTCAGGTGGCGGGCAGGGGTTAGAGTATACCGCCATGCCGCACGCTTGCGAAGAACTTCCGCGGCTTTGCGCGACGTTTTGATTGCAGAAAAGAGAATGGGCCAGACTTCGGCCCACCTTCCCGACAGATAGCATGAGTAGTACAAGTTGCGAGCTGATGGTCTTAACGGGCCTGACTTCGGCCCACCTTCCCGACCGCTCTCTCCAGAGCCCTTTATCCATGCGGGCTGTAGCGGCAAAAACGGCGGATTTGAGTGAGTGAGTGAGTGAGTGAGTGAGTGAGTGAGTGAGTGAGTGAGTGAGTGAGTGAGTGAGTGAGCGTGTGAGTGTGTGAGTGAGTGAGTGAGTGTTTGAGTGAGTGAGTGAGTGATTGAGTGAGAGAGTGGGTGAGCGTGTGAGCGTGTGAGTGAGTGGGAGAGTGAGTGAGTAAGTGCATGAGCGTTTGAGTGTGTGAGTGTGTGAGCGTGTCAGTGTGTGAGTGTGTGAGCGTGTGAGTGAGCGAGTGAGTGTGTGTGAGTGTCTGAATTAGTGTCTACGTTATGAGTGAATGAGTGAGTAAATGGGTCAATAAGTTAGTGAGTGAGGGGGGGAGGGCGCGCATCAGCACGGATGTGAGGGAGTGCTTGTTACTGAGTGACTCAGTACGTGAGTGAGTTGGAAGAAAGGCAGGGATTATTAGACCAAATCTCTGTTGATTTTTTAAAAAAAATCTCCAGAAAATCTTAACTCCTACTTACCCATCTTGCTATTGGAGGTTTGAAACTCCCCATCTTAGTCGAGCCTTAAGATATCAGATTAAGAGAATATGGAAGAAGATATACGTCGCCGATGGTGACATATTTTCTATTTCTCTAGTGTTCGTTTCAAAAGTAACATTTCAAATCCTCTCTTCTCGAGGAATAGTTTGTATACAATACATTTGCAGGCTGAAAAAGTAAAGCTTCTTACAAAATCTCTCTTATTCACATTATATTATCTCGTCAGAACCCGATCAGTTGCAAACTTTTCAAATCAAGTTAGATTTCATAAACACATGTGAAAGACTTGCCCTTACAAATCAAGTCAGAACTTGATAGTTACCTTTTAAATATTTCTCCGTTCTCAGAATTGCCGGATGTGACTTCATTGACTGCTTGTTATTTTTCACATAGACAAAGGAGTATTTCTTATCTGGATCTTTTCTTCCTATAAACGAAATATTAAGTGTTTTTTTATGTAAGAAAAACATTTTATTGGCAAGAAAGGATTTGAAACAATAATTACCTTAGAAGCTTTACTAGAGAAAATGGAAATATTACCTATCCATAGATATTATGAAGAAAGACACACTGTTATTACAACATCTGACCTAAGGGGGCGCAAAAAATCGATTCTTTCTCCAACAACGTCGTTTTTACGTTGTGGGGAGGGGTCTTTCACAAGACAATTTTAAATTGAGATCATACATTGAAAAATGGTCTTATAAAAATAAAAAAATACTCAGAGACAGCCCTCATTCCTAAAAAAAAAAAAATCAATTTTCACAGTTGACCTAAATAAAATCTAAGCACTTGTCTGTGACAAAAGCAGTAAGTTATATGACGTAAATTTGGGAGGGGGTGATTTAAAATTTTGAAAAACAAAATTCAAGTCAATGAAGAAACAACTGTAAGATCTTAACATTTTGGCTGAGGTTAAGGCTTTAAGATTCTCATTCCCTAAAAATACCTCCTGGCTAGCAAAAAAAATGTGCTAACGAAGTAGTTATCAGCCAAAAATTTGAATTAAAAATCCTCGAACCGTTAGACTAAATTTATTTCTAAACAAGTTTACCCACATTTTCGACAAATTTTTTTTTTTTAAGAAAACAGAATCGGATTTTGCTTGTTAATTGACATTCAGCGAGACGCAATGAAAACAATACAGCACTAAATGCGAATATCTTGTGAGAACCATTGAATCTGAAAGGCAAATAGTGGTGTAATGACTGCAATATGAAAACAGGTTGTATTAGACGGAATGAAAACAAGAGAGCACTAAATGCGAATCTCTTGTGAGAACCATTCAATCTGACAGGAAAATAGTGGTGTAATGACTGCAATATGAAAACAGGTTGTATTAGACAGAATGAAAACAAGACAGCACTAAATGCGAATCTCTTGTGAGAACCATTCAATCTGAGAGGCAAATAGTGGTATAATGACTGCATTTTGAAAACAGGTTGTGTTAGACGGAATGAAAACAAGACTGCATTAACTGCTGAGTCTCTTGTGAGATCTTTTCTATCTCAAGGGCAAATAGTGGTATAATGCAAAGGGGTAGCAACAATTGAACAGTAGCTATCCACTAGAACAAGAAGGCGGTAGGGTGATCTGTTTGAATTGCATGCCAATGAATGAAACTGGTACCGCTAAAAATCAGCGAATCTTGCAAAAGTCCACTCTTCATAAGTTAAGAGTCTCACACTAGTCTTCGCCAGCGTCATAAAAAAAACCTGACCTACAGAGATTATAACATACTATTTTTATAGGGTCTATTACAGATACATATTGTTATTCTAATACTAATTTCTTGATTAGTATGTAATCTGTTTCAGCTCTCTTGTCCCGTAGCTAAAGATAGCACTTTTGTGATTTGATTTTTCTGATTTCTTTTGTATTAATTAGTTTGTATGTGTCAATTAATAAATAATTGTCTAAACAGAGATATAAAAAAAGATAAAAATCAGATGTCTACGATGAAATACGGAAGAACTTATCTCTGAAAGTCGACGATGTAAAAATCTCTTACGGCATTGTAAATGACATTGGTTGTCTTTGAACTTTGTCCATTCGTGTTTTTTAAGATGAAGGTGAACTAGCCCGTTGCTAACTAGCTCTTTATGTGTTTAGTATTTTTGTAGCTGCTCATCAATTAACGGAAGTAAGATACTAGATTGATATACAATAAGAAAACTTATTACATTTCTGGAGACGAATGAGGAATTGCATCTGTCTTCTCTAGGTTCTTTAGGTTTGTTCCTGGTAGTCTTGCTATTCACGACATTTTATATACTCTCTCGTCTGACATACAAAGCCTGTGTCTAGGAAGCGTTTCGGCTGCCGCAAGTTCTTTAATCGTTTCATCGCTGGTCCAAGTCTCATTCCAGCATGACAGTGTGTACAATATGTAGGCATTTGCATCCAAAGCCTGTTATTGAGATTTATTGATTTGTTTGTTAATACATTTTTTATGCATATAAAGTTCTTCGAATTCTTGCTCTGATTGAAGTACTGCATTTTACATTTGACAAAATGCTCCTTATAAAGAAGATAAATATGTTTACTAGTATGTTTACTAAAGTAGATAAATATGTTTACTTGTGGTATGATTTCTCCTCTGATGGCTAAACTTCATTTGTGGAGTATTGGACTGCGGAAAAAAGCAAGGTAACTTTTCCTGTCTGTTAACTGGTAGTGTCAGTTTCCCACTTCGTTTCGCGATTCCGCTAGTATAATCATGTTATCCGCGAATATTATATGTGTAATGCTTATTCCCACAGCCTACACTTTTTCTTGCTCTTTAATATATAATATGATAATAAAGTTCAAATATATTTAAAGCTGCAACAAATGGTCGCCTTCCTACTTCAATAAATTTACTGCCGTCATTGTTGGCTCTGATTCCTCCTCTTAGTCTCCAGTGTATGTCCTTCAGAATTGCGCTGCTCTTCCCGTTAGAGGTTACTCTAGTTACTCTTCCGCTGTCAAGTAAATTCGTTAGAAGGTCTTGTTTCAATCTGTCGAAAGTGTTCGCGTAATCTATGAGACAGGCATATACATGTTTTGGAACCTAAGTCGTTGTTTCTTCTATCATTCTGAGGACGAAGGCTGCATTTCTGTTTCCCTTGAGGAAAATAGTGACTGGCTTAGCAATGCAGTGAGCATTCAGTCATTTTGCATACGAAGAAGACTCTTCCTCTGTTCATCAACTTGGTCACTCTTGAAAAGGAAACTGGCCTCAAATTCAAGCACATTCGTCTTTTGGCCAAAGCCTTCATGCATCCTGCAGCTGGATTAAATACACTGACACGGTGCGTGCAAAGACGAACTTATTGTTAATGTTACGTTTTGTAAGTTTGAAGTTTTTTGCAATTGTAGCCTTTTCGTGGCATCGCTTAGGATCATTTGAAGTCTCTATTTACAACAAACCCGCTTTGTTTCACCTTTCATGGACCTTGTAACTTAAGGATGACATTTTGAAAGGCCTTCTTTAAAAGGCAAGGCCAAAGGGTTCCCTTCTTGTACCTGAAAGCTTGCTGCTTTCTCTCCACTTAGTGACGGGGTCACGAATGCCACCAAAAAAAGTGAGAATGATAGAATTTTCGGAAGCCTGGTTGGATAGAATTTAGTCCCTGACTTGATGCAAATTCCTGCAAATGTAACAATAGAGAGAGAAGGGCAATATGTAGGTTCTGGACGTCATTCGTACTCAATTATTCGACTAGAAGCTGATAGTTGAAATATTTACCTAGCAGTCAATAACTATGCATGTTTAATAATGGCTTTTGTTTATGGTATAAGGAAGTCGAGCAAGATGTATACATTTGAGTAGGATTGTCATAATTCCTGCAAAGTCCTGGAATGTCCTAGTATACATTTGAGTAGGCTTGTCGTAGTTCCTGGAAAGTCTTAGAATGCCCTAGTATACATTTGAGTAAGATTGTCATAGTTCCTGGAAAGTCCTAGAAGGTCCTAGTCTGCATTTTCGTAGGATTGTCATAGTTCCTGGAAATTCCTTGAAAGTCCTAGGATACATTCGAGTAGGATTGCCAAGTTCCTGGAAAGTCTTAAAATGTCCAAGTATACATTTGAGTAGGATTGTCAAGTTCCTGGAAAGTCCTAGAAAGTCCTAGTATACATTTCAGTAGGATTGTCATAGTTCCTGGAAAGTACTAGAAAGTCCTAGTCTGCATTTAGTAGGATCATCATAGTTCCTGGAAATTCCTGGAACGTCTTAGCATACATTTGAGTAGGATTGTCGAGTATCTGGAAAGTCTTAAAATGTCCTAGTATACATTTGGGTAGGATTGTCATAGTTCCTGGGAAGTCCTTGATTGTCCTGGAAATTGATAATTACCATGGAAATTTCTTGGATATGTTACTCTTCTAATAGAAAACCTGGAATCCTTTGTGTCTTGAATCATCTTTTTCAGAAATTTGTAGCCTTGACGTTATGGATGTGAGTAAAGACATGGATTCGATGTGACTTTTAGAACGAGCAAGTTGAGTTTTGTGTCTCGCGTGGGTTGATGATGATGTCGGATGAAAAGCTCAATGGTGAAAACGTAGGACCACGAGAAATCGAACCCGTCCTTCAGTGTTGCAACGTGATATGCTACCAGTACACTACGGTCCCATACCATTGAGGAATAGAAATTTGAGATGTCATTTGTTTCGGTTGACGTCACTACATATCTTTTTAGAAGTGTAGATACTAGCTTTGGACCATTTTCTGGGTTTGGATAAGCTTGAAGATTGAAAACGTCTTTGATTTGAGGTTTATTATCTCTTAAAAGTTAACATAACCAAATAAATGGAGAAATGATTGTTGACTAAAGACTGGATAGGAACGGAATAAAAGGAAATTAGTAAACACAGGTAGCAGCAATGGCGCACACCATTGTTGTGCAACAATGCAGTGTGGGGCAACATTGGAAAGTGGGGTTCTTCGTAATAACGGCTGTGAGACAGAGTCAAGAATATGTTAAACCCAGTCTGTAGGTCTGGTCATGTAAATCTCTAGAAAGTGACATTAAATCTCCAACTAAAATACTAAAATCATAGACGTTTTTAGATACGGACAATGCTAAAACCAAATAAACAGGAGAAACTATTTTATTTTACAGTTCGTCTTTACAAATATTTCGACAAAAATAACATTTTGAGGATCATATTTCGAAACAGGTGAATATCAAAATGTATAAATCAATTCTTACATATTTCACATATTCGCAGAGCGGCTAGGGGCCAAGCCTATGGCAAGTCTGACGGAAAATTGTACTTTCACCGTGTAATTGCACTAGATTCCACCACAATCGGCCACATAACGTAAAGAAAAAGGAAAATACTTCCTTCCACAATAACCAGCATACGTGTGCTTGATTTGTAGAGCTGTTACTATACGCAATGTTATAGTGTTAATGCTATGGCTGGAGTCCAGCATTATTAACTGCGGCCATTTCTAGCATTTTCATATTGGAAGAAAGATTCGTTTTTAAAGTCAACTAGACGGTAGTGTACTCTATTGACTGTACTATTTAACAAAGGGAGGTATCTATGGAAACACTACAGAAAACATGAGAATTAGTTCCATGACAAGTACCAAACTATTTATCTGGTTTTTTTTAAGGACGCTTTTCGTATCGAGCACATCAAGTAACAGATCTAGACACCTTCATCAGTGCCAGAGATATATAAGTACTCAGCAGACACATGGCATTTATAATATATTTATCACGGAGTGGAGCATTACCACAATAGCTTGCTTTCTTTTTTCACTTAAGGAGCTGAGGGGATTCGAACCCACGACCCATTGGTTTGAAAACCAACACCTTAACTATTGGAGCATCAATGCCCAATAATTAAGGTGAGGCACTTTCAAGTCAATCTTGCCATGTTTTCGCCTTACCTCAGTGGGTAAGGGGAAATTCATTAATTATAATTTCAATTGTGTTTCGGCTTTGACCCTTCATCAGTGCCAGAGATATATAAGTACTCAGCAGACACATGGCATTTATAATATATTTATCACGGAGTGGAGCATTACCCCAATAGCTTGCTTTCTTTTTTCACTTAAGGAGCTGAGGGGATTCGAAACCACGACCCATTGGTTTAAAAACCAACGCCTTATATATATATATATATATATATATATATATATGGATATTTACTTAGCAATCAGGAGGGTTTGATCATAAAGGAAGGGTCAGGTGATATTGTCTCAGATTGCACTTGCCGGGAAGTGAAAAGGGTCGAACCCATGTACAAAGAAATAAAATACGCCTACTGATTGCTTTGTTTCGAGTTCTGAAATCAGAGTTAAATCATTACATTATAATCAAAACCTTCGTCTACAGATTCTGTGTTACTATAGTGGCCCCACTTTTACTGACTGAGAAGTGTCTTTAAGTGAAAATGTTTTACCAATAACAAATGTAAAAACACGCAGTAATAGTCAAGTACAGTTTAGAAAAATATGCAAAATCAATGGGTTTGAGTTAGGTACATGGGCCGGCCCCCTTCCAAGATGGTACATGGGCCGGCCCCTTTCCAAGATGGTACTGCCGCTTGGCATTTGCTGCGAGGCTCAAAATAGTTTTGGGGCTTCGTACGGTGCCATACGCTAGTTAATCGATTAGGCGCATGGATGAATAGGGTGAAAGCTTGGACGACTTTTAGCTGTCCGATTCGCAGACCCTAACAAAAAGTTTGTTTGGGTCTGCAACGCATTCTACTGTTATGATTTTTAATGACAGAAAACGATATGGAGAAGACTTTTTACTTGCGTAAAACCAACATCTGATAACGAAAACATAGGTTTTGCCTCGACATGAAAATGAGAATAGCAAGCAACGATATTAAACACAATACCAGGAAAGGAAGGCAATAAATGGTGTTGACTGAGTGTGCAACGTCTTCACTCACACGCGCAAAAGTACGTGTAATATATCTAGCAATATCAAGAACCCACTTTTCCATACTGTGTTAGTGAATAGCGATGGCTCCCTCCACACAATTCGTGAATCTACTAAAAGAATTGGTTTCTATGAATACAGTAGTTCTTTTCTTAAAGACCTTTTGACCGTTTGCAGCTCGGACCAAAGCAATTTTCTAGACTTTGGTGTCCAAGGGCTTACAATTCACGAGTTGGATCTCTGCAAAGATATGGAAATGTTCAGGTTTGTATCGGTTTTTTATTTTAGCCTTAAGAATAGCAGTTTTAATCTTCCACACATAAATTTTAGACGATAAAGACCACCTTAACCAAATGTCGAGCATAGGCTAGGCGTAGCCTGCTCGTCTCGAATCTCTACGGTAGCCTAGAAAGTCTAGCCCTTCTATATAGAGCCCCTAAGTAGAAGCATGCGATGTAAGAGTATTGTCAGAGTCACCGACGAAATCACGGTCATTGTTTCTTTTAAGTACTTTGATGATTGTCTTTTTAATTGATAAAAGTATTCTGGTAGAATTATTTTCGCGCGTGATAGAGAGATCCAACTTTCATGGAAGTTAAGTTATGGTTCTGTCCCTCGTGTTGATTTGGCACTTGAACAAAATAGATAGACCAAGGCCAATATGGCAAGCCTATAACATTCTATTTATGACCTAACTTATGAAGAGACTTTTGTTACATAAGAACAGTGACGTATGCAGGAACATCCAAAAAGGAGGGGCATCTTAAGAGTGAGAGGCTACAGGGTATCAGTATGAGAGTGTTAGTGCCCTCCCTATAAACATTTACAGCTGGAGACCTTTATGTAGACGGCTTATTACTTGACTAAACTATTGTAGATTCAAATCAAAGAAATCTTAGAAATTTGGCGATCTTAGCTTTGTTTGTTATAGTGAGAGCGGAATGGTCCGATGGCATCATGCCGTAAACACTAAGGAGCACAACAACTCGACTGCCTCAATATCGGTAGTATCTTCTCCCATCTTTGTCTATCATACTGCGAATTTTGGCTTTTCCCTACATACTTCCTTCTCCTGCTCTTCATTTTGGTATCCGGCTGCCTTTCTCTCTGTGTCCCTTGTCGCCGCTTTTTCATTCCGTTTTTCTTCCACAGACGAATACAGTTGCGTTTCCAAAACCACTCTGCACTTATCAATAAGATTAGTTGTTCAAGACCAATCTGTCATCATTATCTATCACTTTTATTCGGGAAAGTTGAATGTCTACGAATACAGTAAAGGAGGGATACAGCTTCCACACAAATTAAAAAGAAAACCTCCTCCCTTCCCTCCTACCTTCCAAGCCATTGCATTTGAGTCACTTAGACTTCTCGCCTTTCTTATCTCATTGCATAAGTGAATTGAAATACACAAGTGAACCATCTTTTAAATGTCCGTAAGGATTTTTCTGAGGGGGCAAACGTGGGCACGTTTTACCTATTGGGTGGGCACAGCCCCCCGCACCCCCCTTGGCTGCGTGCCTGCTAAGCCCTTGCACATTCGAAGATTCTAGATCACATTAAAATTATATATAACCGTGTAATTGTTTATTGTCGATGTATTATAAACGAGAGATGGACAAGAATTTTTAAAGTTTATTCAGTAAACTGACGGAGTATTCGATTATTTTCTTCTGATGCGCTAGTATTAACTGCAGGGGCATATTATTCAACAGTTTGGCCAGGGCTTTACAGATCCTCTGCAAAGCATCCTTATAAATGCATCCTTTGAGTATTTATATTTAAACCTTCATGGATCGAAATCTAACTTGCCGTTGCCAGTGTCTTCACTGTAACCCTGATATGGTAGCTTGTGGGTTCTATCCCTTACCAAAAGGCAGCCGTGATTTTGTCCCTCACTGCTTGAGTATTTGCAACATATCTTAATATCTAGACTTCCAACTCTATCCATAATCTAGGGTGGATTACCGTTTGTTAACCTTGACCTTGCGTCTGTAATGTCTTAGATGTAATATGTAAAGGTTCATTGATTGCACACACCTAAACGTCAATGTTATTCGAAAATTCCCGGTACTATGGAAGCGGATACCTTTAGGGCCGCAAACATATCGATTTTTTCCCAACAACGTCATTTCGACGTTTCCCTTTAGACCCCCCTAGCCCCCCAAAAGCCTCGTCCAGGACCTACATCACAGAGGAGGAATGTACAGAGAACCTACTCCGCCCTTTTTTTATGACATCCTATGATTCCCCATTTTGCGTACTGGGCCCTCGGCGCCCTGTGACCAAAGTAAGTAAATTCTTATTTCGCGCGAAACCAAATGTTTGTTTTTCGTTGCTGCAGCCTCCGCTTCCCTCATCGTACGGCGTTTTGGGGGTAACCATGGACCAAGATTCTGACACATCTAGAAAACCTAGAGCCCGTAATAAAAAATATAATAAAATAATAAAGCAAGGCATGAACGAGAGCTGCTGCGTTATATCGCATAGACGAGAAAAGAACAGGCGAAGAATGAATCACAGGAAAACGATTACAATGCATTAAACAAAGGCTTGGCCAGTTGTGTAGAGACAGAAGGTAGGGGAAGGGTACGCACGAGTGAGACGTTCGACTGGAAAATTTACAGCAGGAGCATCAGATGTAGCTAAGCCACAGGATATACTGACGCTATAGGCCAAACCCTATCTGGGCTATTGTTTTAACACTTTCTCGTGTTTTCAAATTTGTTTTACTATAAAGCGTATTTGGATATTGTTGGGCATCTTCTTTTACACGTTTTTTTAAAATAAGCAACTCCATTATCGGGGTCAGGCCTCGAGTTGCTTAGAAATATTCCAAAATAAGGCCTGTAGTTCCTCAAGTAGTTGCTTAGGTATCACTACAGGTTATCGTCGAATTTCGTTGTGCTGTCGGTTAAAAAAATGCATTCCCTGGCAGTTGTAAATGATGAAATACCAAATGATGGTTGGATCTTTGATCTCTTTGCTTGACACATTATCAACAGTGTAATATTTGTTAGTTTGTAATCAATTCTTAATGAAAAACGTTCTTCATTTGTTCTTCAGGCGTTTTAAAATTGTCCCTCCTAATTTGAGGCCTCGAGTTGCTTAGCTTGTTGCTTACATTTTGGAACAAATCGAGGCCTCACACCTAAGCAACTGAGTTGCTTATTAAAAAAACCCTGTGTAGTTGCAATGAGGAAGAAACAGTTTTATAAGTAAACATATTAATCGCAGAATACTGGAGAAAAGTCATTTCCCAGAGAGTGGCATCTCTCCTGTTCTGGAAGTGGTCTGGGCATGAGTGACATAGGGTAAGTCAAGCCAATGTTAGAACAAATTTGTATTGCTTTTGACCTGAGGGTCAGAGTGGAGTAGAGAAAGACCTGAGTAGCAGAATATTATGGAGTTTTAGAATCTTTGAATAGAGACTTTACATTGGAATTTTTATGTGCGTTGATCAGAATATATATTGAAAAGAACTAAGAAGAATTTGTCTTTCATAGATTACAGCTCTGAAAAAAATCAATTTCTATGTTAATTACAACATCTCCCATTTGAGAAAAGAGGCATCTAGAAAGTAACAGCTTCCAATTGAAAATTAATTGATACTCTTATTGCACCTCTGTAGTGTGCTATGGAGTTCAAGGGAATTCAAAAGTTTAAAGTCTTATGTCTCTCATCATCTACAGGACGTGTTGGAGGGGACACGGTATTATTTTATCGAAACCTATTATTGACTATAATGACCTCCTCTGGTGAAAAATCATCATTCGAATTCTCCGATTATTCTGTCAAGCATGGTAATTTCAAGCTCAGGGTGGCTATAATTTATCGAATGGCATATTCTGCTGTCAACAAAACGTCAATACACAAAACCGAGAGGCAAAATATTTCAAAGACTATTTGAATCATTAGGTCTGGTGCAACACGTTGACGTCGAAACACATCAGGATGATCACACCCTTGATTTAGTTATAACTCGTGCATCTGACGCACATTTTCTCGACAGAATTTTACCATCAACATTTCTTTCTGATCATTGCGTACTCAGTTGTTCTTTAAAACTAATGAAGCCTAAAAACGTTGGGAAAATAATCTCCTATAGATAACTGAAGACTGATTTGGATTCATTTAAAGATGACACTTTTTGAAGTCAATACTAACTCGAGACGCAGCTATAAATTTGGATCAGCTGGCCGCATGTTACAGCTTAGCCTTGTCTAAGATACCGACAAGGTAAAGAAAATTACCACAAGGCCAAAAGTTCCTTTGTTTGCACAGGAAATAAAACACCACGTCCGCCAGAGACATAACGCCGAAAACAAGACTCGTAAGGAGACCGTACCTGACAATTTCAAAAGGATAAGAAATTTTGCCATTCACTGTATGCACAAGGCAAAGTGCTCTTAGTACACTTCCCTGGTTGCAGCAGATTTTGTTGAAACCGAAGTTTCTCTACAATTTAACTAGCTTAACTGCTTTCTTTCTTGATTTCTGTACGGCTGCTTGTCCTGTAAGGTTCTAAGGACTACGAATGAAGAACTTCGTGTTACTATATGGTAAATCTTCATTTTCTTATCCAAAAGCAACGTTTCGGCACTCCCTGTTATCATAGTCAAGTGAGGTAAAATAGCTCCAAACTTAAAAATTCATGCCTGAAATTATTTGAGTGAGGAATTTTCTACAAACAATAAAATATTTCGTGGTTAAGACAGTGGGTAAATAATTGCGTGATGATGAAGGAAATAGTAAAATTACTAGTCTACTTGTAGAAGGGTATATGCATGGTGGAAAGGAATTGTAAAGCCCCCCGTTCTATTGTAAGGCATACTTTCATAATATGGGTATTTATTGATGGAGAAGGATGGAGAAAGCAGCTCCACCAACCCTGGGTGAACCTGGTAACATTGGCCCATGAAAAATACACACCGGTGACGCTCAGAACAAAATCAAAGCACAAACTCGCTAACGGCAGGGGGGGCAATTGACGGTATTGGGGGGGGGGGGGGAGGGGGTGAAGGGGGTGCAGGTAAAAAGTTTATGGCACTTGACAATTATAACAAACAATTAACAATTTTTGTGGGACACGTATAATAGTATGAGAGCAGTGATATCGGAAGGTTGATTTACCATAACAAACACAATAAACACATCAGTAAAAGTAAAACTTGAAAGAGAAAACATCTATGGCAATATTTTAATGTGGGGGGAGCAAACGTTTATCAGAGTGGCATTGCACCCTAATGCCCCTTTGGGTACGGGCCTGTGTATGACTGATATTACATAAACAAGCGAGGTCTAGGCACATAATGATTATGAAATGATAGCAAAGGGACGAAAACTGGCTTCGTAGCAACCCACTTCTTTTCGATACCCTGAAATAATAATTGCACGTGTAACCTTAGCTTTGCATGTGTTTATTTCGTCCATTCATATTACGTATCC
The DNA here is from genome assembly GCA_010016025.2 of Alatinidae sp. Z8VKAUB7J3. Lineage (NCBI taxonomy): Eukaryota > Metazoa > Cnidaria > Cubozoa > Carybdeida > Alatinidae > Alatinidae sp. Z8VKAUB7J3. Next base: position 101,904,207 of record JAAAKM020073195.1, read on the forward strand.
ACTGACCTTCATTTTTAGGTACTATCGCATGTATCGTATTTCCCCATACAGTAAAACACTTGAAATAACGCGATATCCTAGTAGTATTGGCAACTAAAATCACCTGTGTACTGAGTGAACTGCACGGTGTGAGGGCCTCGTTTTGACGGGAAGCTTGACCCCTCACTTCAAACGAGGCCGAGAATTAGAACGAAAGTGGCACTTCCCTCATTGAGGCTACTTGGTTTATCTTCTTTAATGGATTATATGACTTGATCAATTACATATGTAACTAGGAAACGTCAACAATGCCCACTTCGATTAAATAGAGAGTAACAGTTCTCTGTAGCTGACGTATTCAGACATTGTTCATTCTTTGCTGCAAGGCCAAAACCTACGACATTTTGTAAAAACATTCTCAGCAAGAACATTTAGAAAATGCGTTTGTAAGTTTCAATTTCTTACAATAACCAATATATGTAACCTATAGCCTTTTCACCATAAATATTGTAACTTAATCAACATTTTCGTCATGTCTGTAAATTCTGACAAAATGTCTGTTTAGAGAATACAAGGTCGTGGCTGGGAGAGGGGTCTTGAATTTACCGTCGTTGAAGCACTACTCCAACCGTCCACTTCAGAATAGAGTTGACAATACTGAAGTTCCTGATAGAGTTCAGTATTTTAAGCCCTCAAGCTGCTTTTATATCTCTTAAGTCACAAAGATTTGAGCTTTTGCACAGCCAAAACTACTAGTTTATGAAAACACTTTAACATTCACCAAGTGTTCAATCCTTTGTGGTGGCATATTTTCTATCCTTCTAGTATGTTTCAATATTGACTTCGCAAATCCCCTCTTCTTAATGATAGTTTCTAAGTTTAATGAGCTTTGGATACAGATAGATAGGCCAAATGGCAGTTCTTCCATGGTTAAATCGCATGGTGCAGAGATGCTGGTCTCTAACTGCTAGGAGGTATGATGTTGATGCCCACTGGTGGGTCACTTTGAGCTAATGTGGGAACTGTTAACATTGGAAAGTCACCTAGCTCAGTTGGTAGAGGAGATGTTGCAAAAGTGTAGGTCAAGGGTTCAATGCCTGGTGGTTACGTACTTTCTATTACTCCAGTGTCTTTTTAATATTGACAAAAAAGTGAATGACTTAGATGCAATCCTTCACTTATGAGTTGTTGTAACTACATGTTTATACCTATCCCTTGACTCTTGATAATGATTTTAAATGTATATAGTAAAAATACTGGGAATATTTAACTATGGTCTTTGCTTTGGAAAACTGTTAAACCATTTGTCTTTTTGATATGGAATTATTTGGAGTATAATAATGTTAAATATTTTATGTTTATCTTAGCTTAAGTGTACACTATGGCACTGATCAAATCTTGTTCTGGAATGGTTTTCAGAGAACTGGTGCATGCACAACAAATCATCTTGCAGGTGTTGCCTTGAGGTCCCTCATCCATGAACAAATATCTGATAGTTCAAAACAGAAACCTTAGCTATTGGCATGTGGTAAGTTTATTACACATATGCTCAGTTTTCTTTGCTTTGTCCACTTTAGGCTTACTACAATGCCAATGGGGTGTTGGAGAAGAGGTACAAAACCACAGTAGCACACTTCTTAGGGCTGGCAATCAGGGATGTGGGATAGTCTTTCACATGTTGAAGTAGCATGGATGCAGACATGAACAACATTTTATAAGAATTGCCAACCTTTTACAAAACTAAATACAAGTTTCAGCATTGTAAATCCCTTTATTTACAATTTGAATAAAGTATTGTTTAGGATCGGTATCTGATAAACATTGGTAAGCCTAATATTTACTCAAGGGCCAACAGCATGAGCCCACCGCTCACAAAGCTGGCCCTCTAAAAGAGGTGGGATGGTTGGAAGATCCAAAATATCAACAAAAAAAAGGGGGAGGGGTGGGGGGGGGGAATCAAAAATAATTGGAAAGTGACGATAAAACCAATCCAAATAGTCGCCTTTTTATCTTCTCACAATCCTTTTACAACTTTCAACACCTATATTCATAAAACATGGAAAAGTATCTACCATTAAAATTGCAGTACGTTTTAGTTTCCTTACGCACATCCACAGTTCAGCTCATCAAATGACTAACACTTCCTCTTCTCCGTTTGAGAATAAGGCTGTGACCTCAAGTGAGTGCTCGTCACGAGACAGCAGGTCACGTACGGAAACGAGAATTCCCAAAAGGGGGATTTCTCATCAAATAGTTCAGTTTACAAGCTTTGCGAGAGAGGTAATGTGTGATAGAGTCGTGAGAGTCTTGTATAAGTTAGAACTTAGTCCAGAGTGGCTTTTATATAAAAGGCACAGAATACAGAGCTTCGGCCATTTTGCACGATACTTTTTTTTCTGTAGTACTCTATAGGGGTCTGGAAACAAGAATGATGTCTATACGTTTTACATAACTCGGCGTCATCGCATGCAGTTCTGATTACGTCTTTTATGTAGTAAGATAACAAGGTTAAGCCTCTATTGATTGCGTGTGCATAAAGGGCATCCTATAGGAGGGAAGATGTCAGTTTTTAAGCAATTTTAAATAAAGGGAGGTGAGGGATGCTACTTTCAGCATTCATAACAAATTTAAAAATAGACTTATAAGCGACATAATGCATGCAATTTAAACATATTTTTGTTATGTTGTTTTTTATTGGAATATTGAATCACAAAAAGGGCATAGACTTTTCTTTTCTTTGCTTACTTTCGTACTAAACCCTATCCTACGTAATCGTTGGAAATTTTGACAGCTTTCGTGGTTTATGATGACATTTTGTAGCCTCTCTAGCCCAAAGCCATCTTCAATTACCTTTCGAATCGTCAGGGCTGGCATGCCAACCTCCAGTCTTCCTGTAGAGTCTATAACAAAATAAAATTCTAGGAGGGATTTTTTAATTTTTTTGCTGCATTTGTTATTTATGATAATTGTAATAAACTTAATTCAAATAACAAATGTAATTACTCAAATTTGACTATAGATAAATCATGTGCTAATGTTAACTTATTGCTGCTAAAAGTCCTGAAAAGCAATCTTTGCGACTATTAAGCGATAGCAATGCCGGTCGCAAGCATTTTAACTATCTCAGTAGGGAGCTTAAAACAGTCAGTGTCATAATTTATAATTGCCTTATATAGCTGGATACTACAACCTCGATCTCGCAGACCTCAAGTTGTTCCAAGTTGTTGGGAAAAATCGATTCAAAACCGAATTCGCGAACAACTTTGTGAACAACTTGGTAAAAGGGAGAAAATGGCGCCTCTTCGCTGCGTGGACTGGAGAAACAAGCTTGCACTTTTGGGTTTACTGTTGATGTTGGAAGACGACAGTGATGTTGACAGGAAAGATAAAGAAAGAAAACGGGTTTGGGTGAGTACTTATTTTAATTTTCACAAATTTCTTTTACCGACGAGTATAAAATGTGCCTCGCAAGCCGATGTAGACTGGTATGCTTCCCTTTTTCTTGCACTTCCTTCGTAACTTTCTTTATCAGAGATTAATAGGAGTCTTTTTTGTTTAGGTTCGAAACTGGTTGCTTAGGCGAGAACATCTTGGATGTTTTCATACTCTACAAAGGGAGTTATTGAGGGAGGACAGCACAGGTTACCAATCGTGGCTACGAATGGATAGGGACACGTTCGTCTACATTCTGAGTGCAGTGGAAGATAACATAAAAAGGAAGAACACGATGATGCGTTGTAGCATACCCGCCGAGGAGCGTTTATCGATTACTCTACGGTACCTAGCTACAGGTATGGTATATATATATAACTTAAAAAGTGTAACAAGAAAAGTAAAGAAATAATTGCTGTACAAGGCCTATGTCAACTGTACCCTTGTTGTGTTTTACTCTGCAATATGGCAATTTTGTTTTAGTAATTACTATTTCCATGTTCTGTGACACCAAGTTGATAAGTGAAGGAACTTGATGCAGTCTTATTTCTGGTTGATGTCTCTACCCAAGCTATATGATTATAATATATTCAATTCTTAATTTGGAAACCATTATCAAAAGAGTACCAGTTTAAATGCACTATATAAAGTATCATCTGAATGTTCCACAGTGATATTTTTGGATTCTGTGTTATTTGATTCACTGAATAATGTCAATACTGAAATAATTTCATAGTTAAACTTATACCTATCACTTTGAAGTAAGGACCTGCATACCAGAGTTTGTGAGTGCCCTTGGCATTGCAGATAACAAACCTATACTTGTATATCCTATGTGTGTAAACACAATCATGCACTGCTACTGTGTTACTGACATGGAAGGTTAACTGATGATCTTAATTTTTTCTTTACTACTCCTTCTACAAGAGGAGATCAGAGGGCATGTAACGTTGACTCCTTGAACCTGACAAGTACAGTAATCAATATTCTTCTGATGTTTACAAATTTATTGATACAATGACCTTCATGGATTGTTGCTTTTAAATTAGTTTTCAAAGTTAGATTATGATACAAGCTTTTCTCAATTTTTTTTTTTTTTTATCCCGTATGACTCAAGTTTGAAATCTGAAACAGATTTTTTATATTATCATCTATTGAGTGAAACTAATTTCAAGCTTTGTTCTTTCATTTTTGTTTCATTCGAAAGTGGTAGGCAGTGTAGATCCCAAACAGGTAACAGTTATAAAATCTTCAACTTTCATTTTTAATTGCTATGATGCCTAATTATTGAATCGTTTTTACCTTATCTACTTTTAATAGTTTTTTTTTACTATAGAGATAATTCATTTTACTGTGTGCAGTTCTGATGGTGTGGATCAACCAAAACTCTTTAGCCCAAAACCAATCTTGAATGTGAAAAAGCTGACACAGAAGGATATTGATGAATTAACAGCTGGTTTTTGGCGTTGTGGCTCCTGTGGAAAAGTAGAAAAACCGTTTTTTATGCTAAATCTTCACATCAACACCGGCTGTGAAGAACTTTCCCCAATAGAATGTGACATCTGCCCTGCAATATTTAGGGAATACAGAAATTTTGTAGTTCATATTATGAAACACCAAATGGGACAGACAAGAAGATGTCCTATTTGTTTGTGTGAATGTATTGGCGATGTTAGTCAACATTTAGTTATACATGGTAATTTTTCCCCAAGCCGGTCTGAGTTAGAATTACAGGGAAGTTCATCTCTTGCTGATACTCAGAATCATTCAACAAATGTTTCTTTTAATTCCTTCGAATTGGATTCTGAAGCAAAAAACTTGGACAATCATAAGATATATTTGAATACTTCCTTGCATAGTAAAAAACATAAAACATTGAAAAGACTGAAAAAGGCACATGTAAAGATAAAGCAATATATTTGTGAATTATGTGACAGGAGCTTTTCTCAGTCAAGTATTTTCATTAAGCACCAAAGAGTACATACTGGTGAGAAACCGTTTAAGTGTGATATGTGTAAAAAATGCTTTTCCGAATCAAGCTCTCTGAAAGTACATGAAAGGCTACATTCAGGTGAAAAACCCTTTAAATGTGATTTGTGTGAAAAAACCTTTTCTAAGTCAAGCCACTTGACTCAGCACCAAAGAGTGCACACTGGGGACAAACCGTTTAAATGTAATATATGTGAAAAAACTTTTTCTCAGTCAAGCAATTTGATTAACCATGGGCTGGTGTTGCGCAAGGCGCGGCTCAGCGCGCAGATCGCCAACAAGGAACCTGATTTTCCCAAGGAGGCTTCGGAACGTCGGCCGGGCCTGTTGCGGACCGAGTGGCAGTCCTACGAAGCCTGGAAACGGGAATTGCAGACGTCATTATCCGTTCTGGAGAAACAAATCACGCAGAGCGAACTTGAGGTCAAACAGTTGGCCGCGCAGCGCAAGGCGTTGCTCGCCGATCTGGGGTTGTCGAAACAGCGGCTCAAGATGTCGGCGAGCCTGTTGTCCGAAGGGCTGACACCGCGGATGGAGCATCTGGTCCTGGAAGGCGAGGTCGAGAAGCTGGGGGGCGAAGCGGAAGTGCTCCGTCAATCGATTCCGCGCGCCAAGGCGGCGCTCGCCGAAGCGCGTGCCCGCTACGAGGAGGAGAAAGAGCGGAATCACCGCCGTTCGATCGAGAACGACGCCGGCATCGAACTGCAGATCGCTTGCGTGAATGAGCTGTTGAACCGCGCCTCGGACCAGGTCCGGCGGGCGGTCATCCGCAGCCCGATCGACGGCGTCGTGAAAAATATGCGCTACCACACGATCGGCGGGGTCGTGAAACCGGGCGAACCGATCATGGAGATCGTGCCGATCAGCGATCGCCTGGTCATTGAAGCGCAATTGAACCCGGTCGATCGTGGCTATGTGCAGGAAGGGCAGCGCGCGGTCGTAAAGATTTCGACCTATGATTTCGTGCGTTACGGCAGTCTGGACGGTGTCGTGGCCCGAATCGGCGCCAGTACAAACACCGATCCGGCGGGACAGCCCTATTATCAGGTGGTGGTTCGAACGAATAAGACCTATCTCGGCGACCAGCAGGGTTTGTTACCGATTACCCCTGGCATGCAAGCGACGGTCGATATTCACACCGGAACGCGTTCCGTATTGAACTATTTCATTAAACCTGTGCTGAAGTTGCGAAACGAAGCGTTCCGCGAACGATAACGCCATTCGGAACGTCGTGGCGCGTCGGCACGTTGATCGAACTGCAACACCTAAATGCGTAATTGACCATAATCATGGGTAATATTAGTACTTCCCTATATATTCTTGATATGTTGTTGCGGAGAGGGGCGTCGGCTTTCGGCGTTTTCACGCAAACGGGGGATCAGGATTGCGGTTAGCGCCGATTCATGGTTTGGCGATATTAAGCCTTTTCGCGGCGTTTGTTTCGGTGCCTGCGTTTGGCGAGCCAAAAAGAATCCGATCGATAAAATTGCACCGTACTCTTTCTGTTGTCAGGCCCTAAGTTTCAACCTTGATACTACTTTCCAGTGTGGTTAAATCGACAATATAGTTAGTGCCATTACTTTTAATCAGCAATAATCAATAGAAATAATATTAAAAAAGAATCCGATCGATGGAATTTAACCGTTCTCTTCCTGCTTTCAGGCCCAAGGCTTCAACCTTGACACTACTTTCCAGTATGGTTAAGTGGTAATTATCATTTTTGTCATTACTTAAAATCAGCAATAATCAATAGAAGTGATATGAAAGACGGATCCAATCGATAGAATTGAACCGTACTCTTTCTGTTGTCCGCCAAAGGCTTCGACCTTGACACCACTTTCCAGTGTGGTTAAAAGGTGAATATCATTAGTGTCATTACTTTGAATCAGCAATAATCAATAGAAAAAATATGAAAAGAGAGTCCGATCGATAGAATTGAACCGCACTCTTCCTGTTGTCAGGCCTAAGGCTTCCACCTTGACACTACTTTCCAGTGTGGTTAAATGGTAATTATTAATAGTGTCATTACTTTATATCAGCAATAATCAATAGAAGTGATATGAAAGTATAATCCGATCGATAGAATTGAACCCTACTCTTCCTGTTGTCCGCACAAGGCCTCAACATTGACACTACTTTCCAGTGTGATTAAGTGGGAAACATTATTAGTGTCATTACTTTAAATAAGCAATAATCAATAGAAGTAATATGAAAGAAGAATCCGAACGATAGAATCAAACCGTACTCTTCCTGTTGTCCGCTCTATGCTTCAACCTTGACACGACTTTCCAGTGTGGCTAAATCGTCAATATTATTAGTTTCATTATTTTAAATCAGCAATAATCAATAGAAGTCATATGAAAGGAGAATCCCATTGATAAAATTGAACCGTACTGTTCTTGTTGTCCGCCAAAGGCTTCAACCTTGAAAATACTTTCCAGTATGGTTAAATGGTCAATATTATTAGTGTCATTACTTAAAATCAGCAATAATCAATAGCAGGTATATGAAAAGAGAATCCAATCGATAGAATTGAAACGTACCCTTTCTGTTGTCGGGCGCAAGGCTTCAACCTTGACACTACTTTCCAGTGTGGATAAATGGTAATTAGTATTAGTGTCATAGTCTATATCAACAATAATCAATAGAAGCGATATGAAAGTAGAATCCGATCGATAGAATTGAACCCTACTTTTCCGCGCGCCCGACTGGCCATCCGACAGCGCGGCGGCCAGGCCGGCCGGCCCGCCGCCCACCACGAGCACGTCGCAGTGCGCGAAGGTCTTGTCGTAGTGGTCCGGATCGCGCTCGCTGGGCGCCTTGCCGAGGCCGGCCGCGTGACGGATGAAGTACTCGTACTTCATCCAGAAGGACGCCGGCCACATGAAGGTCTTGTAGTAGAAGCCGGCGGGAAACAGGCGCGATAGGCTCGAGTTGACCGCGCCCACGTCAAAGCCGACGCTGGGCCAGCAATTCTGCGAGCGCGCCACCATGCCGTCGACCAGCTCGAGCTGCGTGGCCTTGATGTTGGGGTCTGTCCGGGGCTCGACGCCCACTTGGACGATGGCATTGGGCTCCTCCGCGCCGGCGGTCACGATGCCGCGCGGGCGGTGGTACTTGAAGCTGCGGCCGACCAAATGGATGCCGTTGGCCAGCAGCGCCGAGGCCAGGGTGTCCCCCCGGTAGCCCTGATAGGCGCGGTCGTTGAAGTGGAACGAGAGCGGGCTGCCCCGGTCGATCCTCCCCCCTTCGGGCGTTCTAAATTCCTGCGCCATTCTCAGTCGCTCTCACACATAGTCCCGTTCGGGAAGCTTGGGTGGCCTGCGGCCCATCTCGTAGACCGCGAAGATCTCGTAGGTCAGGGTGTCCCGTGCGATGTTGAACCAGCGGCCGCAGCCGTGGCTGTGCACCCAGCGCTCCAGGAAGACACCTTTTGTGTTGCTCTTCATGTAGAGGTAGTCGGCCCACTGGGCATCGCTCAGCGCCTCCGGGTCCTTGGGGCGCTCGATATGCGCCTCGCCACCGTAGGAAAACTCGGTTTCCGGCCGTTCGCCGCAATAGGGACAGGCGATCAACAGCATCTTAGCTCTCCGTTTGGCAGGCCTTGGTGGGCGAAGGCCCCCTCATGATTCCAAACAACTCTCTCCAATCCGGCATCTCAGTGGGCCACCGCCGCCGCCCCGTGCTCGTCGATCAGGAAGCCGGTGGTGAAGCGGTCCAATGCGAAGGCGGCGTTGAGCGGGTGCGGCTCGTCCCTGGCGATGGTGTGGGCGAAGACATGGCCCGAGCCCGGCGTCGCCTTGAAGCCGCCGGTGCCCCATCCGCAGTTGATGTAGAGGCCGGAGACCGGTGTCTTGGAGATGATCGGGCTGGCGTCCGGACAGGTGTCGACGATGCCGCCCCACTGGCGCAGCATGCGCATGCGGCGATCGTCAGAAAACATACAGTATAACCACGCACCAGGGTAGCCAAACAATCAACCAATTATTATTACTACAAGCTTTTTTATAGCTTTTCAACGACAATGCAATTCCCTGTCAATTCATTAAATACATATGATAAAACACTCAATTCTCTCACTCGAATCGACCCGAAGTTCATTAATCGGATCATTCTAAAAATATTTAGCTATCTATATGTCAGGCTGTCTGATTTGCAAAGAAACTGGGAATGATTTCGATACCCGTGCATCAAAACTTGCATTACTTAACTGGGATCGCTTACTGAATAGGGCTTTTCTGGCTCGACGTAACTTGGGGGGTTGCATCATCACTAAAAACAAATTCTTTGAATGGGCCAATAATCTTGTTTTTATAGTTTATTTGCACTGTGTAATAGGCCTATTTTTTTTTCTTGTTATCAACTTCACCTTTAAAAAATTTGGCATTCTTTTTACGCTGAATCACTTTAAATGGTGGAACTGTAGACTTTTCAAGGCCAACTGTAATAATATCTGTAAGCAAAATAGTGGCAGCGTTTTATTTCTCACAGGCTGCGTTCCAAACAATTAAATCTTTACCCCTCTGATCAATTTCTAATCTAGAAGCCCTATCCGACAAAGTCTAGAACTGCCTGTGACTGGGCTCTAGCTTCATCCACAAGAACTGATATTAGGCATTTCGGAGATGTATTCTCATTCGTTAGAAATGTAATTTTTGCATCTAGAGTAGTAACTTTAGAACACTGTTTCAGCTGGGACACCTCTAATTTGGAAACACGGACGTCTAGCGCTGTTAGTTGATCATTCAGTCATCAGTCATGATCATCAGTTAGTTGATCATCATTCGTGTCAGGTTTATTTCTATTTTTTTGAATGGCTACTTACACTTGGTTAAAATTTTGTGACAATGTATCCAATGTGACAATGTGACCATTGTGACAATGTGACAATTTTGTTACCATGGTTACCATCCATGGTAACTTGAGCAACCGAGCTTTCGATGCTTCTAACTGCAGAATTCAAAGGATTCATATTTGCCAAGACGATTACGTTTGCGATGACGCCCCATACTAAATTGACATTAAAGATGTTTGTCTACTTCTAATACGATCAATTATTTACACACGGTGATATTAACGTGCTCCATGGTTACCATCCATGGTAACTTGAGCAACCGAGCTTTCGATGCTTCTAACTGCAGAATTCAAAGGATTCATATTAGGCTCATGCGAGGCCAACCTCTGTGACCCACCGATTTGTGGCGATTGGCGAATGCATGGTCGAGCTTGCGCCCGCCGACACGCCCGCGCTTTTTCAGCGCTCTTTTGCGGGCGATACGTTCAATACGATCTGGTATCTCAAGCGCCTGCGCCCCGATTGGCAGGTGGATTTTCTGACGCGGGTCGGGGCCGACAGTATCTCTGATCAGATGGTCGCTCTGTTCGAGGACAGCGGCATTGGCACCGAGCATATCGCGCGCACCAAGGATCGCACGGTCGGGCTTTATATGATCTCGCTGAATGACGGGGAGCGCAGTTTCTCCTATTGGCGCGGTCAGTCGGCGGCACGCGAACTGGCCAGTGACGCCACCACTTTGAACACGGCATTTCAGAATGCCGACATGCTGTATTTCTCTGGCATCACGCTCGCCATTCTCGAGGGAGAGGGTCGCGCCCGCCTGCTGCAAGCTCTGTCCGACGCGCGCAAATCCGGGGCCACAATCGCCTTCGACTCCAACCTGCGCCCGAGGCTCTGGCCAAGTGAAACCGCGATGTGTGGCGCGGTCATGCAAGCCGCCACGATCAGCGATGTGGTGCTGCCCTCCCATGACGATGAGGCGACCTATTTTGGAGATGCCAATCCCGGCGCGACGCTGGATCGCTACCTTGATGCAGGTGCCGCAACGGTTGTGGTGAAGAATGGCGGTGGTGCGATTCTCTACGGCCACGAAGGCAAGCGCGGCGAGATCACGCCCGATCCGGTGACCCGGATTGTCGACACAACGGCGGCGGGTGACAGCTTCAACGCTGGTTTCTTCGCCGGGTTTGAAAGCGGCGATATCGACGCCGCGATCCGGCACGGCAGCGCTCTGGCGGGACGGGTAATCGCCGGCAAAGGCGCTTTGGTCGAGACCAGCTAGGCCGGCGGAAAGACCAGCCGAAAACCCTGATGCGTCGTGGTGCTTTCCGGCGAATTCCCAGTGCGCGCGGCAATGCGATACCGATAGCAATAGCTCTCGTGGCAGAGGTATGAGCCCCCCTTGATCAGCTTGAACCCCTTACATGTATTTTGCTGCGTGCGCGCAGTTTTCTTCAATGATTTCAGCCGGAAAGGTTCCGAGGTCCACTCCCAGGTATTGCCACACATATTGTAAAGCCCGTAGCCGTTGGGCTTAAACGCATCGACCGGAGCGGTTCCGTGAAACCCATCTGCAGCGTTGTCCTGTTGGGGGGTTTAATGTGGCCTTTAGCCTTTTAGTGAACTTCAAGAGAAGGTTGATAGGTTGTTAGATTTTTATATCGCAGAAAAGAAAAAAACACTTGGATATTGGTACCACTTGGAAGGTGATAATTATGGCTTAAATTACATTCATTTGCGACCCATTAAATTCATGGGTAGTATGAAAATTAATTTGATTCCTCTTTTTTGCAGTAATTCTGTGTTTGTTTGTTTGTTGTTTTTTTCGTTTTTTTGAAAAATTTTGAAGTTTTAGTTTCAGAGATGACATTTCTCACAAATTGTTCTCTTCAAATTCGGTTTTTAGTGCCGCTCTGATACCAACACTGCTGAAGCACCAGACCGCCTAAGGTAAACGCAGTTGTGGATGCTCCTCCTCCACCCCAGTCGTTGCAATACTGTTTTCTTTACCTCTCCTCGTGAAGTTCCGATGTCCTTTAAATCCTTTAATACAACTTCCCATCTGTTTGTGGACGAACTGATTTTCATTTAACCCCAGATGATTGACTAAGAAGCATAATCATGGCAGTCTGGGAAGGGAGAAAGAGAAAAACGAGGTTTCCTGATAGTTTGCATAAGAAGTGCCAAGAAATGTGGAAAAAAAAATTTGGATTGTTGTTTATTCTCGGGGGAGGGGAGGCTCCGAGCCCACTTGCCCCCTCCCCATCATTCGTCCGTAAAACATGACACACCTATCTTCATCTCTCTTTGATTGTAGCCCTAGAATGTGAAATCAAACCATACTTTTTGTACTGTGTGTTGTTTGACATAAGGTCAGTTAAACAATTACCTAACGTTTCCTTAGACAATTCATGTAGAAAACATTTAAGATAGTGTTTATGATAGCTTTCGTAGTGCCCACTTCTAAGAACTCCACTTGACCGCTGTCATTATAGTGGTTTCCAGAATTCTGATTGAAGTTCAGAGCCATTACCAGATGTGTCAAATAATGAGTCGTTACCAGAACTAAGTTTCAAATTCCAATAAAAATTTTCAAAATTAATCGTGTAATATTAGCTTAATAAATTTGTGAAAGCTTTTTGGTGAAAAATAACCTATTTGTATCTGGCCAGTCATGAACTTGACCCCCCCTCCCCTCTGTTGAAGCTCGTAAAGGCAGTATTAACGGATCGTCATTCATTGAGACTGTGTTAACACGCATAGAAAATAAAAAGATAAATAGAAAATAAAAAAGTCTGGTAGCAATTTTGAAGTGTTTTGCGCCACGCGCCAATCATATTTAATGCATGAGATCTTCCTTCAGATAAGATTAGCACAAGACTCCTCAATAAACGGCCGTTATCTTTTGGTATTTTGCCAACTGTTTGATCATTTATAGTTCCAATAGGTTTAAGACGCCCCTAAAAAATAAATAAATAATAAAAAAAAACAAGTTCTAAAGAAATAAACTCGTGCAACAGAAAATGGAAAACACTCGAAAAACTGAGAAAAGGATGAAAGAAAATCGGAAATAATATTTGTCAGCTTACAAGTTCCGATACAACGGGTGAGTAGTGTAAAATAGGTGAGCCAAGAAGCAATCGATGTAGAATATAAGTTAAAATTACAAATAAAAATAAAATTTTCCCCTGAAAAATTGACAAAGCCAACGCAAAATTTAACTTAAACAATACTTTCAAGTTATGCACTAAGTAAAATAGAAAGAACGGGATATAATGCTAACACAAGAAAACAATTAATATTTAATAAGTTGGATTATACGCAAGGCTGGAGTTAGTGGGACTCGGGGGGCTTGGAACCTCCCTAAAATGTTGGTCTGACTCGTTAAAACATAAAAAATACATAATTTTTTTTCGACGCGATGATAATAAGTTTAATATTTTTTTTTTTTTTAAGCAAAATCTTGGATTTGGTCTTGGCTGTTAGATATGACTGCATATGCACTTTTTTAAGCTCTCCCTCGTCATTCTAAAAGAGAATGATAGTAAAACCTGCAGTAAAGGGGTCCAATCAAAAATGACCTTATAAGGTAGATTTGTGTTATGAAGTATTCAAATAATTTGAAATTGACTGCAATCAAAGTGGTTCTTATTATTGGCTTGATGCCAATGGGAAAGCTTAGAATTGTATAATTCTAATTTTGCTTGATAATTCAATTGATATTTATTCAATCTAATTAAACTGATAACTGAATTGAAAATTCTATTTCGAATTTTGCTTCAAATTTGTCTTTTGGACTTATTTCTTCTGAAGAGCATATTTATTTGTTACCCTCAATCTTAGGTCCGCTTTACACATACAGGAAGACTGAAATAGTGAGAAAAATTCTTAAAGTAGCCGACAAACTTTTAGGAAGACAAGCTGTCAGAGCCGCTGGAAATATCGGCAAAAACGCTTTGCAGTTGGTAGAGATAGGAATTTGAGTATCTGAACAAAAGATCTTAGAAGAATAAGAAGAAAGTACGGGAGGCAGAATAGGTATTAACGTATTTTTTTCTTATGCTGCTTCGCAGCATAGTTTCCAGTTTTTACAGCTTGTGACGAAACTAAACATTTACCAGCTTGAAGTGACAGTCATAAAACTGTTGTATAGACGAATAGTCGAAATATTTTCTTGAAATGCTGTATAGAAACGCTGTTTGAGTCTTTCAGAAACAAATCTGACCAAGTCTGTTTCTTATGTTTTAAGTTTTTAGCGTCTAAGCATGTGACGGACTTTAAACTTCATATTGTCACAAAAATTACCTTATAAATAAGCACCAACACTAAGGTAAAAGTCTGTTTCGCCATTATACATTGGATAGTCTTTGTAGAAGCCAATTTGACCAAATCCATTGTTAAATACCCTAATGCACTCAAGCTCACTATCACCGCACTCACTTAAACACTCACCGCACTCAAGCTCATGAGGAAACACCAGCAAATTGTGGACATTTATTTTCACTTGTAAATTGTTTTTGAATTTCCTCCATTTGTTTTATATAGACTTGTTTGCATTGGCTAATAAACGATTTATATATGTCTCAATTATTTATAGAACAACTCATTGTTCGAATTGAATCCACAAGATCGAATAAAAACCTTTTCTAATTATTTCAGAAAATATATTAGATTGTCTGAAAGCAACCCTTAAAACGCTACAAAATTCTTGCACTGACTACATCAATTTAGAGTTCGTTTTATTTATGTTACTAATTAAATCTATACATGAAATGTTTGAAAAGATATGCTTCTGAGGAAGTCATAAGGTAATTGACTTTATGTTTCAGGTCACCATGCTTTCAAAAATTACTAGTAGTGCTTGGGCGCATGTTCCCAATCGTCTTACCTCTCAGTTGGCCTTAGTCCTTCAGCTTAGGTAAGCTATTTTTTTTCTTCGTAACACTTTTTATTTGGTGGCAACGCGCACACAGATAAATCTGACAGGCTTCTCTAAATGATCAGTAGAGGGGTCTACAAAAATGTGGGTAAAATTGTGAGAATTTCCTTTTAAGAAATGCTGTCAGTACCTACTGTGTAGATGGGTGTATGGTACCAGTCTTCACATTTTTGGGACTCGCTGTTCACCAAAATAAGATAGCTCATTATTTATTGTTTTAGCCGAATCATGGTCAAGCTCGGGCACGTTTGTTTTGAGCGTGGAGTTCGAAGTTTTGAAGAATAAAAGTGAATTTAGGTTCCACAGGTGATGTACGGAACGATGATTCAAAGTTTGATGAGTCTCTCTTCCGCTCGTAATGCCTTCGAAAGACCAGAATGTCGTTTGCGTTTTACTGAAAATGATTTTTATTAAGAATTGTATGTTTTAATTTATCATATGATCCAAGAAATAATAATAACAAAAATCATCGTAATAAAAAAGATATTAAAAAGAGCTAGTAGAACTTGATTCACAGTTTAATATTGGCTATATCGATATCAATTTTAAAAGTCTTGGGAATTTTCAACTTAATAATGTTATAAAAGAGAAAACCCTTAAATGTAGTTTGTTTCTTCTTTCCACTTCAGTTTTATTTTCATTTTAGATTATTTTAGCCACTTATTTAATTTCCTTATTTATAAGCAAGTTCTTGAAATTGTAACGTACAAAGTAACCATTAACTCTTTTTAAATCACTGAGGATGTTATTAGTAAGTACACAAGTAATCGGATTAACAACACTTAAAAAACTGTAAGAAGGCTTCACACTTCTTCCAAAATTTCATATAAAAAAAAGAGAAAATTTATAAAGCAAAATTCAAAAATAGAATTTTGTAGCTGAACAAGACTGAATTTCAGCTATTCAATGACTGTAAAACTGTCGTCTCACGTTGAGTCATTAGAACCCAAAAACAACACAGAGAACCCAAACAAGCACAGAGAAACATAAGCGTTAAGGCTTATGATTCCCTGGGCCAATTTAGTTAGTTATTAAGTTAAGAGCGAATCTGACCGTGATACTGTCACTTTGTCCAGCTGCACATCTATCAAATTAACTGTCCTAGGTAAGAACTTGTATAAGGCATCCTTCAACAGGATCAAAAATCCTTATTTCACTCCAAGCTGTGATTTAAGTTTTAAGATTAGGATTTACAAAAGTATGTCTTTGAACAGTTCGACAATGTCTTGAAGGAACAGGGCAAGCATAGAAAGCCCTAGCTGGATCCCCCGTTCTCCAAAAAAAAAGAATCACATTATATGTTTAAAAATCAGACATTACTTTGGCAAACAATAAGTTTTACAAGCCCTTTTCTCCAGGAACCCAACAAGTATCAAAGGCCACCTTCATTTACTATTTTAGACGAATTTAATTGACCTTGGAAGGGCATACTCTACACGAGTCTATATTGAACCCTAGCTCACAACGTAGGCCTAGTTCAAGACCCAAGGACACCCATAGGGATGGACCTAGAAAAGAATATCATAAAAAGTTCCTTCGATAAGTGGGGTTGGGTGCTAAGGTTTCATATTTTTTCACAATGGAATGGACCTGAAATTAGAAATAGTGCCTTCGTGAAATTCGTCCATTTGGATATCGTGACATCTAGAAAAGGCTCAAATTTGGTAAATGACGATTAGCAAAAAGCAAACAATCGGATTAACATTCAATTCAATTTACAGGAGGAACATTATAGACGGTCAGTTTTTTTTTCCTTAGTTGAACACGACCATTTCGGACTTAAAAAGCCATTTTTCCGTAGAAACCCCAGACACTTTTAAGCTCAGTATTTTCTTGCCTATAAATTGTATAGAACAAACAAACAAAAACGCTGATATGATTCATGACTTTTCAACGCGATACTGGTCAGTAATCAGTTTCCCATCCCAATCGGTTTGTGAATCTGTCCTGATTGAAGAAGCGACGCGACACTATCTAAAACTCGGTAGCTTCGTTTGAGAGAAATCAATGCAGGCACATGTAGAATACCTGAAACACCAAGGGAAACTTTACAGAAACACAACTGCGATGCTGACATTTTGCCAAATATTTCAGCGCTCTTGCAGAGCCTCATGTCCTTCATTTTCATCGTGATTTTGTCATAAATGTAGAAAGTGTTATTGATAACTTTGCTAATAGAGGAAATAGAGGGTGAGGAATTTTTTATAATGTTTATAGAATGAATAATCTTACAGAACTGATAGTTAAATGACGGACAGAAGCAGAGGGATGCTATTTTCTAATATCAGTAAGGTACTCTAGGCTTAATTAAGAATGGGAATTTTTCACAACCCCCCCTCCTTCCTAAAATCCTGGATCTGCCGCTTATTTTCCTAGTCTTAAATTATTCTGACTATTTGAGTGTTCTGTATAAAAATGTTAACAAAATGAACTAGTTTTTGAGGGGTAACGAGAGTTCAGGGCACAAGAATCGCTTTGAAAATTAATATTATGAAGACTAAGTCGCTTAGACTGAAATAAATGAAGGTGAATGGGTGATGTCGGAAAACGAGAAAATCGATAGCTTCACTTACCTGGGTTATTAGTAAAGATGATGGATGCAGTGAAGATGTTAAAACTAGAATAGCCAAGGTTGTTTTTTTTTACAATTGAAAAAAGGTTGGAAGAAGAGAAAAATAATTATGCGTATCGAGATTAGGATATTGGAAGCTGCAGTGAGTCAAGTATAGTTCTAAAACATGGGCACTTCCAAAACTGGGGAGTATTTGTTAGATGTTTTCCAGAGGAATTGTTGGTACTTGTTAATTAAGCGAAGCCAAATTTGAAATAGGGCCAGTATGAGCCAATATGCAAAAAAATGAAGTGTTCCACTCCCCT
Organism: Alatinidae sp. Z8VKAUB7J3; assembly: GCA_010016025.2. Lineage (NCBI taxonomy): Eukaryota > Metazoa > Cnidaria > Cubozoa > Carybdeida > Alatinidae > Alatinidae sp. Z8VKAUB7J3. The sequence continues at coordinate 101,922,221 of JAAAKM020073195.1, forward strand.
TTCTATCTAACAAAAGAATGCCATTACGACAAACACCATTTTGTGCTCCAAATTTCGAATTAGGGCAGTATGAGCCAACATGCACAGAACATGTAGTGTTCTACTTCTATTAAAATTATAAAATTATGTGCAGAGCTGATGCACAGCATAAAAAGGGACAATAATCACGAATTGATTCACATCTACGGATATTTGTAAAGGGTATGTGGGGATGAGTGACGTCATACGGAAACAAAAATTTGATCTTTTCAAAAATGTATAAAATTATTTTTCAAGCTAACGAAAGTATACCATTGCAAGAAACACCATTTTATACTCCAAATTTAAAATCGGGCCAAAATGAGCCAATATGCACAAAAAATGTAGTGTTCCACTGCCTTTTCAAGCTAATAAAAGAATACCATTACAAAAAAAGCCATTTTGTACCCCCAATTTAAAATCAGCCGAGTATATGCAATATACTGAAAATATGGTATTCCATTCCCTTTCCAGCTAACAAAAGCATACCATTGCGACAAACACCATTTTGTACTCCAAATTTAAAATCAAGCCAGTATGGACCAATATGCACGGAATATGTAGTGTTCCACTCCCCTTTCCAGCTAACAAAAGAATACTATTACGAATAAAGCCATTTTGTACCCCCAATTTAAAATCTGGCCAGTATGAGCCAATATGCACAGAAAATGTAGTGTTCCTCTCCCTTTTCCAGCTAACAAAAGAATACCATTACGACAAAAGCCATTTTGTACTCCAAATTTAAAATCGGGCCAGTATGAGCCAATATGCACAGAAAATGTAGTGTTCCACTCCCCTTTCCAGCTAACAAAAGAATACCATTACGACAAAAGCCATTTTGTACCCTCAATTTAAAATCGAGCCAGTATGAGCCAATATGCTTAGACCATTGTACGCTAAACTTTAAGAATCTTCTTATCCATGGGATACCCAACAAGGAAAACGAAAACATTGAAGAAACTGTTAATGATTTTTATTTATCAGAAATGTCGATACGGAACAACAGGGATATTAATTTTACGGCCATCTATAGACTTAGAAGTAAGGCTCAACGTCCCATCAGACAAAAGTCGCACCCGGCATCGGACCCTATTCTTGTATCTGTTTTAAATCTTCGACATAAGGATAATATTATGGCTAGTGTTGGTAATCATGACCATTCTTAGAGTTTCTAGTAAGCAGAGAAGGAATCCAAGCCTTCTGAAAATATTGCAATTTTTTTTGTATCAGCGTATTTTCGATGGAGAAATTAGCGTATTTTTGAAAGCGGAATATTCTGAAAAGAAGCCATTTTCAGCGCATTTCAGCCTGAAGAATGACTATTAATTAATAAAAATTAAATTAATAGCCCTTGGAAGTTTGAAAGACTTGAAAAATAGGCTAAACTGGTTAATAAAAGAAAGTTTTTGGTGAATCTTGGAAAATAGTTTAAGACCCTGATAGGATTTGTTTTCCTGATTTCGAAAATGCAATTAATTTATTCCCACTATCCATAACTTTTCACATTTTAATTTCTAAGAGGTTTTATTGCCCTTAAAGGTTTTATCGATTACTTCAGTCCATTTTTCCCAGTCTTATTTGGTTTTTGAGGCGTATAAAATTTGTTTTTATTAGAATGTTTCCTATCCCCTTGCATCACTTTTACATTAGTTAGAAACAGTATAGACAACTGCTTCTTAAGAACTGTCAAAAATCCAAAACGAGCTTTCTGTTTTTTTGTTGTCTATAAAAATGCATATTTTGTACCCTAACAACTTTAGAATGATCACAGCTAACCTCACCTTTTCTTTTTTTGTGTTCTCTATTTTACCTTTCCATCTCATCCAAAATTTGGATAAGCTTTTAGCACAGATTAATTAAGATAAAAATGTAAGTTAGAGGGATATAACTTTCAATATAATCAAAAAGTATAACCTGCATACAATTTCGCTAACTCCACCTGGCACTGCACATCATGTTACGCACAGTGGAAGGGATTCAAACTTGACCCCAGTCCCAAAATATTACAATTTTATTAGTTTGGCCAAATTGCCCTATATTTGCTGTATATTCACTGTAAGAGACGCTTTGACCGATTCACCAGGCCTCTGCTGAAACTCCCCTGGGCCCTTAATTTAAGTCTTGCATACGCGCTCTGGTCACTTAATTTGGTCATTGATCTGGTCCCTTAGCTCTGGTCCCTTAATTTAAGTCTTGCACACGCGCTCTGGTCTCTTAATTTGGTCCCTAGTCTGGTCCCTTAGCTCTAATACCTTATGTAAGTCTTGCATACGCGGTCTGTTCCCTTAATTTCATCCTTAATCTGGTCCCTTAGCTCTGGTTCCTTAATTTAATTCTTGCACACGCGCTCTTGTCCCTGAATTTGGTCCTTAGTCTGTTTCCTTCCCATTGCAAGGGGGGGGCGTTTTGCCCGACCCCCTTTGATTCCACCGGCTGGAGCACCCTTAAATTCCCGCCCCGGGATTTTCCTGGGCAGAAGGTGGTTTTTTTTGGGAAACTAATAAACGGCATCATAAAACGGGTAAAAGTATTCGTATGCGGTGTATGGGGCGGCGTGCTGTAGCTCTGTACACCGTCGCATGTGAGGAGCACGTTACCCGCACTGCGATGTAACAAAATAGCCCCTTCTGTTTCACTCATGTGATTGAACCCAAATAGCTGGGCATTCCCAAAAGGCAATTCACCGCCATCTTCAAGGGCTTGGTCGATGGCCGGTTCCGTATACGTTTTGTGTCCGGTAAAAGACCAAAACTTGGGTTGGTAACGATCTACATAAAACGGATCGTCCATACCATGCATTGGACCAAGGCGTAGCACATGTTCAACCTTCCCCAGGGCATCCAACACGGCGAGACCCGCATCGTCCATGCGCACGGGATTGATCAACGTCAGTATCCCTTGATCGCGCACTACAGCCATGTTGCGCGTAAAACGCACGCCCGGGTTTGGTTTTACGCAGCCGCGGACCACAAATAGATCTTCAGCAATCTGATCCGGTGGATCAAATGGTAGGACAGGTGCATAGCTCATAATTCTCCCCCCAATTACTCATGGCACTGCCAGGCTCAGCTATGAGATGGCCACCACAACAGTACTGTACGGCTAATCTAACTCGCCCGGCGTGACTTAGGAAGCCTATTTGTCACCTTTACAAAATAGTTAGACCGTGCGAAGCTGATGCAGTCTTATGCAACGGAGTGCACGGATGGCAACTTACCGGCGGCGTCACGATCGACACAATGTGTCTGCCAATGTTGTCACAACCGAAAGCGTCGATGCCATCAATCTATCTAATTCCGGGATGCTTGTTGCGACGCACCTCACATGGCGTGTGGGTCAGACAGTCAAGTTGACTTTAAACCTGGCCGAGAACTCATCAGACACAAAACTCGTGCAGGTTAGCGCCATCGTGCGTTGGGGAGCAGATGATCCTTCAATCTTCGGCACCAAAAAACACTACGGACTTGAGTTTCAAACCAGCTTGAGCGCTACTCTGGCGGTACGCAAATTTGTCGACAGCCTATCCCAGGTGTGAGCGCTTCAAGAAAACTTTGAGACTCTATTGCTGCGTATCACGACCAAAAACAAAAGGGTCCGATGGTAAATCCAATCTCACATTAAGAAAAATAAATTAAATAATCATTTAAAAAGATGCAGATGAATATTCTTAAAATGTCTTGATTAATCCGTGGGATATTTTCCATTTTTTGTACTGCGGTTAGTTACTAGTTGTTTTTTTTCTAGCCTTGAGCCAAGATGCGCTTTTTGAGCCTCACAGTAGTGTGCTCTTATCAAAGCGAACATTATCGTACTTTTAATTGACATTGCATGCGCTGGTTCTGTTGGTTAAAAAGAGCTTGCTCTCAGGCTACTTATTCTTATTATTTCCTTTTGTTTTTCGTTTTTTTAGATGTCTGGACATGCGGTAGTGATCTCAGTGAACCTGTGTAACTTATAACGGATTTTTTAACTTGATATTTACTACGGATACTGTTTGCCTGGTTTCAGGTAAATATTATGTTGTGTTTAGTAATTGGTTTCTGAGAAAAGACAGTGTTATTGAAAAATCAGATCCATTTAGACCCCAGCACGAAAAAAAGAACTTTTGGAGTGTTGACTCTCTACTTTTCCTTGGGGGGTGGGGGGCGTGTAAACTTCAAAAAATCTGTTGTTTAGGATGGAATATCTAGAAATTTTTCTCAGTTATTATATTTAGATATGTTTCAAGCAATCTGTGGATTAGGCGAGTTCTTAAGTCTTGAGATATTTCTTAGCTGTCTATTCCCCCATCCTCTAATATACAGGTTTGTTTTCGATGCCAATTGGGCCATTTTACTGAATAGCATAATTCGAAAATATAGATACGATTTGGAAAGTTTCAACAGTAACGGAAAAAAATGGACGTTTTTACTCCTTATTGACTTCCACATGCAGGTTTATACCCTGGCTTTCAATGCGAAGAGACGGCTGCTAACAGTTTTAAGGCATGATTTAGTCATTTGATAAGGGTGAAGTGTGTGTTTTTAACTTATGCTTCCGATTTGAGTGGGAGCTAAAACCCGATACCCGCCTACCCAGGTAGACCTTTTAGATACGTGGGTTTGCTATTTGTAATCCCTTCTCCGGCTAACAGGTTCTTGTTTTAGTGGATGTCTTTAAATTAGTTTTTTTTTTCTAAATAGTTAGGTATCATTTATTTCTCTGCGTTTCTACAAGATAAAATAAAAATAAACAGATTACCCTAAAAAGTTTAGCCCTTGGCTAGTCGAATCCTGATTACTGCACAAACAGTGTATTGCAAACACTGTGCAAAAACTTGCCATAATGGAAAGACAATTTCACAAAATGCCTTTAGATTTTTTTTTTCTCTGAGCTGTCACAAGGTGAAGCTTCAAAAAAATTGTTCCAGTAATTATTTTTGGCCGAGTCAATGATTATTTTGAATTTGACTTCTGCTTAGAGTTTATTTATAGAAGTTGTAATAGTACACTGTTTTTGATGACTTTCTCTTAAATACCCACTTATGTTGGCAGTCTGATTAAAACCATTAGTTGCGGATTTTATAATTGTCTAAATGAATTTGAAAGACAAAGGAACGGTATGGCGTGTTGCCTTTAACAGCTTTGAAGTTAAGCCCTCAGCAAGTTTATCAGATGTCTTGTCTGAGTAAAGGATGGTGTAATCCAGATCATGGAATGTGAAGTTCAAAAATGGCGTTCGAAATGCAAGAAAGGCGTGTGAAAGCACAGGCCGGTTAGCCCCCAGTCCCCCATTGCACTTCCTGGCTGAAGGGCCACGAAACCGTGATCAGCACAGCCGGTTTATACTTACTTACTTACTGCGCCGTCATACTTACTTACTGGAATGTGAATCACATCGACTCTAGAGTTCAATTCCTGGTATACAATGAGGAACTTTGAAGTATGTTTAATCCTCTAAGAGCCTTGGGATTCAAATTTATAGAATCTTCTTATTTAAGTGCCATATCCAGTCTATTTGTAAGTTTTGTCTTATAACCTTCTAATTTTCTTTAATTTTCTTTGTCCATTTTACATAATGCATTGTAGTACTGTTGGTATTATTGATCTATGTATGCTCTACTAAATAGTACTGATTGGTTGTTTGTTGGCCTCACTGGCCTACACTGTTTGACTCACTTTGACTTACCTTCTTGTCCAGCAGGGTTGCCAGTTGAAGTTATATTGCAAGATAAAACAAAATGTTCATTCAGTTCATTCAGTCTTTTTTTAGAATCAAAATTAGCTACACAGTTAAGCATACTGTGGATTCGGAAGTACCAGAAGAATTGAATCCTAATGCTGAGCAACCAGAAGGCGGTGAAATGAAATCCAAACCTGAATTTGAAGTAGATATAATTAAACATGGAAAAACTATTGGCTTCACGTGCAATTATGTTCAACAGAATACGGAAGAAGGAGAAGCTGGTGAGTGTTGAGAACAATAGATAAAATACATGGAATATTAGTTTTAACTCTTTTATGCTTTCATGTGTATAGTCACCAGTTTCCTATTTTCCCAGGTAGAGCCAAGTTCCTTCATTTCAATAAGGCTTGGCTATTCTATAGCCAAATTCTATTGGTTTGTAAATCAGCTCTCCTTGGTCAACATTTAGCCCAGATCAAACGTTCAACCAGAGGAACCCAAGCCATGACTGTCGAAACTCGGTCCCTGACCCTGGGCGTGAGCTACCATCCCGGCCCGATTGGACACACCACCGGCGCAACCTTGCTCGCCAGAGCCCTCGAGGTTGTCATGGGCTGGAGCGCGCGGGCGGCACAGCGGCGGCACCTCTCCGGCCTCACCCTGCGTGAGCTCGATGATGTCGGCATCGGTATCGCGGCGGCTGCGGCGGAATCGGCAAAGCCGTTCTGGCGGGCGTGAGCGCACACTTGGGTCCCTCTTCCCTCGGGGAGAGAGTTAGGAAGAGGGGGATTTGTCCGCCGCGTTCCTGAAGTTCCGGTAATGATAGTCCGGCGCCGCGCTCGCCGACTCTTGGCTTGCCAGATCCACCAAGCTGTCGTGGAACGAGGAGAGGGCGCAGGCCGGGTCGGCGTTCTCCGCGGCCCCGGTGATGGCGAAGGCCTGGCAGCGGCAGCCGCCCCAGTCCTGCTCCCGACGCTCGCAGGAGCGGCAGGGCTCGGTCATCCAGCCGGTGCCGCGGTAGCGCTGAAAGGCCTCGGAGTGTTCCCAGATTTCGGCCAGGCTCTTGTCTTCCACCGAATCGAAGCTGAGCCCGGGAATCGATTCGGCGGCGTGGCAGGGCAGGGCCAGGCCGGCCGGCGAGATGTTGAGGAAACGCCGCGCCCAGCCGCCCATGCAGGCCTTGGGCCGGCGCGCGTAGTAGTCGGGCACCACGTAGTCGATGGTGAAGCGGCCCTTGTGGGTCTCCCGGGCCGCCTCCACCACGGCGGTCGCCGCCTCCAGCTGGGCCCGGCTCGGCATCAGGGCGGCGCGGTTACGGTAGGCCCAGCCGTAGTACTGCACGTGGGCCACTTCGACCCGGTGCGCGTCCAGCTCCACCGCCATCTCCAGCATGGCCTCCAGGTGGTCCAGGTTCTGGCGGTGCACCACCAGGTTCAAGGTCAGCGGCAGGTCGGCGGCGCGCACCCAGCGGGCGACCTGGAGCTTCTTTTCGTGGCCACCCTTGTAGCCGCCGATCCGGTCGCCGCCGGCGGCCTCGCTGTCCTGAAAGCTGAGCTGCAGATGATCCAGACCGGCGTCCTTCAGGGCGGCCAAGCGGTCCGGGTCGAGCAGCACGCCGGCGGTGATCAGATTGCTGTAAAGCCCGGCGATTAAACACTGCTCCTCCACTTTTTCAGCTTGCTCTGCAATAATCGGTCGATTCTGCACATTACTTAACGCTTCACGTTTTAATGAATGTAAAGCTCCTAAACAGCCAAATGCCAATAAAACCAATAGACATGCTGTTGGTTAGATAGTTCTGGATCAAGCAAAGAGATAAACAACAAATCGGGGCTCCATTGATAACTGTACTGATGAGAAATGGGAGCCAGGTAAAGATATTTAAAATACTGCAGACTTTTACTGAGTCAGACACCATTCCATTAATACACCTGCACTCAAGATTTCTGCTCTTACGTATTGATACAATGTTGAATATGAGAGCTGTGCAGACAATTGCAGCGCGCGAAATTGCAAGTAGTTGTGTGATTAGCCGTCCGTAATCCATTATTTCCTAAAAAAAGAAAAGAATTATAGGAATGTCAGGTTTGTTTTTTCTCATAGTCGTTGAAGAGTAATTTTCAAAAAAAATAAAAAATACTCACGACCCATGCTCTCAATAATTGAACACATCAATACGAAGATACCCTGTAAAACGTAGGCATAACAATCCGAAAAAACACATTCATCAGCAGCATAAAATTTTAAGAAACTTTTATATGTTCCTGTGAAGAAAAGAAAAATTGAGAAAAATAGAAAATATCTGTTTTGTCTATATCATGAAGCAAGAAAATAAAGGAAAAAACATCCTCAAATAGAAAAAGATAAAGCCAAACCCATGTCATTGGTGTCTTTGAAAAATTATGAAAGGTTTCAACATTTGTTACCTATAACAAAATTTTCCCACGAGAAACAAATTGTGAAAAAATTCACATGAACAGAAACTTTTATTTTTCAACTCGTTTTTCAGCTGATGATGCCCTTGAAGTTTTTTGTCAATATACCAATTGCTAGGGTAATCTGGAATTCCTAAAAAATTGGCCTCAGCTTTCAAATGAATCATGGCCAATATTTATTTTTAAGTTGTTATGTTTATCCTGATCCAAGACTAACTATTACTACTACAACTAAATCGGACCACAGATCCAAGCCACTGAGGCTATCACAGCTGCTCACACCCATCTTCCGCTCTAACTACTTTAAAGCTTCACTATTTAACCCCCCTCCCAATCCTTCACATAGTTCCAATCCCTATTAAATCCTGTCTTGAACTATTCACCTCATTCGGTGACGCCCTACTTTTCGTCTGTTCACATATGGATATTCAAAATGAACAATCTGTTTATACCCATGTAATGCAAACACGCTTACGTGAGATCCATGATAAATATCACCCGCGTCCTTGAACCGTATAGAATCCCTATTAATAGGGCTTCTTGAGGCATACAATTCCCATCTCTAACCTACTTATTTTATTAAAGTAATTGCCTTGACTCGAATAGTGTAAATAGATAAAATAAAAATTTGCCTGCCAGGTAACTTCTAAGATTTTGGGCTTTAATCAACTTTCCTCAATGTAATTATGGAATTTGAGATAGACCGAATTCCAAACAGTGGATTGGATTTCGATATTTCCGTAAATCCGGATGAATTCGAAATCAAGCAGGAAGATTGCTTTTTGGAAAAGCCGGTCGCCGTAAAAGGCGAATTAAAGTTTTTAAAGAAGGAAGTTTATTTTAAAGGAAAAGCGCAAGCCGAACTCCGGTTAGCTTGTTCCCGTTGCCTGGTTCCATTTCAGTTCTTAGCGGAAACCGAAGTTTTTGCGAGATTTATTCCAAAGCCTAAAGCGGAGGAGATTGATTTGGAACGGCAAATGCTAGAGGAGGAAATTGATGCAGAATTTTATTTACATTCTAAAGTCAATTTAACCGCTTCAGTTCGCGACGCTATTTTACTTGCATTGCCGGTAATCCCATTATGTAAAAAAAAATGTCTGGGATTATGTTCTGAATGTGGTCAAAACTTAAACGAATCTCAATGCAAATGCGGCGATAATGTCGCCATTGACCCAAGATTTGAAAAACTGAAACAACTGAAAGAAAAATTGCAACATAAGGAGAAAAATTAAATGCCAACCCCTAAAAAAAGGACCTCTAAATCTAAAAAAGGAATGAGGCGGTCTCATCACGCTTTAACGGTCCCGGCTTTTTCTGAGTGCCCTGAATGCTCTGAAATGAAGCGACCTCATATGGTGTGCCCTGAATGTGGACATTATAAAGATAAAGAGATTTTGGAGATTGACGACGCATAAAGTTCCTGCCCAACTTCCTGCCTATATTGGAGTTGATGGTCTGTATAATGGCCAAAGTGAAACTTCTTGCAAGAGAAAACCTTACTCTCCAGCTCTATTCAATATTTATGATAAATTTAATTTGTTTTGGTGATGGATGAAAATAGTCGTTGACGCAATGGGCGGAGACCACGCTCCAGAGGCGATTGTCGAAGGCGCCGTTCTAGCCGCTAAAGAGCATGGAATAGAAGTTGTTCTTGTTGGTATCAAGGATTTAGTTGAACCTGCCTTGATGCACATACCTGATCATACCCGTTCTCGATGACTTTGATGAACGCTTTATAACTTCAATGATCTGTCTGCCTCACTCAAATTTCGCGTGGATAATTCTCAGGCAACACCATATTTCCAAGAATATTGAAAGATTTTCACTGTTTAGTGCAAGAATGGTGGAATTCAAGTTATTGGCAATAAAAGCAAAATTGATGCGTTTTAATCCGTACATAAGGGACTTGGCTTGTCCAAACCCTGGTAATTAAACCTCAGAGTTTTGGAGTAGAGTTCAAACACCCCATCAGCTTTACCATGTAGGCTATCAACGACCCATTTTTTAAATTGTTTATGTTATGCTTAAATCCTGGTTAAACAGTTAGGAAGAAATTCTATCGAGCCCATAAAATATATTTATTTACTTGGAAGAGTATCCAGGTTGCTGGGGTAGCTAGAAAACTAGTAGGAGACAACAATGTCCCTTAGCTAAGAACTAAAATAACCAATAACTCTTAAAACAGAGTCAAATCAAAATAAGAAGTACGCTTCTTCGGTAATGTCTGATACACTTTCGAGAAAAACACTGAAGCAGTTCTACTATGATGATTGTACTACTCGTCCAAGAGTATCACGGCAAAGGAATAGAAAATCCTCATAAAAAGTAGAGAGAAACATTACCACCTCTGACAATCTGGTAGACAAAAAGGGAAAAAATTTAGAAGAACTTTTGAAGGTGTCATCCAAGAAGCTAAATAAAGGTTATGCTGAAAAGGTAATAATGAATTTTCAGCCGCTTAAAAAGGATAACAGCGAGTCTCTACCAAAAGAAGAAAAGGTTTTCAGTGACGCAGATTTTGAACTTTTGGAAAGTGAATGCTTTTTTCAAAAATCTGATGGTGTTTGTTTATAGGGGTTCGGGACAAGCGAATATCAGCCTCATTTGTTGTATTACCCTATTTTTGGTCCAACTTTTCTAGTTTTGATTCTGCTATTTTTGAAGATTTTTCATTTGCTAAGTATATTGTAAGGCCTGCCACTGTTGTCAAGCTCTTATTGATGGTCCAAATTGTCTTGCTTACATCCATAATATCGTATATTATATACATAATGAAAGTGTGAATTATTTCTCTCAGTAAGAACTTAAATCCAAGCCCAACTCCATTTGTTTTATTCTTCTTCTTTCTGTTTTCTCTTAATACTCCGACTATTATTCACTAAGTAGTATTTCACTATAAGATAACTTCTAACCGCACCCCGAACCCCTCCACGCCGCGGTCGGCCAGCAGCCGCACGGCCTGGATGACGTCGAGGGCGCCCTTCGAGGGGATGATCCGGCCGAAGAAGAGCAGCCTCGAGATGCGCTCCGGAGCCTGTCGCGGGACCGCGAGGAACTCGGGTTGTACGCCGAGGTGACACAGCTCGATCCGCTCGCGGGACACGCCGACGAACTCGACGAGCTCGCTGCGCGTGAACTCGGACGTGGCGAACAGGACCTTGGCCCGGCGGTGCGGCTCGACGATCAGCCGTCGGACGAGCCGGTCGTGGTACCACGCCGGCACCCCCGGGAGGTCGACGGCGAGCGCGCGCTCGTAGGACTGCCAGGTCGAGATGTAGCCGAACGGGATGCCGCGGGGCTCGAGGTAGTCGGGGAGCAGCGCGGCCTCGTTGTAGTAGCTGAGCACGCAGTCCACGGGCTCGGCCTCGACGATCTCGGCCACCGCGCGCTGCACGTTGTGCGCATCCAGCGCCCAGTGCAGGGGGTGACGCGGGACGCGACGCACGCGCACGGAGTCGCGGGCCAGCTCCTCGTCGAACGCGTGTCCCTCGAACTCGCGCTCGAGAACCGGTCGAAGGCGATCCTCGCCTCCGTCCTGTGCGCCAGCGCACCGGGGATCGTGTTCTTCGCCACGGTGATCGAGATCCACGGCGTGTTCCTACCGTTCGCGGCGCTGGCCTGGCTGCGCGCGATGCACTGCGTGACGGCACCGACGACGCGGGCGCACGTCGTACTCGGCGCCTGCACGGCTCTCGCCGCGCAAGTTCACGCGACCGGACACTTCCTGCTGCCACTCACGATCGGCTGGATGGTGACGACTCGTCGCGCGGCCGACCCCGCAGCTCCGCAGCCCACCTTGCTGCGACCGATGGTCGCGGTGGTGGTGACCCACGCGGTCGTTTGGGCCGCGGCCATCGCGGTGTTCACCGGGCTGGGCATTCCCAACCCGGTGGTCGCGCAAGCGTCGTTCGTTCACGACTACGTCGGAGCCGTGGAGGCGAAACGCGGGTCGCTGTCGGCCCATGCGAGCGGCATGGCGTTCTGCTTGTGGCACGACTGGCTGTGGCCGTACCTGCCGATCTCGCTAGCGCCGCTGCTGGCGCTGCACCCCCGCTCGCAGGGTAGACGGATCGCCGTGCTGACGCTGGCCGTGTTGGGGTACGTCGGCTTCACCTGGATCCTGGTCGGCTACACCGAGTTCTCCAAAACCTTCCACGGGCAATTTCTCCAGAAAGCATCTAGCAAATCCCCCCCCGTTTTTGGAGCCCCCACGCTTCAGAACCATACTTGACCACCGTCATTACTGCAGTTCCCAATATTTCTAATCTTAGTTCGCACGCTCTTCTTTCTATTCTTCCAAACCTTTTCAACTGTAAAAGAAAAAGAAAAAGAAAAGAAAAAAAACACCTTGAGCATTGGCTAATCTACCTTTAAAATCTTCATTACATCCGGCATCTTTACTAATCATACTGCCTAGATAAGTGAAGCTGCCAACTTGATGGATCAGCTTGTTACCTAACATCACCTCTTCACCTTTACTTATTCCTAATCTTAGACTTCTTAACATTAGTTATCAAACCCAGTCTTGCACCCTGAACTCCAAAACCCTCGAAAAATTCATCGATCTGACAAATTTTTTTTATCTAGGACGCGTAATTAATCAATATAATCTAACTCAATGAGAGCTTTGCTTCCTCATTTGTTTCCGAGTTCTGTCACTGCCTTTGCTGTGCTCCTTAGAGCAAAAGTCGATCGAAATGACCCATATAAATAGGGATAGGACGCAGCCCTACTTAACTTCTGATTTAATACGAAACGAGCAACTAAACTCATTTTTCACCTTAACGGTTCTAATTTTATTGTGGTTTCAGCGGGAACTACTACATAGTAAAGGACGCAGCCAGAGCCCGTACAAGCCAAAAAATAGCCTGAAACCCTCAAATATGGTCGGGTTGGGATCAAAATTGCTGTATCTTTACTGCGTATAAAAATTGTCAATTCTTGTATTTGGTTTAACCGACACTTGCTTGGTTTAAGCGTACATACTATAATTTTCTTGGCCAAAAACTCTATACAGGAAACTTACAGTCCCTTGGCATATCAAAGAAGATTACTTTTTTGCATTGGAAGTACTGATGTTTCTTTTTTCCCCGCTGGTATCGGGCCACTGGGACATCATAGAGTGATGTTCAATGGCTCATTTTAAAGGAAATCATTACATCTAGTGTCTTTTGTAATTAAAAAAGGATAATATAAAGAATGAAATTTTTGACGAATAATTGCATCTTCATATGCAAGACGACGAATCACGTCATAAATCGTTGGTTGCAAATGATGGTAAAAGTAAAATCCTCGTACATAGCACTAATCACTATGCATTTATCTGGTATACAATGTTAGTGTAGGACCTTCGCTAAAGCTATTCTGTCGGCTCATCTGTCCTGGACCCCCAAGGCGGGAGTCCAGGATGTTTCTTTTCCGTAGCTCTTCTTTCATTATTCATAATACGTACTCTCAAGCAAATTGAATATTCAAATCCTTTTGTAAGTTATACTGAAAAGCTATAGCAAAATAAAATGCTGCCAGAAAAATTGGTCTAAGCCCACCAACAATAAAGAAGACAACGCTGCAAGGGAGCTTTAAAGATAGTAAACTGGATAAGACATTTTATTTCATCTAAAAATCTAATAGACATTGTCAGCTAAACAAGAAAGTACAAGAAGGTAAAATCAACTTAAGAAAAATAATTAAGAAAACTAAAAATAAAACATTAAAACAGTATTATTACATGCCAGTTCAAATAGTGCAGGGTATTAGTTGAACCTGTCTTTGTTCCACTCTCTCGTTTAGTTGAGGATGGTTATTAACTATACAGCATAAAAATTCAGTTAGTTTTCTTCAGAAATCACTGTCTTCGAAATTTCCTCATCACATTATCATTTTTTTGGAGGATAGAAATGTAGTGTTGTTTTCATCATCATTTTTCTAGCCCCAGAAAATTAGACTACGAAGAAAGGAAATTCGCGAATAATTCTTCCTTGCATTACAAAGGGGATGTAATAAAAAAAGAAACAAACTAAGAAGAGAAGTTAAAAAGCCAAAAGAAAAACATATTTAAAATTCAAAGCAAAGCAAGCCAAATATATAGTCTTTTCCAAAGAATATTTTCAGTTTTTTAGCTTCTGTTTTTGTCTCCTCTTTCGCTTTCTTTGCTTCCGTTTTTGCGTTCATTCATTACCCCAGAGTGTCGACTACAATAAAGCCCCAATCTTCGCCCTGCACAGACTGCTCTGGAGAAGACTAAGGGTGCTTGAAGTTGGGTTCTCTCTACGCTGCCGAGCAAGAGCTTGAAGTCAAAGAAGTCATCCACGCCCAAGACACCTTGTCTTATACAGACGAAATTATTCCGATGGTTTTGCTTCGTTGTCTTTTTCCCCCGTCTTTGACAAGTTCTCTCTTAAAACCCTTTTAAAAGAAGGTCAACCACAGAAGTAGAAGTCCTGCATGCAACCACACTTGCCTCAGCTCTCTTACACGACTAACTTTCAAACTTTAGGACCAGTTTTCTGTTTTTTTTTTTTTTGGCCCTTATGGGTCAATAAATTTCCAAAAGACAGGACTTAGAAATGTCCCTGTTGTGGGCTGGTAGGATGTGAGTCTTTATTTGGGGAAGATCGAGGGGGAAGCAGGAAATCTTGGAAAATGCTTAGAGTGTAGAGATCTTAATGACACTTGCTGGGAAAACCTCTTGGCTCTTGGCTCTTCCAACCTTGTCACAAGTTCCGTATATACTCCTGGCTCTTGTTTATCTCACCAAGGAAATAAGTACAGCGAGATGGCTAGTCCAAGAAGGAGATTTTAATCACATACTGTAACATTGTTCTTGGACCCTGGAATAAGATCTTTGTCTTTTGTTGGTTTTATAGTTGTGTTGTTTACGATGTAATCCTTGTGAAGTATGCTTTAGCTGCTTGAGAAATTAGTTCAAAGGCGTTTAGAAAATAATGTAACCTTACCTCAACTTTTAACGGGCCCTGTCATAGACACACTGGGTGACATGTATCTAAATGTCTCTTCAAGTTTGAATAGAACCCAAACCATTTTGAAATACGAGGACGAGCTTTGTAAGAAACTGGAAACAGAGAGTAAGAAATACCTTCAAGCGCTGGTAGGGAAACCTTTTTGCTGATAGTCTTGCCCTTGAGGATCTAAAAAGCGCCGCAATGCTTGCTGAAGAAATCGAAAATCTAAGAATCAAAAGTGTCAAATCGATACCGCCTACTTTAGTGTATCAGCTCAATTCAGGTCGTGGTCTTAGTGTTACAGCGATTAAGACTATTTGCTTGGGCAAAGAAATCGGATTTAGTGAGGAGGATTTCCATTTGGTTTCTGAAAAGGTGAAGGAAAATTCGAAAATGGCAACAGTGTCCAGAAGACTGGAGCGTGACACGAAGTTTAAAGTTTTCAATTATTCATTTCAAATGAAGTTTTCAGTTTTCAATTACTCACAGACCGTAACAGTGTTCCCGGACCCCGGACTATGGTAATTAACTGACTAAAGTCAAGTTACCTGTAGTCCTGACAAGGTGCAAAAGTCAATGTTTGCATCTTTGTCAATAAGGCAATTACCAGAATGTCAGGCAGGGTTTTCAGAGGAACTTAAATGGAGTCATTTGAAATACCACCAAGATGAACTTTGTAAATGCCGAAAAATTTTAAGCGATCCTTGAATGACTACGCTATGATTCTGCTCAGTAACAGGAGTTACAAAAAGTCGAGTACAGTTGTATCTCGACTGTTTTATTGATAGGTGTGACTATGATTTGGATCATTCCACTTTCCACACACTTTTTTTCCACTTCCACGTGTTTCTTTGCTCGTATCTTCACATTTCTTCGGAGAAGTAAAAAAATCACAAATTTCAAAATTAGCAACATTGGACACAGAAGGTATCAATTGCAAAACATTTGTGTCATCTGATTAATCAATCAATTACACCAAGCAGTTTTCCATTCTATTGAGAAAGTTTTCTAATTTTCTAATATTATTATTTTTCTTTATATGAAGTAACAGTTTTTTTTTTCCAATTTTAAGATACTTTTTGACAAGAGTTCTTATTTTTTTTACAAATTATTATCCAAGATAAAATATGTTTCACAGAAGAAAATACAAAAGAAGGAGTTTTACGTATAAACTAAACAGTTTAAATTTATTTTTCACTCTGAAAATTTTATTTTTAGTTACCTGTAACCGTTAAATCTTCTTGGAGAAATTATCCAAGAATCCCATCCTATTTTTTCAAAGTCAACCATCATATCAAATTTATGGCACCCAGCATCAGAGGAAAAGACACTCCTTTTCAATCGTTTTTCATCAATTTGCAGACTATCAGCAATTATTGAGTACATCAGTAGGTATGAATCTTTTGGTATCTGGTTTTCGGATATTTTGATGGCCAATCCTTTACTGTTTGGACCAACATAATCCTTTACATCAAAAACTACCAGACCTTCACCATGATATCCCTCATCACTGCTGATTGTACTCCAGCTTTTTTGTGTCTTTTCTCTTAGAATCACCTAGGAGGATATAAGTAATTAGGAGCAAAATCTGAAAGAAAGTACACTAGCATAAGGCGCTACTATATATGATAACTAAAGAGGAGGTAGATTTATAGGCAGCGCATTAGCACTACCTAAGTAAAGAGCGATGTGCTCGCAATGTGTTTTTTCTTTATTTTTATTTTTGGTTTTTGTTTTTTAAACCAAAGAGTTGTCGTGAAAACTCCGAAATGGGCTAATTCAATTGTAAATCGTAAGGGTTAGTGCCGTTTTTAATAGTTAAAAGTGACTAAAGGGTGACCAGACCCCCCTCCCCCTCACGCCAATCGTTTCCCCAAACACACCTAATCAAAATTTTGAGATCGTCATTTTGTTCAGCGTAGTTGAAAGGTCCGGAAATTATATAACTGAGGATTAAAACCTTCCGTCCCAAAAGCCCTGAGGGCAAGGGTTGTAAGTTATAATTCTAGGGGTATATAATGTTTTTATAGAATGGAGGGTCGTATAAACCTTACAGGGGTGCTCTTTTGATTTGTAGTTAGAAGTTCTTGGTCCGTTTTTAAGAGTCCTGCACTTGCAATATTGTTTTCTGTTGTCCAGCCAGAGATGTATGGAAGAACATATTTCTTGGGGGTGGGGAAAATTCAGGCAACGCTACAAAACATGTCAATTCTTTGGAAAATTTGAGAAATTATGGGAGTAGAGAGTAAAAATCTCTAAATTTTGAGTGAATTCAGCTTACTAAGATCGTTGCTAATAACATTTGCAGTTAAAGTTTTAACCAGTTAGCTTCTAGCGCTTAACTGAAAACTGTGCTTGCTCGAGTTTTTTAGAGAATCTAAACTGGTATAGTGGAAGTTGTGGATATCGTGACCGGTGGAAAACTGTCGAGGGCCTTAAAAACTAGTCATTTATTTTCTGCTGGCTATTTTAGGGCTTTTCTACTCCTTAGTGGACTTTTTATTTCTTTTTCATTTTTGCATCAGTTTTCTGTTTTCAGTTGAGCACTAGTTTTTCAAAACTCTACAAGGACATGGAAATATCACGAGTCAGTTCATTTGAGCTAGTTTTGTAGGTTTACGTTGCATAAACTGCCACATACTGATTTTTGTTCGTTTTTAAGTTTCAACTTTGCTCTTTGCTTTCATAAAAAAATGAAGTTTACAAATTAACTAGTATCCACTCTAAGCAAGTTTCATACGAGCTTTTTGGTTTTCTTTTGTATTTTGGTTCGGGCAAATTGGTTTGGTTCTCTTCATATCCACAAATCAACCGTTTTTGCGTGCGATCCTTGGCCAACGGGCAAGCAACGGACGTTACTTGGCTGTTCTGACCTGTGGTAATGGCTACGTTGGCCGTGGGCACGTGGCCTTGGGTTGGTCTGGTTAACTGATTCAATAATCATGAGAACTTGTCGATCCCTAGTGCTGCGATATCATTAGATGAATATGTTTTCGGTAAATCCTCTTTTAAAGTTTAATTGTTTTCCTCAAGCGTAATAGATAAACTACTTTCAACGGACATTCGTAGTATTCGATTACTACATGCAAATTAAATTTTTCTTTCTAAAGAAATCAATTAAAGAAACTTCCATAGGCATCATTGCGCTGCCTAATCAAAAGCGATAAGGCTGAAGTGTGTTATTAATCTTTTTTCCCAGACCATTTTGTCGGGAAGGAATTGCTGTACAAACATCATTGATAGCCCTAGTGCCCTTTTTAAGAGTCACAAGGGATAGGAGGACTACCACCATGGTCCTTTAGTTTGCCTTTCCCCCCTAAAAAATCCGGTCAACATTTTTGCTAAAAATTTTCCCATCCCTTTCTTTCTGTCTCTTTTGATCTTTGTCTGTAATATGTAGAGATATGCTCACCGTTATTTCTCTCTTTTCCCTCCTTTTGCCTTTCTTTTTCCTCTAGCTTCCCTCCCACTCCTTAAATTAGCTTCTCGGGCATTACATCTGTGGGTCTTTACTATTTTATTTTAATAATTTTGGTAATTTCAGTGAAATGGAGAAGAGATTACAGGTCTGACTGCCCCTGACACACTATACATCCTAGAGAAGCCTTTATTTGTAAACTCACCTCTGAGAAATACTGTTGTTCATTTTGGGGCTGGTGCGGTAATACAGTAAAACACTGCGAATGTGCAGACTGCAAAATGTTAGGAGTCTTTTGGGTGAGTGTTTTTGACAATTCTAAATTCAAATCAATGTGTATTCTTCTTCTGACTAGGTGGCCCTTGACCAGTTTAACAAAGATAGATGGTACTGCGATCAACCAAAATGAATTAACCTTGTGTAATGTGACTTTTTCGTATCGGACCGTTATGATCAATACATTTAATGAAGCTAGGAGGATGAATTCTTCGATTACTTGCACTACTTCACAGATGTTCCCAGAAAGTAAGCACAAAAAAGCTAAACTTGGGATAGGCACGCATCAGCTTCAACAGCATTACAAAGCCTTAAAGAAGAATAAGGTTCCAGTGCCTAGAATTCAAGGAGCCATTGCGATACGTATAGACTGTAGTAGCCACTAAAAGCTTAACATGCCGCATCAAGACGGAAAAAAAGGAAGAGGGTCAATAAAAATACTACTTTTGTCCTTTTAAGTTAATTTTATCACAAGATAGTAATTTGTAATTGGGCAATACTGGTTAACTCAATTCAAATGCAAAGAAGGAAGAGAAATCTTGCTACCAAAGCAACAAAAGACTCCTCTCAGAACCTAACTTTAATTACAATTTTACATAAATTAGAATTAGAACAAGGAAAATAGGATTCATAAAAATATAATTCTATAAAAAGAAATAGCCAAATTATTATACTAAAAAAAGTTGATGCTACATTTTTAAATTACAATTGATCAGGCTGACCAGGAAAACAATAAGGCTATAAGGAGGACTGGAGTGTCATTGATACTAAATTATTCGTGTGAATAATTAAAACGAAATCTGCATATTAATTTTACTACTTTTTGGGCTTAATGGCTGTCTCAAAGTTTTGATCAGACGATTTTGATAAAAAAAGGGTTACAACCCACTGAAAGACAGCCAAATCAAAATACTAGGATACTGCTTGTTCTCAAATCTTTCTTCCAACCCAAGGAGAGGCATTGCCATCTACATAAAAGATGGAATACAGGTCAAAGATTGAGACCTGCAGCAATAAACTCCCTCCCTGAATTTAGACATGCAGCAACCACTGAAGAATATGATATCCTGTTTATCTGCAAATTGACCCCTAAAAGTAGTTACAACCCACTGGAAGACAGCCAAATCAAAATACTGGGATACTTACTGTTCTCAAATCTTTCTTCCAACCCAAGGAGAGGCATTGCCATCTACATAAAAGATGGAATACAGGTCAAAGATTTTTCAGTTAGTCATGATTATTCCCTGTTGGTTGAGAGTGTTTTGTTTATATCATTAACAAGGGGAAACTGTTACTGATATGTTGTATATACAGAAGCCCTAGCTGACTAGATGCCTGCCTTTAACCAAGCACTAATTCAGTTGGCTGAATAAGCATCCAATCATGATACTAAGGTTTTTATTCTCCTCAGAGGCCTTAATCTTCTGGATTTCAAACGAATTGGGGGCTTAGGGTATCAAAAAAGTTCAGGTGCCAGTCATCCACTTGTTGAGCTCTTGAGAAATAATAGCCAGTCTGTATAAATTAATAGACTTACTAACCTGGTATAAGAATAACCAGCCACTATCAATACTAGATTCAACAATCACTAACAAGCCAGGTTTATTAGTAGACACTGATTACCACCCTCCCATTGGTACCAGTGACCATCTCTGCATCTACCATGACCTGATGTTAAGTCAACAAACAAAGAACTTCACTGATTTAAGGAAGGATTTAAGGGAAATTGAAACCTTGCAGTTGGAGAGTAAAGAACTAAGGTTTGAATAAATTGCGGTGGAAGAGGAGTATGTACGCCTATGTTGGTCTCAGACAGCCTAGTGCTGCTGCAAGTTGTTGGTAGTAAGATAGATGTGGCACAGGCCTAGGAAAGTGACCAGACTCCTCCCTCTCTTCTAAAAGTAAAGACTGACTGCTGCTTTGAATGTATGTTGTATTCTTCTGGATCAAAATGAAAAAAGGAAAAGATGTGATAATAATTTGATGGGCTGAGAACTATGGCAAGTTAATAACCCTTTTTCAAAGTGCCAATCGTCTGCCATCAAAATGGTAGTTTATGGTAAACTTGGGGTTAGTACTAGAACAAAATTTAATAAATATATCAAGCCCATAGTGGATTGAATTTTGTTTGCCTTCTCTGGCACAAATCTATTAAATGGTTCTTGAGTTCAGGCAGCAATTGGCTCTAACTTGGGCAAGGACAGTAAAGAATATTTTAAATTTTGCCAAATCACTTGTTTACTTTTAGTGGCAATTTTTTTTCTCTTTTTTTTTGCTGGTGCTAGAAGGCTACTGGAAGATAGTAAAGATATTATAGATGGTTTGTTATACCCGCCTGCTTATTATAAATCTGTATTAATATCAGCAGAATAAATTGGCAGATTATGCGAGAAGAGCATTTTATGACACCATTTCCAGATCAAAGAAGCCTATAAAGTATTAATGGCTCACAGTTGAAATGACCATCACTGAGAACGCTTAATTGGAGGTTTAAAGTCTTTCGTGATGGTTGCAGTGGCAGCTGCAACCTTGCAAAGAGTTAACCATAATTTGTACTAAAGCAGAATTTTTAAAGCGCTTTCTTAAGGAGGCGGTGTAATGAAAACAATTTCCCCAATAGAAAAATAATCATTGTGCTCATCATGGTTGCAAACCGGTATAAAGCAAACTGTGATCAGTTAAAAAAAAGGTGAAAAATGCTTTTTTTATGGAACTCTTGTGAGAAAAGCTTCCCAATTGATTTTTATTTGAAAATGAAAACAGCTATCTGGATTCCAGTTAAAAATATTCTACGGCGAAAAAAAAAATCTTCGACCTTTTTGAAAAGGATTCTGAAGGGTCTCGAAAATGGCGGCTAATGTTCGATTGTTCTTTTAGGCATCGTAGCAGATGCAACGCTGCCCTGTGTGACCGAACCTTATTATCTACTTGGGTATGAGGCTAAGTGGCTGCATAAAAATGTCTTTCAGTAGTTATTCAGGGGGGATTATTATCGGTTCGTAAGGGACTGATGTATTCTAGTCTGCTAACTTATTTGGATGCCTGGTCTGGTGCGAGTTGAACCCATATTGAGTGCCAAATGGGGATTAAATAGAGCTAGAAGTCTGGATAAGACGTATTCAGACCGATCCTATTCAGCAATGATTTTATGTGAATACTGATAAAGATAAGCAGGTTTTCAGCTCCCTGGACCCTTTACATAATCCCTCCTTGTCTTGGCGCTCTTTCCTGCTGAAGAGTCACTATTGATTTGTTTAAATACCATCAAAATTATCTCATACTAATCAAATGGTAAGGGGATATGCCTGCTTAAGTCACAGGCGACAGGAAACATTATTTTTATGTCTCTGTGTCTTTTAGTCAGTCTATCTGTGTGCCTGTGTGTCTTATCATATGTTTGGCTGTGTCTATATGTCTTTCTGTCCGTCTGTCTGTGTGTCTTCTTGTCCGTCTGTCAATGTGTCCGCCTGTCTCTGTGTGTTTCTTTATGCTTGTGTGGCTGTGTGCCATCGCCAGTTTCTGTGTCAGTGTGTATTTGCGTTTCTGTACCCCTGTGTCTCTATGTCTGTGTATCTTTTTTCTGTCTTTCTATGTGTCTTTTTCTATGTCTGTCTGTGCATCTTTTTTTGCATGTGTCTATGTGTCTTTTCTCTGTCTATGTTTGTGTCTCTATGCCGCTGGATCTGTGTATCTGTGTGTCTTTTTGTCTGTCTATATGGTGTCTATGTCTGTTTTTTCTGTCTTCCTGTGTGTCTTTTCATGCCTCTCTCTGTGTGTTTGTGTTTTTTTTGTCTGTCTGTCTATCTGTCTGTGTGTGTCTATTTGTCTGTCTATCTGTCTTTGTGTCTGTTGGTGTGTATGTGCACTTCTGTGTCTGTTTGTGTGTCTACATGCCTTCGTGTCCGTGAACCTGTGTATTTGTGTACCTGTGTATATGTTTTTCTGTGTGTCTATGCGTCTTCATTCTGTCTGTCTGTGTTTTTTTGTGTGTCTGTCTTTGTGTCATTATTCTATCTCTGTGTATGTCTCTTTGTCTATTTGTTCGTCTGCCTATGTGCCATTTGCATGAATATGTGTCTTTTTTGCCCCTCTGTCTGTCTTTGTGTCTATGTGTTTTTGAATAATGTCTCTGAAAATTCCTTTTTTTATATCCTTGACCATTAGGAACAATCTGTTTTAATTTTAATTGACGGGTCTTTGACTTTGGAAAATATCAGTTCGCTTATTCTTGACTTTGGAAAAAATCCTTTTCACCTATCTTTGACTCTAGTATAACCCCTATGAGCCCGGTAGTGGTACCTTTGATGCTGAATATTCCTGTTCTTACATCTCAGATCGTTAAAAAAGTTTTTTTTAATTTGTTTAACTTCTTAACCAAGCTAGAATAAAAATCAATGACTAATAGGGATATAAAAATTTACTGCAAATATAAAGTAGAATTATTCTTCTAAGAGCCATCAGTAAGAAGGTTTGGCATAAATTGCCAAACCAGAGTTCTTCCAGAATGGTGATAATGCTTTGTTCGCCAAATTTCTTTTATAAAAATCTTACGTGTCATTTCTTTGAGAATGGGGCGGAAGAAGAAGAGGTAACTAGAAATAATACTAATAATGAGCTATTTTTTTTTAACCCACTGTCTTAGCACTTTTTAAAAATGCACTAGAAAGCTCAAAACCTTGGATGAAGTTACAAGAATGATGACAATAGAAAGTCACTTTATTTGAAAAGAATATTGAGAACTATTTTCAATTTTTTAGCTTTATTTTTGAACTGTTAAAGTGTACATCATGTTTGTTTCTTAATGTCCCTGCAGAAATTTTTATCCTGATCTCTAACATCCAAATTATTTTTTTAAAATTAAAGTTTTGCGTTGTAATGTTTTTTTTTGCCAAATTTAGTTCTTTATCTGAACATTTATTGCTCTGGAACTTAACCATCTCCCATAAGTGCATTTACACAACGGGCTTGATCCTTAAGCCAAATGTCGTGAAATATGAAACTGGACAGAGCTAAACTTATTCAATAGTTCTGAAAGCTAATAGAGGGGCTATCAAAATATCGTATGGTTCAAGCTTGTGTTGTTCGTGTCACCTTGCAATAGCATGTTACAAATGGCATTCTGAGGCTCTTTAAAGGATTCCAACTCACCGCTATGTTGGTTCATTTTTCTAAGTTCCCAGTTTTCTCAAATTCATCGTGTTTGTACATTTCTACTATCTTTTTCAATAGATTTATGAATAAAAATGTATTTTATTCTCATTTTTTATCATAAAGTTTATCTTCCTCCCGAAAAATGAAAATCCCCTAAAATTATTCTTTGGAGAAATTTCTGAACAAGGAGTCTACGAAGATTCTACATAGAAGCCAGAATTGGCGTCTGCGCAAGCAGGAAACCCAGACCGCGTTTCGTGTTTCCACAGACAGTCTATCTTTGTTCGGTGTGTTGGTATTGATCTTTGCAAGCATCGCGATGCTTAAGATTGAACTTGCTGTATTGATGTTACTTTTTGTGATTTTCAATCGGATGAAGGCCTACGTAAGTCAGATCTCGCAAGCGACGCTGGACCTGCGCTCGACGCACCCCCATGTTGACCGTTTCATACGCTTGCTGAACGAAATGGGCGCTTTGTGGCACGGAAAAACGCGGCCGGAACAAACAGAAATTTCGGCGGTGCCGATTTTCTCCCTGGATTGTCGGGACGTGAGTTTTCGTTACGGCGACCAACAGGTCCTGGATGGGATCAACCTGCGCCTTGAAGCAGGAGATCGGGTCATTGTTACAGGGCCATCGGGTCACGGAAAATCGTGGCCACTTATAAACTGACAGATGTCTACCAAGAATGGCAGCTGAGAGTCCGCTATTACCTCTATCTTTTATTATTGTTGGTTCTTCAGTTGCGTTCTGTTCAGTCCTTCCACTATTCCCAAATTTTAGAGGATTTCCCCAAAAACGTCACAAAAACGGAGCGGTAGAAACACTTGGGCGAAGAAGCGTCAAAAATTCAAATCCGTCCCTGTTAAAAAATCAAAAAGTCTATAAAATTTACAAGCTCCCAAGGACGCACTTCCACGGTAGTATATTTTTTTTTTCAAGTACTTTTTTAGGGGGAAGAGGGCTCTCCCAAGCACACGCATATGCGTTGGGATGTGAAAAAGTAACCAGTATTGATAAGAGGTTCAGGATAAAATTGTTCATTAAAGTTTCTATGTCATTGTCTACATTATTGTGATTTGCTTCTATTATCTTTATTTCTTTTTTTACTGGACGCAAACGCTCTGCTCCATAAACACATAAATTGTTCCGTGGTGGTTGTTTTTGAAGCGACAAGGCATCTTTTCCCATCATTGCAGACAGAGCCAAGGTATTAGTTTCATAAAAACATCACTTTTTCCTTTTCATTTATTTTCCCATAACTTTTTTCAAACAAGAGCTTCCTGGTGAAGAATTGCACGCCTTCTTTTGTGAATACCCTTATTTATCCCAGTTTAAGTGTCGGTTGGCTATGTAAATACATCAAGGAGTAATAGTGATACAATTCTTGTGGTGCCCCTGAGAATCGATTCACAAATATCTGCTTATTACTAACAAATTCAATAACCGCCTAGCCACTGGCCGTCTTGCCCAGTGTCTGAACTCGAAACATGGCATTTTGTGGACTGCGCTGTCAATCCCCCTAGGCACATGAAGCACCAAACATGGCGCAGGAAAAGATCCCTTGAGGAACAATTCGAGTTGCGAGAAAGAAGTTCTTTCCTAGCACCGGTTCTGAGGTTCAAGGGCCGCTTATCAGCGATGGCTGGCGAGAGCTGGACGACTCTCCTCTCTTTTCGAAGGACAGGCAGTGCCTGCGGAAGGCGGTCTGAAGCTGGTGGCTGCGGTTCTTAGAGATGGCGGAAAACAATGCAGGTCCCCTTGATGCTACCAAGGAAGTTTCTTCTAAAAAAGTAAAAAAGAGACACATAAGCGCTTCAAATCAAAATTTCCGGAAAATTTGATTTCGTAATTAGCTTTCGCAGTTAAAATAAACGCGAATAACAACAGGTCAAACCCAGAACAACAACGTTCAAACTTTTCCTCTGTTGAAAAAAACAGCAAAACATATGCTGATTATTAGTACTTGGGCTGTAGATTTAGAACCAGAGAATATGGAAAATCAAAACCTACAAATTAACACTGAAAGACGTTAAAAGACTGCTAAGACACTTATTCTCTAATAATTAGGAATTTAATATAACTT
The DNA here is from genome assembly GCA_010016025.2 of Alatinidae sp. Z8VKAUB7J3. Lineage (NCBI taxonomy): Eukaryota > Metazoa > Cnidaria > Cubozoa > Carybdeida > Alatinidae > Alatinidae sp. Z8VKAUB7J3. Next base: position 101,948,232 of record JAAAKM020073195.1, read on the forward strand.
TAGTGAAAATACTGTTCGAAGCCTCATTCTCATGAATTTACCACATGTAAAGCAATAAAAATGTAAATATGTCTACCAATAAGCTCTAAAAAGAAATGAAGTAACTTACCTAGTCGTATAAAACTTGGAATGATTAAATTTATCAAAGGAGACACAATTTATTGGATCTCTGTGTGGATAAAATACTCGGCATCCATTATGTAAATCATCACTTTCATCAACCGACCAAAGCCCTAAAAAACGACTAGATTACTAGTTATTCCTATTGATTTTTGTTGTTTGTTTCTTTGATGGCAATGTTGTTTAAATTGAAATTATCAATTTTTCAAAGTTTCCATATGTGCATTTTACGATGGTATGTCTTTCTTGAATTTTCGTAAACTGTAAGTCAAACGTCAGGACTTGGCTGACTGTTTATCAATTAATAGGTTGTAAGAAATAATATTTCAATACCATTTCCCATGCCTAAATTGAAAGAAAGTTTAAGATGGATAGCCCAGTGCTAAAAAATTTACAACGAGAAAAAGAGATTCGTGGTCTAACAATAAGTAGATAATCAGTGAGAAATAAGAGTAAACTGAATATGAAAACAAATACTTTAATAGACTGATCATTGACTACAAAAATGCTTAATTAGTGTTCGAACTTTAAACAGGTAATCAGTGGGAGATAAAACTAGAGATACTTCGATTAATATCAGTGTTGATAACAAAAAAACACAACGTCCAACATAGTATTATAATTTTCCCGAAAATATTTGTTTAGAATTAGAAGAACCTCGGTCTTTTACAAAGGGACTCATCGAGTAGCATTAGTATATGAAGTCTCGTATGAAAAAATCATTCGACAGCATAAAGCAATGGGTAAAAGAGTGAATCTCTTTGTGCAAATATGTCATATTGAGCATTTGACATTAGGAGGCAAACAAAAAATCTAATAAAAATCTACCCTAGCATTATCACAAACAATTAGAAATATCTCACTGCATTACAAAGGGTCTCATTGAATATTATTAGTACATGAAATCTCGTCACGAGGATTTCTTCAAACGGCAATAATTCAACCTGGTTTTCCGGCTGGTTTAACGGAGAGCCGTAGCCGTTGATATATAAAACATCATCTTTCATCACCGGCGTAGATTTCATTTCGAAAGAAAGCCCGCGCACCCACCAAATTTTTTCGCCGGTTTCCGGGGAATACGCCGTTAGCAGAAAAGATCCGGGAACGATAACCTGGATTTCGCCAGCCTCCGTTTGATAGAGTACCGGCGTGCAATGGCCGCTTTTCGCTTCGCGACGTTCGGTACGCCAAAGCTGTTTGCCGGTATTTTTATCCAGCGCCATAATGTAGGAATTAGTGCTTTGGTCGTCTTACGGATGAGTAGAATTTAAGTGCATTACCACCAGTGGTAGTTTCCGGGTTTCCGAACATGACGCCGATCTTCATTCGGATCTGGTTAATGAAGATCACACAGCAATTGGCGCGCTTGATGTTACCGGTGAGTTTACGCAAAGCCTGAGACATGAGTCTGGCCGCCAAGCCCATGTGAGAATCCCCCATCTCTCCCTCAATTTCGGCCTTGGGTACCAGCGCCGCCACGGAGTCGATGACTACTAATTCTACCGCGCCGCTGCGAACCAGCATGTCACAGATTTCCAGGGCCTGTTCACCAGTATCCGGTTGTGAGACCAGAAGGTCGTCAATGTTCACACCCAACTTTTCAGCGTAGATGGGATCCAGAGCGTGCTCTGCATCGATAAAGGCACAGGTCTTACCCTGCCTTTGTGCCTCAGCGATGGCCGATAAGGTCAGGGTGGTTTTACCAGAAGACTCCGGGCCGTAGATTTCGACAATACGTCCATAGGGTAAGCCACCAGCCCCCAAGGCGATATCCAGACCAAGTGAGCCAGTACTTACTGTCGGAATTCGACTGACAGGCTGGTCACCCATCTTCATCACTGAGCCTTTACCAAATTGTTTCTCAATCTGGCTCAACGCCATGTTCAAAGCCTTTTGTTTGTTGTCATCTTGAAGTGCAGCCATGTTTTATCTCCCCGATAAGTGTTCTTTGTGTGTCAATTGCAAGGGCGTGAATGCCATTGTTTGAAGAACTATAGGCAATACTTTTTTTGATGTCAATATTTTTTATCACCTATATATTTTTTACTCTATAATAATTATTAATGAGGTTGGAGTAGTTTGAGTATAATTTTTCAAAAAAGCTGAAAGATCCTGAAATGCTGAATGAAATCAAATGGGCAACATGGCCTTGATCATCACTCTCATAATTTTTATATTTCGATTATATTTCTTAGCTTGAAAACTTAACTATTAAATAACGAAAGATTGCTTTACGTTGGCAGAACTGTGCCAAGCATTTCTGGGAGTGTATTTCTGGGAAATGTTTTGGGGACTGTGCCAAGCGTGACTGAACTGTGCCGTACATGTGGTGTTCCGAGATTTACATCAGGTGGAAGTGGGCAACCCCTTCAGCTTAATAGCTTTTCAATACAATCATTATTATTATGCTGAACTCCAGGAATTTGTTTCGTTACAGATGACATCTGTGCGCCAAATTCCTTATGCATTTTATGTTTTCAAGCGAAGAAGAATGTCATTGAAGACTGGAATCTTAGGACCTCTAACCTTTGGTCACGCTCTTTCAAATTAACTTTCAATTTTTTATCGTCTACTGTCTACTTAATATAAATGCTGACTTGTCATGGAGTGCCAAGCCCGCAACAGACTATTAAAATTTCATTTTATGTTTGCCCAAATTTTCACAAGAAGAGAATAATACCTCTATTACGTCCATCCAATAAAATACAAAGAATTTCAATCCCCGCGCCATAGGACATAAGCAAAGCAGCATTGCCAAAACTTTGAAAAAACTGAACCTGTTTTCCAACTACAATTGCATCCTAAGAGTTTAATTTGGACCAACTGAACAACAGTTAAAAATTTGCCAAAACCAGAAAAAAATTTCGATAATTAAAAAGTTGAGCAGACAACAGAATAAGAATGAAGCAAGTAAAAACCATAATATACAAGAACATTTGTGCTTTTACAAAAAAAATTCTAACATACCTATGTCTTTCAGGACCTCTAAATTATACCAAAAAGCGGTACATTTGTGCCGCCTTAACAACTCTGATTCGAAGATTTCACACTTCTGAGATGATTGCCAAAAACCGGTTGCCAAGTTGTTCTCAAAACGGCAAGGCACTGGAAATTAGTAGGATGAGAGCAGTGCTTCCGCTTTTTGATTTCAATTTTCCCTAAAATTCCTCGTCTTTAGGTCTGATTTCTCCCTAAAAAAAAGGGATATTTTGCCTAAGGTTTCCATACAATCTACATTAAAAACAGCACATCATCAAATTGTTATTTTTTACTTCAGATAATGGTATAACTTAACATCTTTTGCACTACCAAGAACACATTAAAAAGTTCAAATAAGTGTAATCTGCAGCACTTCAGTTTTGCAACACTTTGCCCACCGTCGTTCAATTGCCAGGTAAGTAGATGGCTTGGCTTGTGCTGAAATATGGTATTGGCTACAGCAAGATAATTCATCAAAGCATAGTTTACCAGCCTTTGCCCATTTTCACATATGTGCCCCATTTCGAATTTTCTAAAGACCTGTGCGAGTGTATCAGATTGACAACTTTCCTGTTGAAGTCCCCTGCAATAATTAGGTAGTCTCGTGCAGCAACTGACGAATACAGTTGTTGCAATTCCAAATAGAATCCATCCTTAGCAGTAACTGTGGCATCACGAGTAGGGGCGTATGCGGAGAGAATGGATACATTTGCAGGGCTTCCTTTAAGCCTAATCCTAGCCAGTCGAGGATAAACAGGATCCCACTCAAGAAATGCGTTTCTGGTTCTTTGGTTCATGGTGAAACCAACGCCATAGAGTACCGAGTAGTCGTTTACTCCAGAGTAGAAAAAGTGGATCTTGTAACCTTTTGGGCGCTGTAATTACTATAAAGCCAGAACTGGAGATTCTGGTCTCAGAAACGCATAATACATCAATACTGTACTTCTCCATCTCATGGACAAGGAGAGCTTGCGTATATTCTTGTTTAACAGATCTGACGTTCCAACAACCAATAGTTATTCTTGATTTTGCTTGTTTTATGACTGTAGTTGGTTTTCCCAAGCATGTGGCTTGTAGAGTTTTCGACTTCGTCGCCATATTAGAAGTTGGGTCGCCTGCCGGGAATGCCGTAGTATGTTTCCCTTGCTTACTTCTCGACACCCGCGCCAAGGAGGCTGCGTCGCTTGCCGGGACCGCCGTAGCTGTATTCATAATTTTTCTAGGTCTAAGGTCTATTTATATTTCCTGGGAGTAGAGTTGACCGCGAGTCCCTGGTCTTGTGGGTCTCCAACTCGGGTCAAGAATTTTATTTTCCAAACACATTTTCAGGCTAGGAAGGTTTTGAATACGCCATTTCAAGAAAAATGGTAGCACTTTTTCACACATTTTCACGAAGTACGTACTACATGATTTGAAAGCTTTCTATTCTTCGCCGCTAAAAGGGCCATTTTTAAAGATTTCCTACAACTCATTGAATAATGGGGTAAGTTGGGTATAGGGGAAATATAACTCACAATCTCAACCATACCCTTAAATCAAACCGTTGCCTTGTTTTGCAAGCCTTTCGATGAATTTTTTTTTTAAATTAGTCTGAAGAAATATATTTATGCATGCTCTAAAAAAAGAAAAACGTAGATCTAGTTGAAACGTTGGTTCCTAGATATCCAAGTCCGGGGACAACAAAAATGACATCAGAATTGGAAAGATCCATCATTTAGTTCCCTATTTCCCATTTTGTTTTCAATTATGTACTAAATTATTATAATATCACAAATGGTATTTAATTCTTCTGACCTAACCTAAGGAGGAAATGGGATACTAAGTGGTGGGATTTTTCAATTCTCATATCATTTTTGGTTTCCCCAGACTGAAATTACAGAAAACGGCCTTTCAATCAACCAAACAAAGCAATAATTTAGGTTCCAATTTTTCATCCCTTTCTGACCTTGCTTGGGTCAAAATGTGATACTAAGCGATGAATATCTCAATTCTGATGCCATTTTCGGTCCCCCAAACTCGAATTAATAGGAAACGACTTTTCAATCAAAAAAATATGGCAGACATTTTTAAATTCAAGATTTCCCCCCCCCCTCTTCTCCCTGAAAAAGGGTCTTTCTCCACGGCTGATTTTGGTTATGTTATTAAGCGAATTTTTTGAAACATACTGTGCCAAAAACATTTCATTTGCTGAAATGCCAGGTCAAACTCGAATTTTTACTGGACTAAAACAGGGCCCCCAACGACGTCTTTGAAGATGGGCACTGAGCTCAAGAATTGCTGATTTGGCACTTTTTCCTTCACATAGCTCTTTCTTCAATTGTGGTAACCACTTCCACTCTCTTTGTGGACCTTTAATATCCATCCTACTGAAATAACCCTTGACTATCCGGAAAAGAAAAATTATAGAAGATAGATAAATAGAGAAAACAGTTCGACGTTATGACTAGTCAAATATTCGAAGCACTGGGTGTTCACTGTTCAATCTTTATTCCAATTACAACGTGATATGAATTGGAGGTAATGATCATTCGTAACAGCTTACTTGAAAGTTTACGACTTTCTATCTGATCAACAGCAAAGAGCTTTAAAACTATTCTCTGTTCCCATTGTTTTGAAGTTCCTCAGGTTTGAGAAATCCACTTCAAAGACTGGAAGAGTGTTCTAGAACTTGTTTTTAATACAGCTCCTCATCTATTTGGCAACAGTGTTCCTTACACTTCTCAAAATTTTCTAAGCTTTAACTTCTTCGCTTTATTGCCACTTTTGTCCGTGCTCTGTGCAACATTAGTCCCCAATAAGATTAGATCTGCAGGCATCAAGTCGAAAGAGGTACAACATGTTTATGGGGGATTTTACAATATCATTAAGAACTGGCGGCTGCTCTCACTCTTGAGATCTTACGCATACTCAGGGCTCTCTTTGAAACACCCTATACGACCTGCGAAGATCTCTCTTCTTCCTATCGTGATTCGCAATGAAACTCAATATTCCTTCTGATTACCCTCACTCACCTCCTTCCATCGCTATTGGCATTGATTGGGGCGATTCTAAGCATGCTTTCGCTATCTCATGCGACGGCCAAACCATCCAGACCGGCTCCATCAAGCACTCCAGTGAGGCCCTTCATCAGTGGCTCCGGGCTCTGGAACAGCGCTTCGAGGCCCAACCTGTTTCGGTCATCCTCGAGGCGGGCTCAGTCCCTTTGATTGCTGTTCTGCGCGAATATCACTGGGTTCAGATCTACTGCATCTGTCCTTTGGCCAGCGCTGCTTACCGCAAATCTTTCCGTCCTTCCGGGGCCAAAGATGATCGCCCCGATGCAGCTCTCCTGTTGGCTATGCTCTTGTCTAACCACCAGCGTCTCTCTGCCTTACCCGATCGCGATGACTCCCTTCCTCATTTGCTCGATCGCCTCGTGGTTCATCGCCGCCGCTTGGTGGATGATCGCACCGCCAAAACCAACCAGTTGCGTGCCGCTCTCAAGAGCTATTTTCCTCAGGCTCTAGAGCTTTTACCCAACGAACTCCACCGCCCCTTTGTCATTAGTTTCCTCCGAAAATGGCCCAATCTCTTGGACCTCAAGAAGGCTCGCCCCTCCACCATCGAGCGCTTTTGCCTCAAAGGGGGACATCGAATGGCTGAAAAAATCCAAGCCATTCTAACGCTCATCAAGGAGGCTCAGCTCCTGCATAAAGACCATGCTCTCACCGCCATTGGAGAACTCCAGGTGGCTCACCTCATCGAGCAGATCGAGTGTTTGAACCAACAGATTGCCCAAACCGAGAAGCAAATCCGTCCTCTGTTCAGAGACCATGAGAATGCGTCCTTCTATCGCAATCTTCCCGGAGCCGGCCCCAACATGGCGCCCAGGCTCCTTGCCGCAATGGAGTTGCTCCCCACCGACAATGTAAAGGACGCGCAAAAATACATCGGTGTGGCCCCGGTGACCGAGCGAAGCGGCAAACAGTGCTGGTTCCACCGCAGATTCCATCCGCCCAAGTTCCTCCACCAAACCTTTGTCGAGTGGGCTGGATTAACCATTCAGTTCTCACCCTGGGCCAAGGCCTATGAACAACACGCAAAAAGGCACGGGGTACTTGAATAGGCTACTCTGTATCTGGCTGATTTTTGTCTAGAAGGTTTTTACGGAAGAATAGAAGTCGAAAAAAGTTTTTCTTCAGACAAGTGTGACACATTTTCCCAACATTAGAGTAATTTCCTTTTCTTAAATATTTTTCTTTTTGGGTGCTAATAAATGGAATCAGGGTAAAAGTGAAAGCAGAATAATTTTTTGGAAAGCTATGGATAAAAAGGTATTAAATATGCCTAGACCTACCAGGAACAGGATCGTCATTAAACTTCATTTCAATTGTATGTAGGGAAGCTTGATGGGGCACAAAAGATGCCAGGAACTTTTGTCCCCCGAGACTGGAGACTGAGCTTGTGACATGACCACCATTGACCAAAATCTCCAAGTTTCCTGACCCAGCTGAGGAACCGTCAACTGAAATGAAAATATTTTTCAATATTTTATCTTGTAAGATAATTCGAGTTGTGGTTGTTTGGGGTTTGATGCGTTCGACCAATAGGTCATATGCGTTAATTCGAGTACAACAGAGGAATGATAATGGCGACAACAGTAGCTGCCATCTAGTAATGAGCGGACAACGGCACCTAGAAGCCAAAATAAAAAAGTTTTTTTTTCAAATAAACTGTCAATAGACGGTTTATTTCCCATGGAACACCGTTTTCAAACTAAAGCGAATTTCAACAATGACAATTTCAATGATGTACTTTTTACTAGATTTAGCGTCATTTATGAAGGATTTGAGGCTTTTTATAATATTCTAAAGTGTTTCTTCTCGTAACCTTAAGTTATTGTTAAGTTGAATCTGAATAAAACTGGTAGTTTCAAAACGGTGCTTGATGAAGTAGACAGTAAATAGCAATAGACAGCTTCTTTCAAAACCACATTTTTTTTGCTATTTTTTATGATTAGTTCTTTATTGGGATGCAGCTACGACTGCAGCCATGGCCAGATAATAGTAAAATTTTTATTTAAAGAAGTAATTCAAACATAAATCAAGCAAAACTATAAATATTTAAGGGGGACTACCACCATCCTCAACCCCAAGCTAAGCGGTACAGATTCCACATTGGCTCCACATTTGAAAAAATAATTTTATAAATAAAGGGTATTTGTGTCCTAGTCCGCTTAGAGGAGCCATTTTTTTTTTTTTGGTTATTTGTGTTCCATTTAACATCATTTTGACATTTAACATCGTTGTGTTCCATTTAACATCGTTTTCATTAACGTGTAATTGACTAAGTTTTAGTGATTTTTCGGTCAATTTAGCGATTTTTTTCAATAATCTAGTGATTTATATGCTGATTTGGTGACTTTTTTGTTTTAGGTGATATAAAAAATCACTAGAAATAGTGATAAGTTACTAGGGGTGATAACCCTCATTGTAACGTCATCGTTACATTAAATGCTGTTAGAAGTATTGAGGACGTTTCAATATGACGATACCTGACAGACACCTTGGCAATCCTGAGTTGCAAGAAGTAATTTTAAAAAGAAAAGTAAAGAAAATATAATTTTAGACGTTCTACTTCTAAAACGAGACAGTATGATGTATAATCAACAAATAGCTTGAAAAATTCCGATTCCCTATCCGCAAAAACACTAAAATTAACAGATAGTCAAAAGGGAATAATTGGGGTAATATTGGTATTTAAGAATGCAAATATTTGTCAGTAATTTTCATATTGAAAGTGCCATATAAATATGCAAATAGCTACCAAATTAAAGGAATAGGGTTAACTGAAAGGTAATAAAAGGGCCAATTTAAAGATCCATTGAAAATTTTCAAAGAGAAGAGAAACTATGCAGCTCCTAGGCGCCATACAGTCGTGATGGTGATGCGAAGCATGGTTTGAAGAATATACCTTAGGGTAGATACCCGTCAGAAGCTCGCGGAACAACTTTAGACCAACCCAAAATACTAACATAAATAACTTTGTACCGTAGCGAATGAAGTTTTTCAAGGCGGCTCTAAATATAATTTTCTCAGCCTATCATGAATACATCAATAGGAGTTTAACCATGAATGTGTTTAAGAAAATTTGGTAAAGCGCTTTAAAATGAAAGATAAGTTACAAAAAGAATAATTCATCCAAAGAGCTTATCGGATAACAGACATAAAGAAAAAGACGTATACTCTCTTGTGAGGACCTATTCGCACTGATCGAACCTAATGACTCGGACTGTATAGCGTATACTGGGAAATAATTGCTTCAGGTACACTTCGTAAAACTTCACAGAATTGTTTTCAGAGCTGAGTATTAGTGCTTTTATTGAAGTTACCAACATTACTTGATGGAGATGACTAAAAACCTCAACGTACATATCGTACGCATTCATACCTAATTTAAGTCTTTCCTTTGGGAATTCCCAAGACTTTTTATTGTACGGCAGCAATTCTGCTTGTTCATCTAAAGTCTGTTCAGGGTTGATAATCTCAGGGTTTCCTTCTTCGAATTTTTCCAGATTTTTGGCCTGAAATTTCAACTTAATACCTTTATCAGTTTCTTACCAATGAAACTATCAAAAATTTGTGTATGGCCCTAATTATGTACTGAAAAAGAAACAAAGAGAGAAAAAACTCTATGAAGAAAATAGAAAAAATGGGACTTTAGCCAGTAGCAAAAAGAAAAAACACAAAACATCACCTTCCTACAAAACAGAACAGAATCTTTATCAGCCTTTGGACCTGCCGTTTCTGACCAATGTTTGTAATGCCACTCCCATCAGATTGGCTGAGGAGCCATTCTACATACCTTTGATATAGATGGACAGGGGTAGTGGAATGAAAAGCCATCAGAACCAGGTTTTAAAACTTTTTGAAGGAGGTCCACAGGTCTGATCGAAAATAATCGTGTTAATATAGTTATATAATTCTCAGGTCTGGCCTGAAGGAGGGGGATTCATATACCCGCCAAACCATCTGCAATATTAAAAACAGAAAGGGACTACCATTTTTTTGGTTCTGGAAAAGGGACTACCATTTTTTTGGTTCTGGAAAATCACTTATCAGGGGTTGAGTGCGATTAACAGGATATTTTCACGCTCTCGAGAATTTATACTCAAGTGAAGCAAAAAATAAGGTTATGGCATATGGGACGATGCCAGGCGTGAGTAGGGACTGGTTCAGCTAGCCTCTTAACATCCAACGATGAAAAAAATATGTATATCTGAATAAAAAGTCTTGCCCCTGGGCATAATTTAAAATTGCTCGTGGAAATAGATGCAAAAGTTAAATGTAACAATTGAAATGCAGGAAAATAGGATAAAAATCTGAGAGAAACAAGAACGACCCTCTTCTATATCCTACCCCCATGGGAAGTGGGATAGTCGACGACAACTGAAGGTGAAACTAGGATATATGGCTCAAGAAAAAAAGCCTGGAGAATAACTTTCGATGCAAATATAGGATAAGAATGGGATTTGGGGTGACAGGACAAAGGTTTGGATGGAATAGGTAGTGGCTCGTAATAGGATAGAACATCTGTCAGGGATTGTACTCTTGAAGAGGATGCACTCTTCTCCATCAAACGAGGCCAAATGCCCCTTAAACTTTATAAGACAGTCCTCCTAAGGGGATTCCTCCCCACCAAGCAAGTCCAACTGCTCCAAAAAATTGTTAGGAATGATCCCAATCTTGTCCCAGGCTTTCTCAATCCAAAGCGAAATTCAATATCACCCGATTTTTTAAAACCCATAGTCAGTGCATTTCATTTTCCCAGGGTTGCCTGTTAAGCTAGTCTCATTGTAATTGTAAATATTCGACAAAGGCATATTTTGAATAGGCTCCTCTAAAGTGCCGTGGTACTTGTTCAACATGTCAGATGGAACAGAAGCTCTTTTTTGGATTAGTTTGCTACGGTTCTCAATCGAAGCTTTGAACGATGTCGATCTAGAAAGGAATTGATAAAGTCTTGTCCAGGTGTTTTGTTCTTAAAGCAATACACTGTTTTTCCAATTGGTTCAAAATAACTTTTGACTATGAATTTCAACTCGAAGCGATCAACAGAAAACCCCCCTACTAGGCACATGTAAGTGAATGAGAGACGATGACTGGTTCCTCAAGCCCTGTCATTACAGTTGGTCTTCCCGCCTTTTTATTGTGCTGCTTGTTCATTCGGTGAGAAAGAGTACCCAAAGGAACCCCGTGTTTCTCTGATGCCTATCTCATTGTTACATCTCCTTTCTTTATGTTTTCTAGAGTATTTTCCATCACTTATTCATCATAACTGGAAAACTTTCTTGCATTCACTGATTTCGTATATGTTTTGAGCATCTTCAAAACCGTCAATTGAGACTCAAATTAAAACGAATAAAAAACAAAACAAAAAAGACACACAAAACATTCCATAAGAATTTCCATTCAAAAGAATCCCGTCCATGATTTATACGACCATCGCTTCTCTACAAAGTATCCGAAAAAAAATCCGTTGAAGGCTTGTGGCCTTTACTACAGGCAATGGTATACCCTTGCCGCTGATAGAGCTAGTTCCAAGGATTAAATTGTTTGTCAATTGGTTTGTTTCTATATTGGGTGTCTTTAGAGGACTTGATTTGCCCTGTCTGGAAGTAATATTTAAAAAAAATATCATATTTTAAATATATCAAATTAAATTATAAAAGACCCAAATTAAATTGTCTTAAATTAACTTTTCTAATTTTCTGGGGGCAAATCGTAATTTTTATTTTTTATTTTTCGCATCTCGTAAGCAACTTCACAATCCTTTGTCTCTCCCATTGACCGTCAAATGACTTCCCCCAAACAAGAAATAAAAGTAGGTCTGAATCTATTAGCAAATGGTGATTTTTTTAAAAATAATAGTTGAAAAGAAGAACTCGATCTGTATCTTCTTGGGATCAATAGATTAAACAGGGTTTCCTAACGGTCTAAACGACCGAGTAAACTTTAATTCAATGCAAATTAAACAGTTGGGGCAGCCAAGGGGTTTCGTGCCGCGGGTCTTCATGCCGGCATCAAACCACATCCTCTCCTGGACATGGCACTGATCGTCTCTGATGCCGAAGGCCCCATTGCCGGAGTCTTCACAAAAAATCAGATTCCTGCGGCGCCCGTCCTCCTTGACCGCCTCCATCTTAAACAACAATGTGGTCGGGCCATTGTTATCAATAGCGGCAATGCTAATGCATGCACAGGGCCCCAAGGTTTATGCGATGCGGAAGAGATGGCCAAACTTGTCGCAAATCACCTCATCATTCCCCCAACAAGAGTTTTTGTTGGATCAACGGGAGTTATTGGTCCTGCATTACCGATGTCAACCATTCGAAAAGGCATTCCCTTGCTCATGCAACGATTGAAAGTATCCGGACATCGAAATGCCGCCAAAGCCATCATGACTACCGATACCACCATCAAGGAAGTCGCCATCCAAACTCAGATTGGGGGAAAACTGGTCACAATCGGGGGCATGGCAAAGGGCTCAGGAATGATTCATCCAGATATGGCCACCATGCTTGCCTATATCACGACCGACGCAGCCATCAAGCCATCCGTCCTCCAGACGACACTCCAACAAGCCGTGAACTTGTCTTTTAATAATATTTCCGTTGATGGAGAAACAAGCACAAATGACACCGTTCTCTGCTTGGCCAATGGTTTTGCGAAAAGCCCACTGATTCAAGGCAACTCATCGGACAGAGAAACTTTTCCAACGGCCCTGAATGAAGTTTGTCATCACTTGGCCATAAAAATCTGTCAAGACGGTGAGGGCGCAACGAAAGTCGTAAAGATAGAAGTACTGGGAGCGAGAAACTCAAAAGAGGCGAAGCAGTTGGCTAATACTCTGGCAACCTCACCGCTCGTGAAAACAGCCCTGTTTGGGGAAGATCCGAATTGGGGGAGGTTTATTGCTGCTATTGGGCGAGCGGGGCCGGTCATTCACCCTGAGAACATTCAGATTTCATTTGATGGGGTAAGAATTGTTCGCAGTGGAAAAGAAACAGTGCCAAGCGTAGAAAAGCGGATTCAACGAATTATGAAAAAGAAGACATATACCATTACCGCAACGGTGGGGAAAGGGAAGGCTTCTGCCGAGGTTTGGACTACCGATTTTTCGTATGATTATGTCAAAATCAACGCTTCTTATCGATCTTAGAATACGAACCTGCCCGAACGGTCTTCTCTCTCTGGCTCATCGCTCTTCACACGGTCGTGTTGGGGCCATCCCCTTCGCACGTTCATTGATCAGTTTTCTATGTGATGCCTGGTCGTCAACTTCTTCGAGAAGGCATAGGAGGTTACCTCCGAAGTTGTCTTCCCATCTATTCCTAGGTATTCCAGATTAGCGTCTACTCTGGATCTTTCCTTCAAAAGTAACATTTGGCAGGCATGATTTTTCCATTCGGTGCATGTGACCCATCCACTTGAGTTGTTGTAATCGCACTTTATATGGAATTGTATTTTCCCGCTTAAGTTGCCTTCGAAGGTCTTCCTTGCAAGTTCCGTCTAGATACGTCACACCAACTACGCTACTGCTACTACTACTGCTACTACTACTGCTACTACTGCTAACAACTCACCGCAGCACCAAATCGCCAGATACCAACACAGCTACTTATGCTCCTTTTCCATCCTAATTTATTCAAAGCCTATACGGCGGGGATATTTCGTCCCGAAGGCCAAGCACATCCTTTTTGTGTAAACGTTCTGTGTTGTCTCTAACTTTTATGTTCTTCGGGTTATTCGCATGCCGAAGCTATCTGAAACAGATTTAAGTTTGGAGGCTTAGGCCTGTAGACTGAACTCAGTTTCTTCTAGCTTCTTGTGGTCGTCGGCATAAGTTGTATGCTGTTAATGTTGTATCGCCAACAATTTTCCCAGAAGCCTCTCAGGACTCTGGGTTTTGTTGGTGCATTAGCAAGATATTTGCCTCAACCAATTAGATTTCGATCCTAGGAAAGAAGAGGTTCAAAGTCTAATGAGGTATCATAAGTATTACCTTCACTAGTTCAGACGGGGCTCATCCTCCCAAACATTTGAACAAACTCTTACCTTTCCACTTTTTATTCAGTGTTCTTTTATTTTTCAGACAAAACAACCCATGGCCTTTTATGCCTTTAGTATTTAATTGATAGTTAAGGCTGAAGGCAGTCCATTCTATTAAGTTCGTTTGCGTAAAAAAAGTCATAATTTTTGCATATTTTTTTTTTTTTTGTGCAAAACAGTTGAATATTCCGAATAAAAGGCTGATAATCAATCACAATTCATAACTGAATGCTTTAAACAGCCTCTTCTCAGTAATTATGTGGTGATAACGTCTATGTGATATAACATGTCAAACAGATCACCATTACAATCTCATTGTGAATGAGTCTTAACTAAAACTTAAAAAAAAAATAATAAAGGTATATACGTAGAAAGATTGTTCTCATGATCAAACCTGGCATCGTCGTTTTAACGATCATGATTTTACCGACGGTGACGTTAGTTGGTCAGTCGGCTCTACGTCAGGTGCCGATTGAACACATTTATGGTGCTACGGCGTTGGGACTGAGACGGTGGAGAATCATCAGCCAGATTATTCTTCCAACGGCATTGCCAGGAATCATGACTGGAGTAATCTTAAAGACCGGTCGTGCCATCGGAGAAACAATGGAGATCTCGATGGTTTGTGGAAATGTTGTACAAATTCCATCAAGCCTTTTTGAGCCCATCCGTACATTAACGGCGAATATCGCCTTAGAAATGGCGTATGCCACAGGGACGCATCGGGGATCACTCTTTTTCACTGGGCTTTTTCTGTTAACACTCGTAGTCGCTTTAGTCATGATTGCTCAACGCTTTTACCCAAAACATGCCTATGCCTGATCACACACTGACCAAACATGACAACCTGCCTACTGTGTTTATTTGGACCATAGCAGGACTGATTGGCTGCCTATTTATATGGTTGGTCGGAGATCTCATCTGGAAAGGAGTCGCTCACCTTTCTTGGGAATTCATCACGAACCCTCCCATCGATGCAGGCCGTCAAGGAGGAATCAGTTCCATACTTGTTTCGACCAGCCTCATTCTCTTGGTCTGTATGAGTGTGGCTTTACCTCTTGGCCTTGGGGCAGCGGTATTTCTCGCTGAAGGAATATCGGAGACGCAATCGTTTGCACAATTGACCCGACGAAGTTTGGATGTCTTAGCGAGTGTTCCTTCGATTGTGTTTGGTCTATTCGGGAACGCCTTCTTTTGCCAAGTGTTGGGGCTAGGGTTTTCGATTCTTTCCGGAGGGCTGACATTAGCCTGCATGGTGCTTCCAATTATGATACGGACCACAGAGCAAGGGTTTCGTGCCATCCCACAAGAATACCGTCTGTCGGCTGCCGCGTTAGGATTGACCAGGAAGGCCACCCTCTTTCAGCTTCTCTTACCAGCTGCTATCCCTGCTCTGCTCGTCGGTTTTATTCTGGGGCTTGGTCGTGCCATTGGTGAAACAGCCGCACTCATTTTCACCAGTGGGTACGTTGATCGTATGCCAGAGTCTCTTCTTGTTTCCGGCCGCGCGCTTTCAATCCATATTTATGATCTTTCCTTGCATGTGCCTGGAGGGGATCAAGCTTCCTATGCCACGGCTCTTGTATTGATAGCCTTTCTTCTCATCCTGAATAGTCTTTCCACTTGTGTGGTGGTAAGAACTACCACCTTGTGCACCCCAGTGCCGACTTAGAACACGCAGTTCATTCCACCATCAGAGGTGCCTTTGAATATTCCGGACAGAAATGCTCAGCTACTTCCAGACTTTATGTCCCAGGATCGCTATGGCCGAAGGTGATTCATTAATTTTCGTATCAGAGAAAGTTATTGATTTTTTTTCCTTTTAGATTTAACTTTAATCTAACTTCAGCATATTAATTTTAATCTTCTTAACCCAGGATTTATTTTGAACTTTAAGTTTCGCAACTAACATTTTGCAAAACCCATAAAGCAGTAGTTACTTTTTGTGAATGCGTTTCTTATTTTTCATGGTTGTTACTTTTTAGCTTTAATCTTGTCCTTTCCTTATTGAAAAAGAATAAGATACAAAAGAAAGTACAAAGTATAACAGAATATATTACATTTTCAGTTAATTTTATTGTTACAAAATTACCCGATGCATATTGTAATTATCCGGTAATGCCGTCCATTACCGGACGAGAAAGAAACGATTTATGTTTGATAAGTAGCATAGTATTTTGTATTAACGAAAGAACTGATTAGCTGTCTTTCCTTTTTTTTTAGATGGGTTGCCGATCACACTGTTATAATCTTTCATTTTATTGCCTAACCAAATCGTGGGAACTGCTAGCCCGCGTTATGGAATTGCGACAGTTTTTTTCTTTTTTTATGTAGGGGGGACCGGGGTTATCTTGGACAAGGGGTTACTCTGGACAATCCATTTGCTCCCTTATTGTCATCTACAAACATTCCATAAAAAAACATGAAATAGTG
>JAAAKM020073195.1:101975535-102083887 GCA_010016025.2 Alatinidae sp. Z8VKAUB7J3
TGAGGATTAAATCCATGACCCATGCTAAAACCTAAACTTGGAGCAAGTGGAAAAACAAACAATCGAAGCTGCGCTGAGAAAACATCGCTTTAATATCAGCCACAGTGCTAAAGAGCTTGGGTTAACCAGGGCAGCGTTATACCGACGGATGGAAAAACATGGACTTTAAACGTTTTTCGATGGTTATTTTTACTCGGATAACCTTGCTTATCATAAGTGTCTATCTAACAGGTATATTGATCTCATTGCCTGGCTATCATGTGTCCACACTATTAATACTAGTTTTTGTCGGATTCCAGAGTTTTTCCTTAATCAACTATGTCGAAAAAACCAATAAAGAAGTGACCCGTTTCTTCGATGCCGTAAAGAATCAAGACTTTTCTCAACGTTTCAACTTGAATGAACTCGGAAATGGCTTTGGTGAATTGGGAGAGGACTTCGAACAAATCATTAGTGGTTTACACAAAAATAAGAGTGACGAAAAAAAGCTAACGAGAATATTACAGTCGGTGATTGAACAGGTACCAGTGCCCTTGTTGAGCGAAAACACGAATGGCAAGGTAACACTTTGGAATAATAAAGTAAGAGGCTTTTTTGGGACCCACCCAGTTGCAACAATAGATGATCTGAATAACTTTGGCTCTGAAAATACCCACTTGTTGCAAAAAATGAAGCCAGGAGAACAAAGGTTACTCAAGTTTGATATTGACGATATTGACCATCACATGATGGTTTCAAGCAGTCAAATAGTCGTCGATGGAGAAGTTGAACGGTTATACAGTTTGTTGGATATTCGCGACGAGCTTGATGGAGCGCAACTCCATGCGTGGCAAAAAACAAACTGTTGTCATTCAAAGCAAATCATGTGTCTTGGACAGGCTCGATGTTAAGAAATTTGTAACACTGAAAGATTGCAAAATCCATCAATAAGCTTCATTACGAATTCCCTAATTCACAGTTATTATATAGTAATTCAAAGCAATTAATTTTGTCAGAGCCTCTTTTGTATTTAAATACTTAGAAAAGTATTTAAAAATATTCCGAAATACTTTAAAAAACCATATGCTCAGAGACATTTGTGCAAATTTCGTTACAACAATGACTCGAGACTTCGTAAATAAATAAATTGAAGACTATACTTGAGTCTTGCATTACAACTATGGTTATAGTTTTAAGTCGAAATATGAAATAGGGGGGGGGGTGTTGAGTTTGATGTCAAGACCAGTCATCGGAATATGATTTCCAAACCAGTAAGTAGATTTGTAACTTTTGGTGAAGATCGATCATTGAAGTTTTGATCCGCTAAAGAGACGAAACAGATCCACTACATCTTTGGTTTCCCATACTCGTTGGTTTGGTCTGGCAGAAGGATTGCCTCGAAGTTATATCCCCATCACTTAGAGGATGACAGGCTCTCTGGCAGTGTTTCTCAGATCATGGTATGCGTACCCAGGATTTTGAAAAGAGTTTATTGGGGTTACGCTGTTTGCTGGAGGTTTTGTGGGGATATTCACCTGCATCGTGTAAGCAACAGGCTACTGGACATGGAACCACATTTCAAATTAAAATTAACAACCGGAGAACCGAATTATGACGACCTGACATGTCAACACTTAACAACTTCATTCTTCCAGTCGATCCAGATCTATCTTATTAAACGAACAATAAGAGTATATATAGATACTCTTACATATAGATGTATACATAACGATTTAGATAGGAAATGATTGCGGGAAACTTCCTTTCCCCCCTCCTAGACCCCTAATGTTTTCATAAGTCGTCTGCTGACTGAAACTAGAGACCCCCTGAAGGTGGAAAGCCTTGAGCATAAGTAAAAGGAGTTTTGAAATGTAATTTGTTTGTTGATAAATCAGTTGATTCCAAGCTTTTGGAGAAAGACATTCCTGTCTGATGGCTATGAAGTGAGTCTTGGATTCTTAATTGGCTTGCACTCAATGCTAGACATTGCGGTAAAAAAGTTTAATAACACTTTTATAATAACACTGACATTGCGGCAAAAAAAAATTTTAATAAAACTTTTTATACCAGCGGACCAAGCTTCAGTGGGAGGAATTCATAAGTAAAGATTTAAAGGAAACGGGAACTTCCTGGGAGGGTGTAAGGAGGGAGGCTTTGAATAGATTTGGACGGATGAGTTTGCGAAGCTGTGTTGGCCTCAGGTGGCTTGGTGCTGCGTTGAGTTGTCAGTAGTATTAGTAGTATCCTCGTGACGCAGAGACCCACTCAGAGAGGTTACTTGTCCAAGTCAATCTTCACAGCTCTGATCCAACTTTGAAGAGCCTTCTGACGTAACGCCATAGGAGTATATGGAGCCTAGATGACATAAATGACCTTTAGCTTTGATTATACAAAAATCATTGAAACCTACTTAGAGAGGTTGTTTTTCCAAGTCAATCCTCATACATCTGATCCAACTTTGTCGGAGCCATTTGAAATAACGACACAGGAGTCTAATGACGTTAATGATCTTTAGCTTTGATTATATAGAAATAAGATATTCCTGGTAATTGCTTCGAATTAATCTTATTGTTAGAGGGATGGTTAGATTAAGGACTCTTGTTAGGGGAGGGGGGGGCTAGTTTAAAAAAAAGTAAAATTCGGTAAACTACACAAAGGTATAATAAATAATGTGAGAAACAGTAGAAAACAACTACGGCTCAGGGTAACGGTTCCGATGATCCCCTGGATGTGTGTCTGAGTTAAGTATATTTTGACCGCGATGAGTTTTACCAGAGAAGGGAAGATGTACATGCAACTATAGTGGGGGAAATGGTAGGGTCTAAAAGGACCATGGTCGGGTATTCATTGAATATTCTTGGGATAGATTCTTCAAGTAGGCCTATGAGTTGGGGTTGGAGGTGTTTGGGGTACACATAATGACCTTCCGTGTACTGTTAATAGTGACTACAGGTTACAACAGGTTAATTTTCATATTTTTTTTCTAATTTTTAGGAATTGTAAATGAGTCCATTTGGCGTTAAGAAAGAAGGCAATGGCGAGGGTGCATTCGGGATTTATGACACAAATCAAATTAAAATGTGGATATTTTTTTTTTTATCAGTTATGTAAATACTAGCTGAAGACGAACGTGTTTTTGATGTGGATTTCTATTTTATCTTATCAGTAGCAAATCAAGAGAATTAATAATTTTTCAAAGCAACCAAATTGCTTTGAGAAAAACTCAGGTTTCTAGAATCTCAAAAATAATGAAAAGGAAAACATGAATCAAGCAATTTAAGGATATAAACTGTTTTGGAAGCACTTCTTTTTATGACTACTTTTAACAAGCGATCTTCACTCAGGTCAAAGGTTTGGTGAGCGTGGGAGTGGATATAGTCAGCCAAGACAGCCGCATCCTTTTCTTCCCATTTTTTGGTAACTAGTTTAAACTCCTCGATAGGTCGAATGACTTGTTGCGCCTCGCCCTCCACGACTATAAAATTAGTCCGCAGGCTTTCATGCCGCTTAAAGAGTTGGGTAAAAGCCTGTTCTAAAGCAGAGGTATTCAATTCACCTTCGATACGAATAGCGGCAGGTATATTATAAACATTCTGTCCGCTTTCTAATTGGTCGACGTCCCATAAACGCCGTTGGGCGTGGGAGAGGTCATAGGTTTCCTGCCGTGGAATGGGGGAAATGACTTCAAACTGAATGGTTTCTTTTCCACTAATTAAAGCCGCTAAGCCAGCAACAGTAGGCGCTTTAAAAATATCGCTCAGGCTAATTTCAACTTGTAGGCGCCGCTGAATGAGGGCGGCTAATCGAATCACTCTCAGACTATGCCCCCCCAGGTCAAAGAAATTATCGTGTACGCCGATACCGGGTCTTTGCAGAATACTTTCCCAAATACCGACCAAGGCGTCTTCGGTCGTATTGCGAGGAGCGGTATAGGTACTCCCTGAAAGCAATTGGCTTTCTTGTGGTAGCGGCAAAGCTTTGTGATCGACCTTGCCGCTCGTAGTAAGAGGTAAGCTTTCCAATTCTACAAACCAGGTAGGTATCATATAAGCCGGTAAAGTCTGCCCTAAATGACTGCGTAGGCTTTCAATGGAAGGGATGACGGCAGTCGATTGAGGGACTAGATAAGCAATTAATTCGGCGCCTTGTCCTACATCTGTACCCATGACCACCGCACTTTGAATAGCCTCATGACTTAATAAAGCCTGTTCAATTTCTCCTGTCTCAATCCGGTAACCTCTCACTTTGAGTTGATGATCGATGCGGCCCAAAAACTCGATATTGCCGTCGGGTAGCCAACGGGCAAGGTCGCCGGTTTTGTACAGCCGTTCTTTTTCCTGGCTGAACCGACTGAGCAATTCGGCACGATGATTGATCTCCGTGATCATCGCCGCATCGACCGA
Organism: Alatinidae sp. Z8VKAUB7J3; assembly: GCA_010016025.2. Taxonomy (NCBI): domain Eukaryota; kingdom Metazoa; phylum Cnidaria; class Cubozoa; order Carybdeida; family Alatinidae; species Alatinidae sp. Z8VKAUB7J3. Next base: position 101,979,918 of record JAAAKM020073195.1, read on the forward strand.
TTCATCCTCGCGCCTTAGTCGCTCCAGCGTCCGGGCGAGTTTCGCCAGCACCTCACCGATATCGGGATTCTTTCGCACGGATTCCAGATAGGCCCTGGCGGCCTGTTGTTCGTTTCCACGCTGCCTTGCGACGTCACCGAGCAGGGTGAAAGACTGATGTGTGTCCTTAAGCAAAAAAAAACCTATGAGACTACAAAGACTAAAATAAATATGTTCAAATTTACTTTAAAGGCAAATTAATTTAAAAGTAACAACTTATTATTTTCCTGGTAAACAGAAAATTAAAAATTATTTGAGACTAAAATGAAAAACTAGGACGGTTTGATTTATTTTATCACAATTCAAGGGCGACTTTCTGTGCCATAGCTAATCCAATCTTTCATTTTTAGTCATAAAAAGTTATAATTTAGCAATTAATAAAAAGTTAAAGAGCATAATTTTCCGGATAGCAGGACAAAATGCCACATTTTAATTTTTAGAACACTTGAAGCCAAAAATACTCTCAAAAAGCACTTTTCAGCTTTTATTCTTGGTATATCCAAGTGAGATTCACTTTCGGAATTCGAGGTTAGGGAACGAGAAAAATTTCGCACAAACTGCAAGTTCTTTGAATTAACATATGCCAAGATAATACTTCATCAAAGAACAAGGCCTTTTCTAGCGATCAATCACGAGAACACAATTTCTTATTATTTTATTATTGTTATTATTATTACTTCTTATTACTATTCTTATTATTATTACTTATTATTATTACTTCTTATTATTATTGTTGGGAACGAAACCACACTTAGTTGCCAAGTCAATCGAATACTGATTTAGTATTTTCTGTCAAACTCACTTCTGTCAAATTCAATGTTACTGTGCTAATTCATGTTATTTGCAAAATTCTTCACAGTTACATCAAATCTAGAACGTTTAAGTTTTCTACAGCAAAATTCGCCCAAAGGCAGTGCCCTTTAGAGGGGACGAGAGTAAATAATTCCCAAAAAAATACTTTCTCGTGTCTTACTTAAGTTTAGAAACGAGACTCCCAACGTGGGGTAAAGGCCTCACTGGTGGGTCTTGACAATATTTTGGTGGGTCATGGGCAGGACGTGCACCCTTCGGCTGACTATTCTTCAGACTATTAATTAAAGAAAAAACTCATTTGAATTGAGGTTCATTTGAATCTTAATTGACATCACATGCAAATGTATTTAAAGTGCAAAAAAAGAAAATAAATTATGTTGTATTTAGACAATATTTTTCGTTAGTATAAGTGTGCCTAGAAGACGGCCCTAAAAACGACACCAATTTAACAGCCTTTTAAACTTCCTTCAGGTGAATATACTATATCAAAATTTAAATATTACAAGGGGACATCAGGATTTTAGGGAATTTATTCAGGAATTTATGAAGATATGAATTTTATTCATTTGTTTTTTCTTTTTCTTTATATGTTGTGTTACATTTAACTATCTTTTTCCATTCATTTTTTCTCCGGTGATAATGGCTCCCGGACGTGGAATCGAAATATTCGGAATTTTATTATTTAAAATTTGTTCTTGCTTTTTTGTTTTGTTCCACTGCTTTATTTAAATATTATACCTATTTTTCCATTTATATTTTCATTTATTAAATTATGTAAATGGAAAGTCGGTGTGGTCTAAGAAATTATTTGCTCATTTCCCTTTTCCTTTTCAAAGAAAAAAGGAGTTAGTAATAATTTTTCCAGCACTACATGTAGGGGTGCCAAATAGGAGGGGAGATGATCAGAGGACAGGGGGCACATTTGCCGTCTCCTTAGATACCCACCCTTATATTTTGAAAAGGCCTTTTTGATATCTTAATTGAAAAAAAAAACATAGCCCCTCTACCATCATACATTTTCGCGAACTAGCGCTCTTGACAACAGAAAAAATGTTAGAACTAGGAACTCAACGTATTCAGACGATAGATATTTTTCTGAAACTATCACATCAATTTTCTGTGTTTATAGGAAGTCAGAGTCACACAGTTTTACCTCACAGGGTCGTGTTCACTATTTTTTTCAGGGTGGAGGGGTACAAAAAAACATTTAAAAAAAACATCAAAAAATTTTATATTTATTTTTATTACACTTTTAAAAGTTAAACCAAAATTTTTGGGGGGACGGGGGTCAAAACCCCTATCCTCCCCTGGATGCAACCTTGTTGTCATACCTTCTGGTGTTGTTCAGTGAGTTAATGTTTGAGAGTCATGTTTTACGAATTCATTATTGGAAGGATTTCTTCAAACGACAAGTCAAGACTAAAAAATGTATATACCACAGGCCTTCCCAAGTGTTAAACGCGTAAATATTTAATTATACACTTACTAAATGAAACGCTTTAAAATTCATAGCAGAAGAGCTATTAGCTACAGCCAAGTGTTGCTTAATTTTGTTGGCAAGTTAAAATTTATTTTAATATTTTTATTAATTAAGTATTATCACGCATATAAAAATAAATTATGTATCGATTCTAAGTCTGTCTAAGGCACGAGACAAAACTCAAAGTCTTATAATATCCTGTTTCAAATAAAAATTGTGAGAAATTGATTTTTCAATTCCAACCCGATGAAATTGCACAAAATTGCCCGGATGGGTGATATATTTGTGGACCATGAAGCATTGAAATATATCTTTAACCCAAGAAGTAAATTAAACGCACGAATTTTCCGATGGTAGTTGCAACTCCAAAATTATGATTTCACTGTACATTACCACAAGGGGTCCGAAAACATTGCCAATTTCATTTCACGTCTTTGACAACCTGCAAAATCAGACAGTCCAACGGACGATTGTGCAGAGTACATTTGTTTTCTCACAGAAAATTGGTACCCAAATCGATGTCGCTCGACAAAATTCATGCTGAGTCTCAAGCAGACCAAACAATGATCGCTGTTAGAAAAGCTTTGTTCTCTGGTAATTGGTCAGATCCTGCGGTGCAGGAGTACAAAAATATTAAACATGAACTTGTCGATAATGAGGGTATTTTACTTCGTGAAAATAGAATTGCTCTACCAAAATCTCTTCGACAAGAAGCTCTGCAAATCGCACATCCAGGTCATTTAGGTATTTCCAAAACAAAAGGTCTCATGCGTGAGAAGGTTTATTGGCCAAGATTCGATCAAGAGGTTGAAAATCACATCGGTGATTGCTTACCGTGTCAAGCCAACACGAGCATTCCACCTCCTGCCCCTGTTAAGATGTCTGAACTCCCTTCGGCCTCATGGACAGACATAGCCATAGACTTCTACAGTGGTACTCCGTCTGGCGAAAAGCTGTTGGTGATTGTCGATCTATATTCAAGATTTCCATTCGTCGAGATCATGAAGAACACAACAGATTCTGCTGTTATAAATCGACTCGAACATTTGTTCTCTGTCCTGGGCTATGTGAAAACTCTAAAGCACGACAACGGCTCTCCTTTTAACTCGCATGTATTTCGAGAGTATTTAAAGTCTGTCGACATCAAGGACGTATCGATAACTCCGCTCCATCCAGAAAGCAACTCTGTCGTCGAAAATTTCAACCGCCTCATCAAAAAGACGATCAGGACAGCCAAACTCGAGAACCGTGACTGGCGGAAAGAACTGTCAGCGATGTTGCTCAATTACCGGAACTGTCCTCATATGACTACAGGGAAAACCCCTTCATATTTGTTTTTCAATCGCGAACTTCGCATGGGAATTCCTGTCGTTGAGTCAGTGGAACCTCCTTTTGACTCAGAAGTGAGAAAGAGACAGAGGCAGAAATATCAACAGGTGAAACGTTACACCGATCACCGGAGGCGTGCGAGGGATCGCAAATTAGAGGTGGGGGACAGAGTCCTCATGAGTTGACAAGGTAGGCTGATTTCTGGCATTTCTTCAAGCACTAAGGCTCAGAAAAGTGGAAAAATTTGCTCACGAAAAAAGGTCCGCCAATTCTGATCTTTATATGTTTATAATGTAGATTGATGGCCTACAAGAGTATTCCGCGTGTTATCAGAGTCAAATTCTGTGTAGTTTGGAAGATATGGTAATAAATGTAAGTTCGACCAGGTAGGCTGATTTCTGGTATTTCTTCAAGCAGTAAGGCTTAGAAAAGTGGAAAAATTTGGTCACGAAAAAAGGTGCGTCAAGTCTGATCTTATATAATTATAACGTAGATTGATTGCCTACAAGAGTATTCCGCGTGTAATCAGAGTCAAATTCCGTGTAGTTTAGAAGATGTGGTAATAAGTGTAAGTTGACAAGGTAGGGTGATTTCTGGCAATTCTTCAAGCACTAAAGCTTCGAAAAGTGGAAAAATTTGGTCACGAAAAAAGGTCCGTCAATTCTGATATTTATATGTTTATAATTTAGATTGATGGCCTACAAGAGTATTCCGCGTGTAATCAGAGTCAGATTCCCTGTAGTTTAGAAGATGTTGTAGTAAGTGTTAGTTGACAAGGTAGGCTGATTTCTGGCATTTCTTCAAGCACTAAGGCTCAGAAAAGTGGAAAAATTTGCTCACGAAAAAAGGTCCGCCAATTCTGATCTTTATATGTTTATAATGTAGATTGATGGCCTACAAGAGTATTCCGCGTGTAATCAGAGTCAAATTCCGTGTAGTTTAGAGGATGTGGTATTAAGTTTAAGTTGACAAGGTAGGCTGATTTCTGGCAGTTCTTCAAGCACTAAAGCTTAGAAAAGTGGAAAAATTTGGTCACGAAAAAAGGTCCATCAGTTCTGATCTTTATATGTTTATAATTTAGATTGATGGCCTACAAGAGTATTCCGCGTGAAATCAGAGTCGAATTCCGTGTAGTTTAGAAGATGTGGTAATAAGTGTAAGTTGACAAGGTAGGCTGATTTCTGGTATTTCTTCAAGCACTAAGGCTTAGAAAAGTGGAAAAATTTGGTCACGAAAAAAGGTGCGTCAAGTCTGATCTTTATATGATTATAATGTAGATTGATGGCCTACAAGAGTATTCCGCGTGTAATCAGAGTCACATTCCGTGTAGTTTAGAAGATGTGGTAATAAGTGTAAGTTGACAAGGTAGGCTGATTTCTGGCATTTCTTCAAGCACTAAGGCTTAGAAAAAACTACAACATTCCGGTCTATTTGATCGATATTGATGAGGGCATCAAAATAAAAACTTTCTTTTGCAGCTACTTGTCTGCAATTTTACAGTTCAGCATGTCAGCAGGCCTAATTATATTGATAGAGAATTTATATACCTTAAAGGATATCAGAAAATTATTAACATAATGAATAAGCCATCTACCTTACTGCTAGACTTAAACCTGAGGAAATCGCCATGAAATTGCTCATTCACCATATACCAAATCACGACAAAGAAGGCAGGGAAGCAAGAAGTTCCTGAAAGCTTTAAAAACTAATTACGTCACCTCCACTGTCAAGTCTGCAATACTTTAAACACAACAGAAATCAAAGTTGTACTGAAGTCGATCTGTGCACCTTCCTACGAAACAAACATGTTATTAACCTATGCTACATAGCTAGCTAAACAACCACGAAAGACTTGAAACTTTGCTGACGGTATGCCGAACTAAATAAAATTACCTGGTAACTGCAAAGAACAGTGTAACCCAGTAGTGAAATGCTCACTGTAGGCTACCATATGAGTAATTCAGTGTAGATATCTCGGTGCAGCAATGACAATCCTGTTGTTAATATCAACTGCATCCGTTCAACACAGAAGCTGGTCTTCTTGTCACTTAAAACCATAGACAAAGTTATTGATAGCACCAAGGACATCTACAAGCCTATTTCGCGTTATTTCCGTTTTTGGCCACGATTAAATGTGTAGCTGAGCTAGAAACCCTCTGGTATCCACTTCGGTTAGACATTGGTTTTCTTGCGATGACTCAAGTTTCATGTGGATGAATGTTGACAGTTTGCAAATCTGAATTCGGGCCCTTTTGTTCTGTTAACAATGGAGCGTGTTCTTGCGCTCTCCTTTTGTGTGACATGCCGTAGGAAAAAGTCAAAACAAGGCAATCATGTTGGCACCCAGTACTGCAATGTTAAGGAGTTTTACGGGCTTTTACGGAAAGTACGGACGACATAAGACAGAAAGAATGAACGGAGGCATATCAGTTAAGTGTAATAAACAAAATATCAAAAAAATTCTGACCACTGGAGGTACACTTTAAGGACCAAAAGCCATTTTATTGGCATAAAATCAGTACCTTGTTTTCAGCGGATATAACATGAGAAAAACACTGTTGAATGCTTGAACTTCCTGTTCTTCACTATTGAGAAATAGTGAATTTATGGGGAGTTCTACAAGCAATAGCACATTTGTTTTTCATTTGAGAGGATAGAGCCAAGGTATGTAAATTCCTCAACAATCTCAGCTGGTTTGTCACCGACCATTAGGACTGGCGGGGGACGCGGCGAGTTACGGGGTTCAACAAACATCACTTTTGTCTTCTGCCAATTAATCGACAGCCCTATCTTTAAGGCTTCATCAGCAAGGATTTGTAGGGCTTCTGTGAGCTTCGACGGTGAATCGGAGACAAGAGCAAGGTCATCGGCATAGTCAGCGTCTGAAAGTACTCTATCACCGCAATGCAACCCAAACTGGAGGCGGTTTATGGTCCGATTCATAATGTAGTCAATGACACAATTAAATAGTTCTGGGGCAGCAGCTCAACCCTGACGGACTCCAGTATTAATTTTAAAAGATGAGCTGCGTCTGCCATTGACTTGCACGCAGCTTTTAGTCCCTTCGTGGAGCCGCTCGAAAAGGTTGCAGTACTTCGCTGGTAGCCCCGTTGTTTTCAGTATGAGCCGAGTGATTGCCGGTCAACAGAATCGAAAGCAGCCTTGAAATCCACAAAGGCAACATATACTTTTTGTTGAAATTCTCGAGTCTTTTCTATCAGCTGCCGCATTGTGAATATTTCTTCCACGGTCGACCTTCGTGGCATGAAGCCAGTCTGTTGGATTCTTCGTTGGCTTCTGAGGAAAATGGTAGAGCGGTCCAGGAGGGTCATAACGAAGAGCTTCTCGGGCACAGAGAGCAGTGTGATGCCACGATAGTTGGAGCAGATTCTTGGACTGTCTCTCCATTTCCAGAGAGGCAGAATGATGCCCGCTCGCTAGTCTTTTGGATTCCATTCTGTACGAAATACTATGGAGAACAGTACTTGGAGCCAGAGAAGGGTCGCTGCCACACCATATTTCAGCAGTTCTGCATTTATACCACAGACTCCTGGGGCTCGGTTGTTTTTCATCTGTTTCAGAGATTTCAGGATTTCTGTAGAGGTGAAAGGGTGTTGCACACTTTCACATGGGGCCTCAGGGGTGCTGGATGCAACTTGAAGAAGGTCAGGGTCGGGCTGGCTAACACAGTCCAGGTTTAGAAGGGAAGAAAAGTGATCCTTCCAGGAAGACAGTTGAGCGTTCTCGTCAGTGAGAATATTTCCATCATTAGATATATCATGTATCCTATGGCCCTATCATCATGTGATAGGGCCTTGGGAGAATGATTTTCTATCTGTAAGATTCAAAAGTTGCTTGTGTAGAGCGCATGTACTGCATATTTGATATTAAAACATAGAAAACACATGCTTCTTAGCTTTCACCATGTTGTCGATGGAATGAATTACTATCTTTATTAGTTTTATTTCAATATTGATAAATTATCAACGACTTTGGAGGAGTTGAGAAGTAAGAAGGTAGTCCTGTCACAGCTTGACGTCGGGTGCGTCATTACTCAATGAAACGCCTTTGACAAGTTTGCTTCGTTTGGACATTTATATTTCTTGAAAAGAGTGTATACCGGAAGGCCTATGCGTTGACTAATTGAAGAGGCAATAGTTAAGATAGGCAGGTGAGGTTGGACAATTTAGGGTAGCAAAAACAGACATTGACATCATATTAGGGGTGGATGTGTGTTGGGAAATTTTTACAGACAAGGTGTGCCATCTTACACAAGGTTCAGTAGCACGGGCTTTTTGCTTTGGGTTGGTGCTCTTTTAAAAACTACATGGCACCAAAAACTAAAAGCAAACATAATATTCAGACTATATTTTAATAACAGATTTAAAACAGTTCTGGTACCTGGAATCAATCAGTTTCTGTGACATTGGTACTGAAAGAAATCTTGTACTTCAGGTTTATGAGTAAAACAGTAAGCAAATTGATGGACGATATAAAATCACTTTGCCATAGAAAGGAACTATGCCACCAGACGTGGATAATTGGGCCATTGCAAAGAGAAGAATGTGATAATAAGCTGAGAAAGAATACTGATCTGATAGAAGAGGATGATGTTGTAATAACAGGGTATGAACAATCAGGAAACATTGAATAAATAAAGGATCGCAAGGATACTAAGAACCCAGTATTCTACCTTCCCTATAGACCAGTAATTAAGCCATCCAGTACTTCCACAAAGATAAGACGAGTGTTTGATGGGCGTTGCTCAGACGCAATACGCGTCTCCATGGTCGTATTGAAACAGGTCCATTATTATTACCAGATTTAGTTCACATTTTGGTAAGAGCAAGGTCGTGCCCTGTACAAGCTTGTGATAGCATTCATAAGCTATTCTACGGCTAAAGGTGAATCCTTCTGACAGGGATTTGTGGAGATTTCTGTGGAAAACCTATTATTTAATAAAATTATGTTTTGGTTTAACAGCATCACTATTGTACTACAAGTACATGACAAGTTGATGAGTGAGGCTGGAATGACACTGTGTAAATTGGTCACAAACGGACATGCGTTAGAGAGTAAAGTACAATAACAAATAACAATTTGCTTTACTTGTCTCTCGACATTTGCAAGTAAAGATTTGCAGAAATTGCTACCAAGTTGTAGTAAAGTGAGAGACCCGAGCAGTACAACTCTCATCCTAGTCCAAGTTTTCACTGATTCGTCAAAGGAACATAAGTATTCTGCAGTGTCTTGAAGATAGGTAGTCTCCTCCAATGCAATTAGAAAACATTGAAAGACTTTACTTGTCTCTCGACATTTGCAAGTAAAGATTTGCAGAAATTGCTGCCAAGTTGTAATAAATTGAGGGACCCGAGCAATACAACTCCCATCCTAGTCCAAGTTTTCACTGGTTCTTCAAGGCAATATAGGTATTCAGCAATGTCTTGAAGATAGGCAGTCTCCTCCATTGTAATTAGAAAACATTGAAATACTTAACTTGTCTCTCGACATTTGCAAGTAAAGATTTGCAGAAATTGCTACCAAGTTGTAGTAAAGTGAGAGACCCGAGCTGTACAACTCCCATCCTAGTCCAAGTTTTCATTGATTCGTCAAAGGAACATAAGTATTCTGCAGTGTCTTGAAGATAGGTAGTCTCCTTCATTGTAATTAGAAATCACTGAAAGACTTTACTATTCTCTCGACATTTGCAAGTTAAGATTTGCAGAAATTGCTGCCAAGTTGTAGTAAATTGAGAGACCCGAGCAATACAACTCCCATCCTAGTCCAAGTTTTCACTGATTCTTCAAAGCAAAGTAAGTATTCGACAATGTCTTAAAGATAGGCAGTCTTCTCCAATACAATTAGAAAACATTAAAAGTCTTTACTTGTCTCTCAACATTTGCAAGTAAAGTTTTACAGAAATTGCTGCCAAGTTGTAGTAAAGTGAGAGACCCGAGCAATACAACTCCCATCCTAGTCCAGGTTTTCACTGATTCGTCAAAGGAACATAAGCACTCGGCAATGTCTTGAAGATTGGTAGTCTCCTCCAATGCAATTAGAGAACATTCAAAGACTTTACTTGTCTCTCGACATTTGCAAGTAAAGATTTGCAGAAATTGCTACCAAGTGGTAGTAAAGTGAGAGACCCGAGCAATACAACTCCCATCTTAGCCGAAGTTTTCACTGGTTCTTTAAAGGAACATAAGTATTCGGCAATGACTTGAAGATAGGTAGTCTTCTCCAATGCAATTAGGAAACATTGAAAGACTTTACTTGTCTCTCGACATTTGCAAGTAAAGATTTGCAGAAATTGCTACCAAGTTGTAGTAAAGTGCTTTCTCAAATGGATGGTCATGTTTATCTCAACCAAGAGGTAAAAGTAATTTTCTTCATTCAAAACAGTAAAAATAGGTCAAAGACATTGTGAACATTTAGCATCTGCACATTCTCAAATGGTTTTGAGCACAAAATTCCAACCATTCAAAAACCCACAGGAATTCAAATCAGAGAAGAGTCTGGTTCAGTGTCCATTTCACTATTTTGGACTTCTGCTTGCAACGAAGCTATAAACTGCAAGGCAGTGCCTTTAAACATTTCTCTCTGAGATTGTTTTGGGCTGATTTCGCGTTGTTCTTACCCCTGGGGCCTCTGCTATAAAAATAGGATTGGCCATATTAGGATTAGGAATAGGATTTAGGCCTAAAATTCAGTGCTATAAAGAAAGCCGTGAAATAGGAATAGGACTTAGGATTAGGACTTAGGAATAGGATATCTGAGTATTGTGAACAATAGCGGCCTATTTGGCTCTGCTATAAAAACATGTCGAATTAGGATTAGGGCAGCCAAATCCTAAATTTTGGGCTCTTGAAATAGGCTGGTCCGATGCTGCCTATTTGAAGCAGTTATCAGAAGAAACGTAACAGAGAACGAAAATTTCTTTATTGCAAGTCCAAATAGACAGTGAGCACCATGGAGAATAGTCTAAGCAATGGTCAACGGCATCTTTTGCCCCTTTTTTAGCTATGTTGCAGAAGTGGATAATAATGTTATCACTTCCAAAATATGCCATGGCCGTAAGCAAAGAGGGACTTGAGAACTTTCCTCCAACACGCCATGTCAAAGTTGCCGTAATCCATCGAATAAGTTCCCCAGGCGTTTCTTCAATTTTCGTAAAAAAAGGGGAGCGTTTTACTTTAATTTTCACTTCACCATAGGTTTAATCATTAATGGAAAGAGAGGGTTACTGGGGGTGGGGGGGATTCAAAACACCACGGTATGCACTAGTCAACCATATGTTCTTAGACTCCTCAAATGTTCCAGTGGAATGAAAAGGTATAACGTGCTCTTGGGTACCTAATAGCAACGGGGTTGAATAAGCAGATAGGAGTTCGAGACCAACATTACATGGCAAACAACACCGTTCTTGCCATGATAGTAGCAAGCCTGGTGACCCCACCAGGAAATATCTACAGTATTTGAATTGCTCTGTCAGGATAGCTGTAGTTTAGACAAAATACGACTAAAGAAATAATGAGGTGATATGCTGAACACCCTCATTTCAGATAAGCCCGTTTGTACACCTTGTATAGAGAAGTCGAGGGTTGTCGAGCCTTGTATGGCGAGGTCTAGTGAAGTTTGAACATGTTCAAACTTGTCGAGCGCATCCACTCTACAAATCTATTGTTCTAAGTCTTCTATAGCCTTGTCGAGCCCGTTTGTACACTCACTCGATAAAAGTCGCGTGCACGCATGCTCAATAAACCTATTTGCAAGGCATTTTTCCCGCCAGAAAAATTCTGTGCTTACATCGAACAAGACAAGATTTAATTCACGCGGAAAATCAGACTTCAATCGTCTTCGTAGTTAAGTTTTCTTTATCATAGTTTGGAGAATGGAGAATTGTGGTCAGCATACAGAGGAGATGGGGCAGACTCCAGAGGGTTTGTGCTAATAAGAGGAGCTCAATTTTTTAGATTCGAGTTACATCCATGAATCATGTAGAGAGTTGATTCTGAAACTGGTCACATCGACAAAAAGCAGTCCTCGATGCTCAACTCGCGAGCAATATATTTTCATAGCCTTTCTCGTATCGCCGCTTCATGCAGTCTCTTGTTTTACCCCTTTTCGAAATTGGATTGTCCTCGTCTATCAACTGAAGAATACATAATGCTGCTACGTCATGACGCTTTCGACATTGCATCTCTGAGGAAGCCATTTTTCATTTAAAATTTGGCGCCAAATTGGAACAAGGTTGTGAAGTCCTGGGAAGGAGTTTGGAAAATCTTGTGAAAAGTCGAGCGAAAGTCGAGTCCGTTTGTACACCCAAGGCTCGACTTGGCTCGACAATGCTATACAATACTATACAAAGTCGCGTGAAGTCCAGTTGAAAGTCGAGCCCGTTTGTACAGGGCTTAAATTTTCCTTAAGCATGATGCTTTCTCTTCCAATCGACTGATCTCTCCCTTAAGAAGATGTCGCTTGAACGTAATCGTTCCCTTGTTCTTTGTGATTGCTTCGTCATAGAGCTTCAATCTTTTATAATTGGGAAGCAACTCGTTTCTTTCACATAAGACATTAAAATCAATATCACATTTCGCTTTGGTGAGCTTAATTGCTGGTCGTTCGAGTTCTCTGAAAAGAGAACTTGAAAGAACAGCAATTAAGCTTCCCAAAGCAAAATATGATATTGCCTTTAGTTCAGAGAACTTGAACGAAAAGCAATCATACATCACAACGATAGATCTCGATACAGCATATCCACGGTAGCAGGATACTTCGACCAACTCTATTTGAAAAGTAGGGTAAGGAAGCTTTTAGAGAAAAATTCATAGAAAACGAGAAGGGCGAAACACGACGTAGAAAATAACACGCACGTGAGAGACACTGAAAAACATGTAATTTGTAAATAAATTCTTTTTGTCGACAGAGCATCGCACAGAGTCAGAGTTTCTAAAGTTTTGATTAATGCGGCTTCTAAAGCGACAAGATGAAACGTAGATCGTTCTTTGGCTAATAGCCTAAACGAATCCTCTTGGCTGTTGTCAGCACATATTGGGTTTCAAGCAAATGCTGTCCTATAGCCAACATTTTGGATCTGCTGACTTGATTAACTTTAGACGACCCGGGAAAATTTCGGAACTTTACTTCAGAAAGGTGGAACAGATGAATATTTAGTCCTTACGGGAACTAGAGAAATCTGGCCGTATTGGGTTACAAATTAACGAGTTGTCGACTTTCAAACCAAAGTGGCAAGCAAAAACCTCTTTATGGCCATTTTGGAGAAAGCAAAAATATTTTTGTAGCTCATCAACCGAAATTTATCACTCAGGGAATCCATTTAGGTGATTGTTGGTCATTCATTGCACTATTTGGACAAAGACACGAAGAACAAAGCTAGCAAAACTGTTTCGTACAGGGATACTCTGCCTCGGAAGATACAATATCTGCCTCGAGCTATCAAAATTTCTTAGTATCCTCGTAGGTCCTTAGGCGTCGTTTCTCTTCATCGACTTCAAACGAGTACAGCATGAGAAATAATAATCAATAAAGAATCCTAACCTACTTACCAGGTGTAAAATGAATATTTGAGCAACGTTAGGGTAAATCAGGAGGTCTCAAAGTGGTCGATATCGACTACCATGGGTCGATGGGACCATCCAGGGGGTCGCTGAATACCCAAGGAGTCGAATGGGGGTCGATGAATGCCCATGGGGTCGAATGGGGGCCGATGAATTGCCATGTTCCCGTACTGTAGTAAGAAAATTGCAAAATGTACCCCCTACCAGCCCTCTCCATCCCTTCCCACGCTTTCCATCCAGCCTCTCCCCACTCCAGACAAGGCTGATACAGGAATCATTTGTGCTTTAATTTCGTACTGGGGTAGTGATGTTTTCCCCCGTGGTCAGATCATTAATGTAAACTACTACTACTAATACTACTACTACTACCATTACTACTACTACTACTACTACTACTACTACTAGTTACCACCACCACTATTTTACACTTGGTATTTACTATTGTAATATCACATTCCACTAAGGTGCCTTTGGTCATTGTGTGGAAAGGGGTGTTTCGCGTCGATATGCATATCTTGTTGTGAATTTGACACAATGTCTGATGCAATCAATTTTAATTTTGATAAAGCTGAAAAGTGGTCACGGGAAAAATTGAGATTTGTCAAATCTTGGGGGTGGCATGGCCTGCCTCCCTGCCCCCCTGTTCCCCGTCCCTGTATTTGTCATAAATTGTCGCATTGTCCTAAGCAGGTGATCGCAACGGAGTATTTATGATGTAACGAATAGAGCGGCCATGTAATGAAGAATGTACACTCCAATGGAAGTTTAACTGTGCAAATAAATGTTGATGATACATTTCGTGAACACGAAAAGCTAGCTATTTCCGTTCCTTCACCGACCATTATCCTTCCAAAGTCCATCTTCTTCAAACTAGCAAACTCTGTTCGATAAAATGATCCTGGACCTTTTTCAGTCCTCACTTGTGTTTAAGGGTCTGTAATAGGAGGGAAGATAGTAGAATTTTCAGAGGAAGAAAAATAGGAGTTAAAAAGAGGAGTAAACTTCTTTAAACCATAAAATGGAGAGTAGAATCGAGTAGAATTCTGTAAAAAGGTTTAAGGTGCTGAATATAGACAATAGAAAAGTTACATTAACATGTGCTCCCGATTCCTATATTTCTATAGTCAATATTACAGTCATTCGCTCGCTGATTTAACCTTGGGCATGATCTAAATAACTTCTTTGATGTTTGAATGAAGCTACAAAACATCCAGTTACAAGATGATGCAATGTTCTCTACATCGGATGACTCTGCCAAGAACACACCACTGATAATGCAATTCTGCACTGATTGTATTGAGATCCTGCTTTAACTTACTTTCGAGATCTTAACACCGGGTGTTTAATTATGTGTCTCTGCTACCTAGAACATAGAGTGGCAGTCTCTCAATCAAGGACCCCAAGAGCTGACATTGAAACTACCCTAAATAAACAGAAAACCACCAAACAGGCTAACTAATAGATGAAGGGGAGCTGGGGTATCCAAGGGCGACGCCCCTAAATTTGTGCTACCGGGCAGAAAAGCAAGCCATGAGGCAGGCTTAACCACCCAGTAGGATCGCCTCTCGCTGATTATGGAAAGCATCTGTCATCAATAAGAACAGATACTACATCCATTCCTTGCCAAAAGCCCAAGAAAATAGAGTGGCTCGCCTAGAATCCAAGGATTATGAGATTTAGCGTAACTGCCAATTCAGTTACTGCTTCCTGCATGTCATTAAATGTCCGTATTCAAGCCTGGGGCGTTGTTCATTGTAACCTCTCGTGGTCTTGGGCCGACCAGGGGTAACTAAAATCCAGCAAAATGCACATGGTGCTAACTATGAAGCTAAAAAGTTTGAGTTACTGGTGGGAGATGGAGCGGAATGGATAGAAAGAATCTGACTGGTCCGGGCGATGAGCCCGACCTAGTAAGTAAGTAACTTCACATGGGATGTTTAGGTCTGGGCGACCAGCCCGACCTAGTAAGTAAGTAACTTCACATGGGATGTTTAGGTCTGGGCGACCAGCCCGACCTGTTAAGTAAGTAACTTCACATGGGATGTTTAGGAAAGTAAAGGTGTAAGGTTTACTTGTGAAATTTATCCACTGTAGATTGCAGCCAAGATAGACGGACGAACATGGTGTGTCGCTGAAATTCCGGATTACAGCACGGAGCTGAATGTTCCCTTTAGGCTTCTTACCTTCCAATGGCCAGAGCCACCTTCGGTTGTTACCCAGCACTTTCTGCCTGCTAGAAGATTTGTTCTCTTGAGTGCACAGGTACGATGATCATTTTCTCATTTGTTTGTTAAACTCTTCAGCATAAGATTTATCTAAAATCGGCCTCGCAGCTGGACTTTCGACACATATCCCTGATCTAAGGTCGTGTTATATATATCTTACAAGAGCTGCTGTATCAGTTGATGTTTAGTCATGCGATCCATTCGACTTTTGAAGCATATCTCGATGTAAGTAATAACCCACTGGTATTAAAACTGCGCTGTTCAGATAAATATATCTGAATCATATTAGAACGCTGCAGAGGATTTGATCTTGTTAGTCTGCAGGCTTATGCCATAAATATCCGAGTTACTCTCGCCTTACCTGCCCATGCGTCCCAACCTATCACTCTGCAAACCAGAGAGCTAGACCTCGAAACCTTTTGATCACCAGCAAAAATCTCTCTATAACACGTGGCTTCATTATGCAGGTCGGCAAAAGCCACCCGAACGACGAAATAATTGCCCGTTAGAAAATTCATGTTAATTGCGGGGGCCTCATTAATGAACCGCGTGTCTTCGTAAGCGCTAGACAGAGGATGAGATAGATTGGCTGTAAACTGCAAACGACACACGACGTTAGGTCTAAGATGCAGATTGCTAATCGAAGTCCCCATGACTGATATTCTGTTGTGTTCTTGCATGATACCTTGTATCTCCTTGAGGAATAAGATTCATTGCGTTTTGATTCTAGTATCTTGACAATTATTGTCACGAACTGGTTTTGATACGCTCGCTGCGTATTCCAAGTCGTACCTGGTGTTTTCAACTTCATCACAAAGAAGTTAACAAGTCGAGTTGAGTAACACGATGAAGTTATTTGAACTGTAAAACACGCAGCTTTCTTAATTGAAACGACAGGTCGCGTTATGTTCAGCGAAATAGAGTGATGTATAGTTCTTTAAACTGTTATGGTTTCAATAGAATGTTTAGAACAAAGAAAACGTCACCATAGAAACGCTTTGGTTTACTAATCTGACGTCACATGTATGAAACCGAACAGTTCTCACTCATGAAACGACTTAACGTAGTGAAACCTCACCTGACGTTCTCATCCTCTCGACGCCTGTAGTCCATCTGAAGCTGACTTCTGGGACACATTCCCAGAAATCAGAAAGAAATATCTAATACGACCAATATTCTACTACGTAAAGTTTACGTGGAGATAGTAAAGGATAATGAAATCGTGCGAAAAACTAACCAATCGTCAGGTGAGACGAACTACCGTGAAAAGTCTTCATAAACTACCGGAAAGATTCCAAAACAACATGTATGTCGAGAACTTGGAGCATGAAAAGCACAACTTTCTAAGACGCGGAATTCTACCAAATCTCAGAAGCAAAAGTCCAGCACACAAAGAGATTGAGATCCGCTTTGATTATCTTACTGAAGCCTTGCATATTTTGGAAGAAGTGAAGAGGTTGTATGGTGATGGGGAAACGTACATGGAACATGCTTTTGGAAGGAGGATAAATTGCGACCAAGCCTCTTCCTTTCTGATGGATTATATTAAATTTAATGGTGCTGATGGCATGATCGATATCGTTTGGACACCGGATATGGCCTGTAGTGGCAAAATGACTTGGCATGGGCCGAACGTGAGGTGAGGTGTTGTACAGAAAGCGGTCATCTCCGAGTCAGTAGGGTCCCTCGGGGGTATTAGAACCCCTTTTTACACTGCTACTTATAGGTATAAAAATTGTAAACGTAAGACCTCTATGAATTTAGCTCTGTGATTGAATAAATAGCCTTAAGTATTACAATTATCTACAGTAGAAGACAGATCAAAGAGCATTTCTATTGGAAAGGGTTTGTCATATGGTATAATATCTTAATTATTTTCTTTGTTTTAAATGTTATGTTTTGTATAATATATTTATATCTGGGACAATGACTTCCTGGATCGAATATTGTACAACACTGTCATGACACAGCAAGCTATCTTGAAGCTGTAAGTCATCTCTGATCAAACAATATATATGTTTTCCTATCTTGATTTACTTGATATATTCACCTTCTCTGATTGTTTATGATTACTTGTTTCACATTATTATCTCCTCTCCTCTTCCTCAGCTTCAGTGTAATAAATATATATTTAAACTCGCTCATCCTATCTATTTTTCTCTTATAACGGTTAGCAGGCATTAACAAGAAAGCAAATAGCGCTGGTTTGTTAATTCCACACCTTAAGTCTAAACTTTAGAGAACTATCCCTTCCCACAAATTGTGCCAGCCACTGTGCACACAATTATCAATACTGTTGCCAACTGTTATAAAAAGTAACCTGCTTTTATTCAGCATATTATTACACATCAAGGGTTTCGAATTAGGAATGAAAACATACCAATCGGTGAAGGGGTGAACGTTCTGAAAGAACATTAGAGAAATAGCGCACATGTCACCCACGGAACCCAAACACGCGATGACATTTGGTTGAACATTTGCGAAGAGAGGAATTAATAACATGAATTTAGATTCTGTCTGATTATATCAACATCTGAAACCTTTACGTAGGTTCAGAGTGACAATTATGCCTAGTAGCCTACTGATGGCACGCAGCGTCTCTCTCAAATATTTTACTTGTGGCTAAAGTATACCTACCAAATGCCCAAGTGGGAACTCTAGGGACAAATTGCTTATTTTTGTAGCGAAACTTACGTGTAAATAGAAATGGTCTGCCTGCATCTAACCATGGAGGGAAAATTAGTTTACAGTTTAATGCTACTAGCAGAGCTCTTCATGTCCCTAGGTACGTTGATGACTTTCAAAGTAGCCTTGTGCGTGAGCCGTCTTGGTGCTCAAGGTCCGTCCACTCGAACCCTGTACATAGTCCAAGCAACTCTAAGACGGTCATAGAAATACACCTAGCAACAAAGGGTTTACAAATAGGGTGGTCACAGTACACTTTGTTGTTGCTTCCATTGGTAGCATGTTTGTTAACGCTATGGCAATACCAGTTTTGAAAAGAAAAAACTGCGTGACCTTTGACTTAACTTTTCTTTCTAAAACGTTGTTTTCATCATCTCACATAAGGTAGCACTTCGGATGCTCTGTTCATAGTCATAAATCGACCACCAAATTTTATCTTCATATAACAACCACTAAATTGTGTACTTCTATTTGACTGCGTAGCTAAGGGTTTGATATCCTTTATGTGAAATTACTCCAGAACGGCGAAATAAATTACAGACCTGGCCTTGTTTATGATACGAAAGCAATAATCCGTGTACAAATTGCCACAGCCTGGGTTCTCAGGCATAAGGGGGTGAAATTGTTCATCAAAGAACAGAGACAACCAAGTCTCGTTTCCACTCAAATAAACCACTTGAAAATGAGGTTCAAAGCAAAAGCGCCTGCACTTAATGCAGATTCGCAAATCCTTTTTTGAATGGCCGGGTAACGTTAACGGCTTTCACAGTTAATGGCCACAAGATCGTGCTAAATATGGCGTTCTATTGTTTATGTGGAGTTCTTACCTCAGTGTGTTTTGTGAACTGTAATAAATTACCAGAAGATTGTTGTAGAATCAAGCTAATGCTCATAACGTACAGTTTTGTGGTTTTTTATCTACGCTCCTCGTACTGGACACTTCCCACTATATAATTTTCTTGCTTTTGATGGGTTATTTTTGAAGTAAACGGAACGAATGACACGATACTACACGATCCTCTATTTGGCTTTTTAGTTGATTGATGTTGTGGTGATTTAATTCTTCCAGAAGGGTATCCACGGAGCTTATTGCTAAACGATCCGTACTTGCTTGCGAATGGATTGGTGACCGTGTGATGGTTTGCCGGGCGGCTCCGCTTTTGTCCTGGCCGACGTAACCAATCAATCGTAGCCTACGGGTCCTTATTTTATCTGACACCTTGGACAGACCGTTGTATAGGCCGCTAATGGCAACATATCTTTTTTTCAGATTGTCTATTTGGCAATCTCTCAATCAAAGACCCCTGATGAGAAGTGGGCCCGACATTGAAACTACCCTAAATAAAACAGGAAAGCCACCAAACAGACTAACTAATAAATAAAGGGCAGCTGTGGCGTCCAAGGACGACGCCCCTCAATTTAGGCTACCGAGCAGAGAAGCAAGCCATCATCTTTCTTACACACCTCTTCTTTTTCGCCCCCATTAGCTAATTACTGAGGAACATTGCAAAGATAGAAAGTGCATCATAAAGACTTTATAGAATTTTCCCCCCAATTTCATACAGTATTTGTTATGTAGATAAAACTGCTAAATAGGCAGAAGTGCAAAATTCAATCAGTGATCATCAGCGTTACTCATTTCTGACAGCAGAAAATCAATATCCTTTTTAAAATAGTGAATCGAAAGTATTGCTGAGACCCTTGCAAATGGAGGTTGAGTAACCGTGAGCCACTCTCAATGAACCACCATTTATTTATTTATTTTGTTATTTATTTATTTACATATTTATTTATTTTTCTTTATTTATTTATTTACTTATTTATTTATTTATTTACTTATTTATTTATTTACTTATTTATTTATTTACTTATTTACGTATTTATTTATTTAATTATTTTTCATTTATTTATAGCTCAATGCACAATCCAATTTATCTCAGTTTACACTTTGTCAGAAGATAATTTCTTCGCATCACGCTAATGCAATCACAACTAAATGACCACCTTTCCCACATTAAAAACCGTAGCCTAGAATTTTGGGGTTGTAATTGCTGCTAAATAATCATCAGAAAACACTAAAGCTGTCAATTTGAGTAATAAAAGACTGTATAGAACAAGCCAAACTCTTGAAAATTGTAAATAGAACAAAATGTTTCCCATGGCTCCAAACAGTATGAGCTTAAAATAAAAGCTCCTGGGGCGATTTTAAAAATATTATACTTTAGAAAACTTTATTCCAGAGCCATTACAGACTCATGTACTGGATTACAAAAAGGGTCCACGCATGTAATTATTAGTGGCTTCTCCTGTTTGAAGTATCGCTGATAGATTTAGTAAATTTAAAAGCTTGTTTTCTAAACAAAAGACTGTAACTTACCTTGCTTTCTTCGCCTCTTCCCAACTCCTTGTTCTTTATTCCGTATTCTCTGTGCCTTACTTTTCTTGCTTTTGTCCTCTACTCCTGACTATCTTTATTTTACTCGCGTATTGTTATCTACATCTACTTTTTTAAGCCTTATCTCTAAGAATTACTCTACCAAAGCACTTTTTACTCTCTGTTCTTTAAGCCTTTTCTCCCCAAGCACTTCTCTATGCCCTGTTCTTTAAACTTTGTTCTCCCCAAGCACTTCTCTACGCCCTGTTCTTTATGCTTTGTTCTGATGAAGTACTCCTCTACGCTTTCTTCTTTAAGCATTTTTGCCCCCAAGTGCTTCTTGTTCTGTGACCGTTTTTCTCTGCTAGTTCTTCCCTACGCCTTGTTGTTTAAGCATTATTTTCCATGTTACTCTTCTCCTTGAGTACTTCTTTACCCCTTTTTTTGGAGAACCTTTGTCCCAAAGTATCTCTGTGCGTCTTATTCTTTAAGCTTTGTTATCCAAAAGTACTTCCCTATGCCTTGCTCTTTAAGCATTACTCTCTACCGGTTGTAAATATTACAATCTGCTTCAGGGAAGGCACGCCACTATCTGTACACTCGTATCTTGGATCATCTGAAGCCACTATCTGTACACTCGTATCTTGGATCATCTGAAGTTTCTCCCATAACAGGTAAACATTCAGGTGGTCCGTTGTACTGTGCTGTTTTCGAGAACAATCAAAGCGCCAGACGCAATGCTTCCTTTTACAATGTCGATGTTTTTCTTCAATTGCGTTGAAAACCTAAAAATTTGTTTACCACAAAAGTATTCACCTTCCAAACTCAATCTAAATATCAATATTTATCACTTAGATCGTTTCAATTTATCATTTTATTTTGTTTGCTTTTGTCATCTCTCACCAAATACCTCAACTTAACTTAAATGCATTTTTGTTCTTTCGTTCTTTTTCTTTGTATCCTTTATGGTTCTAAATCAGGGACGTGCCGTCAGTAAATGCAAACATACATTGCATGCCTTAAAATTCTCAAAAATACACATATTAATGATAATGGCACTATGAGGTTTTAAACCTTGTTGTTTCTCACGGTCAGTTAGCAGGAGAGGGGAGGATCGTATGTCAAATACACCAAAATATTCATTCTATTTATTCTAAATACAGAAAATCATCAGCGAAAAGGAATTCTTGGGGGCAGCGGGGACCATCTTCTCCTGCTCCATATCCGTCGGCCCTGTTTCTTGCGAGATCTATTTTACTCTAGGTTTGAATGCCTTATATTCATATCAATGCAACTTTGTTATTTCCTCGACATTGAACACTCTTATTCAAAAAACCCGTCAGATTACAGCTAGCCCCGAACGACGGGTTAAAAACTGTTACAGATGTTCAAACAGGAAACAGAACTTAGAGGGAAATGAACGATGCATGCAACTCTGCGGGGTGAATTCGTTTCTTATGACAGAGCCTTCAGAGAGAGAGAGAGTAATTAAGGTCAGGGCCAAACACATTCGTTGTAAGAGCTTGCAGATAAGGTTAGCTGCCATAGAACTGACAAAATGGCGTCTAACCTCTCCTGTTCGTTTCTTTCTTGCAAACAACTCATAAGAGGAGACAGCTTGGAAAACAAAGTATACAAGCCTGCTTTTCAGTGGCTCGTTCTTGGATGATCTATTTGTAGAAAGTCCGCCAAGAGACATAAAAAATGCACAAAGTAAGACATAAACTGATAGAGCTCGATTTCAAACATCCTCCAATGATACGAGTGAATGTATATTCAAAGCGGAGTTACTGATGCTATTTCCGCCCTGGCATAGGTTCGTGGCGAACCTACAGTATTTAAGATAAACTTCAGATTGTTTTTCAATTTGCTTGAGGCAGACAGAGTGTCAAGACGCGCTCCTTCGATGGTCAGGTCAATTAGTGCGGAGAGAACGTTAAAAAAATTTGCGTTGGGATATCTGTCTGTGTCTACCAGTGGTAGACTGAAAACTGACGTGGCACACGAGAAACGGAAAAACGTTAAAACCGAGATCACCAGAAGTTAGATGCTATGCCAATAGTCCATCTTTTTGTGGGTCCTTGTTTCGAATCCCTGTGGTAGCTTTCTTCATTTCACTACTAATTGTAATAAACTTAAGAATTGTATTTCAGTTACGGGTCTACCGCCTAACCCAGAACACATCTAGAGTGGATAGCTAGACCATAAAGCTTTTGAGACCAACATCCCATTCCCTGTCGATCCCTTTGCAGTCTTCGTGTCTTCGATTTCCCCTAAAACGTTTCTGCGTCATGTACTTTTCCAATCAGAGACCTGATATAACATCAACGATTTTTTGAAGTAAATATCATCAACAGGTGTTATCAGGATCCTTGGATCGCGTCTTCAAGGCATTGAAAATAAAAGAGCTTCCTGTGACCAGTGCGCACCAAAAATACATATCTGAAACAATAGTATGTCTTACATGCCATTCTATCGCTCCAGACGCACTCAATGTGTGCCTCTCAGTTATAGTAGTTGGATTTGATAAGAGTACATTGTTTACTGCAGGTTCGGCAAAATACGTGACAACTATTTCGCTTGCGTAAACTAGAAAGCCCTGTTGGCACACATCAAAATATGTAAATACGCTGGCACATTGTCACCTTATAACTTGAATAAGGAATCGCTTGCCATTAATAAACCATTCTACTTTAATAGTGGGGCTGTGTATCTGATTACTATACACAGACGCTTTCTCTACCGTATGACAAATATTGACCAATGGAAACGTAAGATATTGTGCGTTGGGATGGACGAATAGTAACTGTGTGGAACAAGAAACACTCCAATTAACTAGTGATGACGGTGATGCTGCTGCTGCTGCTGATGATGATGATTACGATGATGATGATGCAGATGATGATGATGATGATGATGATGATGATGATGATATCGATGATGATGATGATGATGATGATGATGATGATGATGATGATGATAATGATGATGATGATGATGATGATGATGATGACTTTAGCATCATCATCATCATTATCATCATCATTATCATCATCTTTATCATCATCATCATCTTTATCATCATCATCATCATCTTTAGTATCATCATCATCATCATCTTTAGCATAATCATCATCATTATCATCATCTTTATCATCATCATCATCATCATCATCATCATTATCATCATCATCTTTAGCATAATCATCATCATTATCATCATCATCATCGCCATCACCATCATTATAATCATCATTATTATCATCATCGTCATTATCATCATTATTATACGATCCTTCATTTCTATTGAAAACACAGATTGTGGATTTGAAGAACAGAATCAGTTACGAGAAAATCGATTATTTGAAACTGTAAAATATAAAGTGTAAAAAAATGTAGCACAAAATATTGCATTCTGTTGAAGAGCAAAGGTGGTGATATTTGCAAAATCAAACTAGAGTAGCATGGTAGTGGGCATGGGAGCCATGCTGGGCATTTACAAGGGGAGGTGCAGTGTTTATTCTTCATCGTTTTTGGCAAAGGGGGTAGGGCGGGATTGCATTGACCAGTCTGTTGGTAAACAGTTGATGATTGTTGGCACTAAGACTACGATACATGATTATAAGCACTCCTGCTTCTGTTGCAAGGACTTTTAATAGCCTGGCTGTTCGTACGTAGTAACAGTGCAATGAGAAATAAGTACAGATAGATCAAAGCAACAAGCAGGTGCCTCTGTGTAATGCCCAGGTATCACGTATTAAATATCATTAGATTTCCTAAGTTCACATTTCAAATCTTCTCTTTTAAATGATACTATGGAATTTTCAATGGGATTTGGAGAGTGACGGGCCGGATAGTAGTGTTTCCTTGGTCACGTCACATGGCACAGAGTGGCTGGTCTCCAATTCCATTCACCTGGGTGTCAGTGTCCACGAGTGTGGCCACTAGAGTAATATAGTATGTTAACATCGGAGGTCATCCAGCCCAGTTGGTGGAGCACACGCCGAGATAGCATGGGTAACTGATTCAATCTCCGATTGTGACATATTTTCTATTTCTCTAGTTTCATTTCTAAATTGGTACGAACTATCTGGACGCTGATTGGTCCAAAACCACAAGCCATTTAGGCATCCAAATTCTGATTGGCTCCTTCAGAATACAGTATACTCTTTCACACTTTTCATTTCGGTTATTTTGACGATAGTACTCTGAGGAGTGGCAGACGAAATAAGCTTTTAAGTACACTTGTTTTGTGACATTATTGTTCGGTTGTTTTTTATTTCATCTATCCGTCCCTTCTTTTCTTATTTCTCTCAAGCACGCAGCAGGGTCGCAGTTCTTCATTTCACTGTAAAGGTACCGTCAAAAGTTGCGCAGTTCTTAGGACACTGAATGCAAGACTGGCTGGAGACCTGTCCCCGATTTAATTCGGCGTTTATGCACCCGACAGTGTTCCTCCTTGATAAATCTCGAATTCTGAAGAAAACGAACTCGATTGTTTATCACCAGCACGTGTTTCGAAAGTACCCTGATGGTCACTTGAAATTCAGACATGATAGAGAACTTTACTAAACAATAATCAACTGATCGACCCTTTTTTGACACGTCCGCTGTTGTAGGGCATAGTATCTCTTAACCACATCTCAGTCTTATCGCCTATCCATCCACGGAAATCGTCTACCAAGTTATTTAAATTATGATAGATTTATATTGGCCTTCAACATTAACCAACTTATTAGAATTCGCCTTCAAGATAGAAAATTAAGACTGAGGCCCTCTCAAATAATGATAAGTTGGAAAGAAATCACAAGACCTCTCATGAATAATTAATAAAGCTTATTGTTTTCGAAACCCTAGTGATAAAATTTCCTATTGTGCTCAAACAGCTGGAGCTCTGTATCTTTCAACTTAGAAGGTCTTCGAGTTCCTTTGTCTCGGCGCCAAGATTTAACAGAGCCACACAAAGGCGAATGCATCTGACTCAACCAAAACATTGCCAAGTTGAGAGCGAGCTAGATTTCTAGCACTGGACCTAACAATATGTCAGATCGTTTTAGTAACCAGGGGGATCAAATCAGCAAATTAAATGACTTTTACAGATTAATATGATAGTGGCCAGGGAAGGTTTAACATCGCTGTTGATCGTTGACAACTTTGTAAAAATAGATCCAAGGTGAGATTTGTAACTTGATTCTCACCTTGTGGCAACAGACACGATTATTTATAGCTTCAATTTCCTTAGATAGAAGCTCTGATACCTTCAAGGCAATTTGAGTAGACAATTGTTAAACACTACTGTTGAGTGTATACAAATTGTAAGCAGAGAATATGTAACTAACCAAATGCTGATGAAAATGACAGAAGTAGGCTACTCATTGGCTCGAAAGAGTAGAAAACAGGAGACTGATATTTACACTTAATAGTTTAAAGCTTCTGTTTTGTGATATGATTAAGAGTTAACTCGTTTAAGCTTTTCTTTTGAGGGGGAACTTTTCCATTTTACTGTGCAATTATTGAAGTTTGCCATAAAGTTATAATTTCTTCGCGCATGTTTTAGAGAAGTCTTTTGTTGCTATTATACAAAGAATATTATCTGAGTTAATGTAAAAGGGAAAGCCTGTGTTCAAAGTTTTAGATCATTGTTCAAAATCTAAATTCTAGTAACTTTTTTCCTGATTTTGAAATATTAAGGCCATATATATTACGACATTTTCTTTTGTAACTACAACTTTTGGAAAAGTGTTCTTTGAAGCAAAATCAGCCTCTATTTTAATTCTGTTTTGAACCTCCAAAATAGTCACAGCACTATCAAATGTTATGACGTCATCAGATGACTTGATGATGTCACAACCAAACTTTTATATTTTTTTCATTTCTGCTTAGTATGAACTTACGTTCGGCAACGTTTATTGAAGAAAAACTAAGAAAACGTTGGTTTGTTCAAGAAAAGCACCGTGGACGAAGTCCCAGTCTTACATCAGCCTTAAAAAGCTCGGTCTTAATGGTTGCATGGGTTTTAAGTAATAGGTTTCTTGTAGATACCATGCAAATTTTAGTCAAGGGGTCCTGATTTCTCAGCAATATCTATTATTATATATAATACCGTTGATGAAATATAACTTAAATGGTTATAGGCTGATGTAGAATGATTATTGCCAGTAATAATAGTTGATAAACTTCTAATGTAGTACAGAAATGTTCTTTCTCTTTTAAAGATTTTTCACTTTGGTACTGCAGAGCAGAAAGGACATTTGATAAATTTTAATGCAGTTTGCATTGGCAGTAATTTCAATATGTCATTTGATAAAGGGATATGGCTCAGTAACACTTCCGTTGCACCTGGTCATGTACACTCGTTTCAGTTAGATCTCACTAAAAGAACCTGCGTTGGCCAGAAAGTGGACAAGGCTAGTGTAGAATTTCCCACAACACACCCCTATCGACATGGTTTATCTGGAACAAGGTATGCATACCTAATGGGGAATGACAGGGATGAGGAACCTCTACCATATCGAGATGTGGTCAAGGTAAGATATTGTTTCACCAAATAGAAGTATTTTCACCGGTATCAAAACTGATTACTTTGTTTACTGTGGACGTTGACTTTAATGGGAATGGCATAAAACAAATTGAAAGTGTACTTGTTCACTCTGTGATGTATAGTATCCATAATTTGCATCCATCCAAGATTTGTAGATGATGGTAGAATGTCTTGGCCGCAATTAATTGATGCCATTTTTAGGATTATTTCCAAAAATGATAAAACTTGTGACCTGCCCCCCCCCTTTGATATTTTGAAAATCCCAACCACCCCACCTCTCTTAGAGGGCCAGCTTCGTGAGCCCTCAACTTTTTAAAGAGACTGAAGCATTAGGATTCCCGAAGCTCAATACAGATAGCGAATAGCAGAAGACGTTGACCAAGGGAATTTAGAAAGCTTCATGGGGTTTAGTTACCTGTCAAAACAATCCAAGGACTAAAATTGTGCACATGTGATTCCATGCATGAACATTTATTGAAACTACATGTATCATTTCAGAATAATTCAACAAACATCACTTGGACTTTTACAGGTTTCTTCTTAACAGATTCTACTCACGCAATCCTTGTAAGAACAAAATTTGTTGCCTCTACTGTTAAAGAGTTATTTAGATTTTACACCTGTTTGCACAGATTTTAATAAAAGGCGTACCTGCATGTGAAAGATTTTTGTATGCTTTTTCCTGCTTTGTTTATGATTTTCATGCAACACCTAATGCACACACATCATTGTTAAAAATTGTAAAGTTGCAGCTCCGTATAGGTAAAACCGGGCGCTAAAGCCGTCGAGTGTCCATGCATGTAAAAATACCGACGTTCTAAACCCTTGGTAGACAACCCGCGGCTCGCGGGCCACAACGCGGCCCACAATATTTTGTGCAGACCACGTAACATTTATAAAATTCATTGTACTTCAACTAAAGCTTAAAAATCGGACAAATCGTGCAACCGTTTCATCCTTTTGTTTATTTATTTAACTTAAACCTTCTTATTGCCAGATTTCAATTTGCCTCATGGTTGTCAGTGTGTGACTGAGTGTGCTGCTGACATTGTAACCAGGCCAACTGATGCCTTTCCCAGTGCAATCTCGGGCAAAGTAGTAACTAAATTCCGATGGTATTAAAGCAATATCAGTCTTCCTCTAAATTCCTTGGCGTTTTTTTTAATGGTTTACAACTGAAATGTAAACGGTGTATCCACCCTTTATTAACAGGAACTAATCGTCACAAATTTGTTTCATCAAATGCTCTAAACAGTTTGAATATCATCTGTTATGAACAATTGAGTCAGCAATGACAGCTATGCGAACATCATTAGTCGAGCAAATACCAGTGAGTATTGTATCACTGATTGCCTATTGTATGGCGAATCGAATGACGCATGACCGAACTTTGTCGATGAATCACTTTGAAACGTATATGCTGATACTAGATGAGGTCCCCCATCAATTGTACCCAAGACTTTCAGATCTGGGGTGTCGAGAACTCCCCTTTAAGAACCCCCCAAACGAAGTTAATGCAACACAGTCATATTTACATTTTGTGGAAAGGCTGTGGTAAGTACTGCACACTTTTGAGATTTTGTTCTAGAGATTTGACTTCTGATGGGTGCCCATGGAACTCAAAGGTGCCCCTGGGTTGAACACGTCTGTGACAGTGGCATTCTAAGAATGATTGTGATGATTGTGATGATGAAACCATTGATGGCCATACTAGACAATCATTCTCAAAAATCAACATGTCCAATTGTTGTTGTTCCATTTGGGGTACTTGTGGGGACTGGAGATGCCATCTTAGCCCCCCCCCCTGTGGAAAGAAGTTCATGTAACACAGTTGTGTTTGTGTTTTGTGTTTGTAAATATGTTTTGATGCCTAGAATCCACTTCTAATATCCATTTGGTGATTTGGCGTTGGGATGGCCATTTGGCCCCAAATGGATCCCTCATGTTGACCTTGGCCTTGAACCCTGACTAAGACCTGCTGTTCAAGAAAGGTCACAATAAACTAGACATGATCACTTTATGGGCCATCTCTAAATGAAGTATGGTTGACTGAGTTTTAATATAAATCCAATACAATAAGACTACCTGGCTGTTGATATTGCAATTATTAACAAGCCATAAACCCAGTTCTGCTGCTGGAGGGGTAGATGTGTGCCCCATCCAAACTGCCCTAAATATCTCCTGTTTGGTTTGTTGCAGGAACTTGGTTTTGGGGGGTCTTTTTGCATTTATATTTATAAAGTACGTTGACTAGTTTGGGCATCAACCTTGCCTGATCCCCCCAGAAGTGGCCAATTTCTCAAACCTAGTATTCTGAGCTTTTAAGCATTTTCTTTAGTGTATTCTTACGAGAAAGAGGATATGTACAAATATGAATACATTTACATAGTTTGAAAGTAATGTAATTTCAAGTCAAAATTTACATACAGGAAATGGATGTGAAAGTCTAAAAATAGGATTTTATTTATGATTTTTAATAGTATGTATGTATATATATATATAACTCAAAACATACACATTTTCTTCAACGTTTCGATATTATCTTCGTCAGGTACCTGATGAAGATAATATCGAAACGTTGAAAAAAATGTGTATTTTTTGAGTTCTATATTATATTTATATGCATACATATATCACATGTCACACGTCACATGCTACATGTTAAAACGCCACATGTCTCACGTCATGCATCATAAATCACTGATACATTTCACGCTTACAACCATAGATTCCACCTTATATTTAAACTTTCACTTATATTACATCCCGATTACCTCCCATACTTACTTTACTTTACTTTACTCGACCGCAGTCGAGCATGCCTCCACAATATTGCGCCATTGGTCTCTGTCTTCCATACTTACTTACGTTGATTGTTGATTTTTATTTTAAATCGTAGTAATCATCGCTGCATCGAAAATTCCACTGTCCGAGTAAATAAGAACCATCATTCAATAATGATTTAATAGGTCCCCTGGTCATTAAAACCCTATGCCCACCACCTGCCACTTGCAAGAGAAGCAATGAATTTAGGACTTTCTTCCAATGTAAAACATCCGCCGCGCTCTCAAGGATTTGACATGTTGCGTCACGCATGAAGTATGACATATCACACGTTGATTTTTAATCGTATTAATGATCGTTTTATAAAAAATTCCGCATTGCGATCAAACAACAGATTTCTTTTAATCAATTTGATAGGTCCTAAGATGATTAGAATTGATATGCTCTCATCTGTCTTCTACTCGAGCGGAGAGATTTTGAATTTCAGATATTCTTCCGATAAGGAACATCCGCCATTTCCTGGAGTATATGACATCCGTCCGTAATCTTTCAATTGTAATGCACGAGTTGGGAGGATGAGATTTCAGTTGCTAAGTAACCTTAATAAAGCACTCTAAACTGTGTTTTTAAGTTGGACGATATATTGTTATTTCAGCAACGTACTTTTTGCTTCGTTTGAAGTGTTATAAAATTTTATTCACTATGTGAAATAATGTGTCATTATAGTAATTTACGTATTACTGTAATACTGAAATAGCATTGTTTACTAACGGAAATTTATTTTGTATGCACAAAAAATATATAGATTTGACTATTATCATAATTTGTTTTGGCGCATCGTGTCCTATCTAACTTACAACTGAGTAACATAGAAGCGACTATAGATTACAGGTAAGAAAAAGTTACAAACTGTCCTTCGTGAAAGACAAGAGATCTACTTTATGTTCTGTTATAAGCGACGGGGGAAGGTAAGGCGGATTGGGAGGGGGGGAGGGAGTAGGCTGGATTCAAATTTATATTTCACATTCCACTAAGATACCTTTGGTCATTGTGTAGAAAGGGGTGTTTCGTGTTGCTTCTAGCCTATCGTATTTGATTTCGTAGTAGGATGCCAATTTTGTGCCCCTATTGAAATTTGCAAAATAACATATAGGTTTACATTATCAATGTCGTGTTTATGAGAACGCGGTAATTATCAAGAAATTTGGTCTAAGAACATCCAAGTATTCTTAAACGCTTAATTACAGAAAAGTTTGCAGAAGCTTAATATCAAGAGGGTAGGAACCGATAGCTAATAAAAAGTTTAAAAGTGATAAAAACGTAAGGATCGTATATAAGTATTGCCTTTCCTTCCTCTCGACATTGATTGTTAACAGCCGTTGAATATCTCAAGGTAACAGTGCAGAGGGTGTCATTTCATGGCTTTCTGTCAACCGCCACATCCACCAGCATAAGCCTCCGTTGAAAATTTTTAATGGAGCGTCGAAGAAGCGTGGCATTTTGACGGATGCACCAGAGGCAAGATATTGAGATTTCACATGTTTCTGACATTCCAGAAGACCCCTCTGAACTTCGAATAAAGTTGTATTTCTTAGACATTTGGTACAATAAGGCATTTCATTGGGTTCACTTCGTACTATAGGCAGTCATGTTTTATATGGCTTTCAAATGTTATACGCGACTAAAATAGACATGCTTGGTAGGCCATGTAAGCCTTAGTTACGTGGTAGCTGTTAAAGCCACTCCAATTATAGGTATGACACAATACGTCATCCTGTTCTTTCGAAAAGTTCACTCGTGCGCACCAGCCGACCAGCGGAACGAATATAACTATAGAATTTAGTAGTCACGTTTCTCCTGCTGTTAAAAAGAGAAGAAAAAGTGTGACTCGGCAGAAGTTAGTAGTATCGAGAAGACGTTTGGTCTGGCTTGGTTTGGCTAAGATGTATACCAGGACCCAAGAGGTACTTTATTTCTTCACATTTTGATTGTATATATTAACTTTGATTATCTGTATGAATTAACTGTTGATTGATTGTTATGTAGTTTGTATTTAGTTGTTATGTTATTAGTCATTAATTTTAGTTTTGTTGTATCTTCTTATATTTAGTCTCAAATCAAGTATATGAACAAGTATATGAACAAGTATATGAACAAGTATATGAACAAGTATATGATCAAGTATGGACAAGCATGAAATATTCGAGCATAACAGTATACAAGGTCGTTCTGAATGATTGTCTACTGGGGGGGGGGGGGCAAAGGGGTCACGCCGCAGTAGAACTCATATGTCATTTTTAATTTCACTTGCCCCCCCCAGTCAGTCTTACCTTCCCCCGTCGCTGCTATGACAACAGTGGTACAGTGTATGATTATGAAATATTTATATTATTCATTGTTATTATGTATCTCAAAGAAGCCATTAATTTGCAGATTAGTCTAACTTGAATACAGCTAAAAACCTTTTCAAAAAAACTACTTAATTGGTGCTAGTTATCGTTTGCTGAGATACAATGGTGTCCCACATCATCCAGACCGTAGAAACGACTGTTGAGGTGAGGTAAGCATGATCTTGAAAATGGATTTGGCACCAGGTAGTGGAATAAGGTAGGCAATGCATGATGACAATTTCTTTTATTTGTTTAATTATGATGCAGTTATTCGATAATATAGTTAGAATGCCTAATGAAAAAAACTACCAAGGATGATTATATGAGAAAAATGTGGGGCAAAGTGGGGAGGGGTGTGCTACTTGATGAGTCATTGCTTAGGGGTCCACTAAGGACGTAAAGGCTTACCCATAACTCTCTTTTTGACGGATGGGATAGATTTAAAGTTTTGAACGATTCTCACTCCAATTCACCTGGCAGATGCATCACTATTGAACTATCGCAAGCTTCTTATCTAGCAAAATCTCCTTAAAGAGAAAAGGTTTCATTGTTTTGGGGAGGGTAGTGGAGGAATCTCCTCCCATCCCCCATCCCAAGGTAAACTAATCACTATTGAAATATTGTAAGTAAAAATGTCCAAGAATAGTCTTTTTATAGAGGGGGGGGGGGGTCTACTTGCCAAAGTTGATATAAGAACCTTGTCAAAGTTTTCGATAGTAGTAGTGTGGTGTGGTTTTCACACCCCCACGCCAGAGGTCTGAAGCCACATCTTCGCGGCAGCTCCAAACTCAGAAGAGAAACCACGATCCATTACGCTTAATGGTACCCATAACATCATTTTCTCCGCCCTTTGGTTCTCTTGATCAGAAACCAGTCTGTTTTCCCATGAGTACTGCTTTCTACACGTTATTTTTTTTATAAGCAACTCTATTTTCAGAGTCAGGCCTCGAGTTGCGTAGCAATTTTCCAAAATTAGGCCTAAAGTTGCTTAAGTAGTTGCCTAGGCATCACTACAGGTTATCGTCGAATCGTCGTTGTGTAGTAAGTGATGAAATACCAAATGATTCTTGGATCTTTGATCTCTTTACTTGACACATTATCAACAGTGTGATATTTGTCATCACCAGTTTGTAATCAATTCTTAACCGAAAGGCTCATGAGAATTAAGGTTAGAATAGTCAAAAGGTAAAATAACTTTGCTGTTACATATTAAGAAAGAGTTACTATATTAAGCAAGGCCTGTAGAGGTGACAAAACCCGTAATATTTTTGGAAAAGGATTCCGAAGACAATCAACTGATTCTGGGTGTGTTCGGAACAGTTGAGAGTAATTAGTTTAAAATTATTTGGAATATCCGAGGACATGTCAAACTAAATCAAAAGATACTACGTGCACCCAGCTTATTAAAAAGGTATGTGTGTAATCTGTCATGAACTGCTGACAGTATTAAGCTTGAACCCTCGAGGCATGTTCAGGGGGATTTTAAAAAGTGGGTCGGATGGTAACACGACTCTTAATGTTTCTTGCAACACATTTTTTACAATTCAGAACTATTTTAATTAACTAACACTTAATGAAAGGTGTTTCTGTCATAACGCCAAATCTTTTGTTTATTTGCTGTTCTTGCCAGAGAGGCATAATAAAACGCTGCACATGAAATTAATCCGAACTACCAACACACATGGTAATGAAAACGATGATGTACTTTGTTTAGGGTAGAATCTATTTGCTTCTTGTCGGTGAAGCAGTTTGAAAATAGTTGACACAAACTCAAATGAGTTTGAAAAAATACCTGCAAAGTCTACTGAAAGTATGGAGCAAATAAAAAAAAGTAGTATTGGAAAAATTCCTAATACACTGAGACCAATGATAGAAGCTATTTTGTGACATATACCTCGGATTTCTATAGAAAAGGCGAGTTTCTTTGGAAATGAGAAGTCGTAGCAGGGCTCACTGAGCCTTTTGTCGTCACGTACGGTTGTATTTTAATTTGGTAGAGCACATAATTTACCAAACATTTAGAAACCTTGATGTTTTCTTATGCATCGAACTCTTAAAGATTAGGCTTCAACTAAAGATTTGACCGCAGAAACCGATTTTGTTTTTTATAGTGTATATGCGTATTGTTGCGCCATTAATGATTGTAAGAACAACCAACCAATTTTGTTTTAATGTTTGGTTTTGAAACAAGCTAGATGTTTAGTTAAAAAAGGATGTACACTTAAAGTGGTATAAATTAAAGTCGAAGAGCTGATGTTGGGTAACAAGAAGATTGATCAAGTGAATAGTTGAATAGCTTTATTTACCTCAGTAGCATTATTACTTTAGAAGGCGGATGCTGTGTAAGTAAAACTAACGAAATTTGTGTATTAAACACACGCTGACTAAAGAAGTCTCTTCTTTTTGTTTTGCATCGTCATCTGCCTTTGGACTCGCACTTGCACAGTGGCAGTTTGACACAAAGGCCAATAAAACAAATGCCAATATCACCTAGAAGAGGATAAAGTTATAGTAGGGTGAGTTCTAAATTAAGACAGGGTCTTTCTTTTTAAGCGGGTTTTAAATAACAACCAAAAAGATACTTTCAAGGAGGTATGTTGTTATATATCAGGAAAGG
Organism: Alatinidae sp. Z8VKAUB7J3; assembly: GCA_010016025.2. Lineage (NCBI taxonomy): Eukaryota > Metazoa > Cnidaria > Cubozoa > Carybdeida > Alatinidae > Alatinidae sp. Z8VKAUB7J3. Next base: position 102,014,773 of record JAAAKM020073195.1, read on the forward strand.
GATGATTTTGCTTTATTTTCCTGAATCATTTGGGGATCAAAGCTACTTGGCTGTCTTGTTACAAAATTAAAGAATTTATTGTAAAGAACAATTTTATTTGTAAAGCTGTCCATTTAAATGTTCTACGTAGCTGCTGCTTTGCGTAGTGTAAATTGTTTGAATTGCAGGAATTTGGAGCAAAAGAAATCGCAATTTATTTTTAGGGAAGGGTTCGGTACTGGAATAAGTCATTATAGCTTTAGGGCGGGGTCGTTCTCACATTTATTAACAAAAAACGTAAGCTACTTTTATGATAAATTAACTAAAGGAATGACACGCCATTGCCGGCCATAGAACCTGTGGCTTAACTAGAATTCATTTTGTAGCAAAGAGACAACACGAGAATGTGGAGTAGAAACGAAATGTTGGAAATTCGATTTTACGCCTACTTTTTATATTAAATCTTTAAGAACCAAACATGCTATTAAGATTTGACTATAGAATACAGAGAAGTGATTAACGACTACGGTTAGCAAAGTGCCAACGGTTCCATGTTACGATGACCAAACATCCATGTTGCTGAAGCAAAATCTGATGACTGTCTACTCCTGAAAATTACAACGGTAATAATGTGGACCCGAGGGATCTGCGACTAGCCCTTCTAACACATTTATGGAAGGTCAGGTGCAGTTATCCACTTTCATGCCCAACCGGAAAAAACACTTTTCAATATGACAGAAAACATTCTTGAATTGGTATTTTATTATATAATATAGCGAAAGATTATAAACATATCCAAAAGGTTGTCTCTTTCATTGAAAGTTTCTGTTTTAACTAAACAATTCAATCATCATGCCAGAGAGTGTGTATCATTTTTAAGGTGTGGCACGAGGGAGGAAAATAAAAGATTCAACACTCTTTGTGACGTAGTTTGCCTGTGATCCTTTTCTCTCTGCATTTCAAGGCGTTGTCAAACTTACAACATATAAAAAGTATTTTACAGCATCTTTGAAAGTCACACGACGAAAGTAAAATAATGTTAAAAACCCTTCTCCTATCGTGACATTGCTCGCGCCAGCACAAAGTTTTTGGAGAGACAAAAATGTAACTCACGTGGACTTGCCCAGTAGGTACATTACTCTTTCGGCTAAAACCCTTTGCATCTCCGGTGCAAGAAAAATGTTATATATATTTGGAGCATTTCTATCCCATTTACGTTACTTCAAAGCCCTGCTTACCGCTGGCAAGAACAACGTCTTCATGTCTGCTAAACACTTATAAATAGTTAATACGCTATGATAGGGTATATAGCCACAACTAACAAATGTCTGATTTGAGTTGCATGTCTGCTTAAGGGTTCCACGTTTTAAAGTAAAATAATACAGGCCAAGATAAGCGATTTTAAGTCTTTGCTTAAAGCTTTCTAATTATACATACATGCCATTTTGTCATTGTATGGTACTATGTCAGATTTTGTGGAATTACAAGTAAGTTGTCACTTAAGTTTCAAAATGATTCTAACAAGTCTGTTTTGACATATGAGCGATTATTATTAACAAATTTGTCATACCTTTCCTTTGCCAATTTATATAATAGCTACAACAGTCCCCCTCAACTATTTGTAGATGCTTGTACTTTGTAGTTGCCTAGTTAATAATTTGATATGTTTCATGTTTTTCTTTAAATTTCATGACAAGAATAAACTTTAATGAAGACTTTCGCCTCAAACTTGCGTTTGAAACTACGACTCCGAATGAAGTCCCGGTGATACTAAACTTATAATCCTTAACATTACAAATATTATTTTGTTGTCGTGATCGTAATGAGAATACTAGCGGCTACATTCAAGTTGTTACGACCTTCCGATTTTTTCATCCATGGAAGCCTGCAGGGTCGATTACTGAAACACAGTATAATGAGGTTATTTATTGCTACATACTGTTGGGAAACCTCACATTGTTGCCATGGGGACCAGGTACTCAGCATGGGAGTAAACTTGTTTGATGCTGGTTCACACATGCCAACATATTATATTTTGTTTACACTTATAACTGTTACACTTATAACTGTTACACTTATATTTTGTTTACACTTATAACATATTATATTTTGTTTACACCTATAACTTATATTATATTCTGTTTGATTTACAAGATGAACAGTTTATACGTCGCTTTAACAAACCTGATTATAACACTTACCAATATCGATAGAGTGTTAACTGAACAGACGTACGTATGATACACTACAAGTGAAAAGTTGGTTAGAAGTACAGAGTTTGAGTATTGCGTTGAATAACGGATTTGTCTTACTAAACGTTGGGGTATTAGTCAAAGCCCGACCTCAATTTGATCTTGCCGCTATGTAAGTAACATTTATCAAAACAAAGAAGCCGGTATTCTGTTGACAAAAAGAATTTGTTTACAATTTACACCATTTTCAATAACACGAGTGGCAGAAAACGTGTCATTCTCGTGACTGTTGTTTTTTACGACGTGTTTTGTCTTCACGTTTCCAATAAATTGATTGTAAAGGCTTTCTCACGTCACTCCATACGATTGCCGTGACCACTGTGTGGCGAAAACGTTCAGCAAAATGGATCCGTTACTCAACGGAATATTCATCACTACGTCTTAAAAGGCTGGCGATAATACTGAATTATTTAAAATTGTTGTCGGTGTACCTTAAGGTGATATTCTAACACTGCGTCTATTTAGCTCTCGATCACACGATGAGACAAGCAACTGCCGACAGCAGATTCATTTTCCCGCAAGGAAGGAGGCAAATGTAATTTGCTCAAAAGCCTTTCAAAAATATCAAGTTTGCTGTACGGTCCTCTCTATATCGCCGCCTTCTCACCTCTGCCGTTTCTGCTAAAGGAGAATCTCTTTCTTTTATCGCTTTGAAGTAATTTGTGGACTGAAGGTACCCTCTTGAAATTATACTGAAAAATGACAGAAGAGACTAATGAAAAATGTCATTTAAATGGAACGAGTTCATGGTCTTGTGCAATAACCTTAGAACGTATTAAAGTAGTAACTAACCAATCAAATTCTAACACGAAGTCAATAATGCAGCATTCACTAACCAACCACTCTCTACTTCCTCCTTTGATCTATCTTCCTGTTGGGTCTATCAAGATATAGTAAAGATTGCTTAATAATTTGTCATGGAGATAGCGCGACAGAGCTCCGATATCTGTAAACTCTTCCATATATCTCAAAAATAAATTGGTGGAAATTTACTGAATAATTTGTGTTTGTGGAGTGACTGAGATCTTTGTTCGTGCGTTCCCAAGAGCTGCCACTACTCGCTTATTACAAATTACGCATTTATAGGCGAATTCTTATAAATATGCTGAGCTATGGGAACGAATAGATTCTATCTATCTATCTACCTATCTATCTATCTACCTATCTATCTATCTATCTATCTATCTATCTATCTATCTATCTATCTATCTATCTATCTATCGCTTTAAAAGTTATCAACAACATTTTAAAAACAATACGCTGTTCGACAGGTAGCCAATGAAGTCCTTTCAGAACGTGCGTTATATGCTCATACCTCCTGGTTAGGGCCACTAGTCGGGCTGCGGGGTTCTGAACACATTGTAGCTTCTTAATCAAACTTTTGTTGATTCCATACAATAAGGAATTATAGATTTATCTGATTGATTGATATATGCATGTTATTTTCTACATTTTATACACTCGTAGCTTAAAACTGTGGACGCTACTGCAGTTTCGTCTCCCCTGGCCTTAGTAGTACAAGACATAAATTTTTTGACATAGTCAAATTCAAATATATACACACACGATCTGTTGTTAAAGATCTTACCTTGGCAGGCATTATATAATCTTGACACGTAGAAGTGTAAAGTTATCCGGAGATGGAACCACAAAACCATCTAGAGGAAAATTCAGTTAAAAATCAGAATCCAAAACAAGCTGAAAGATTCAGCATAATGATGGTTTCCACGGCATCGGTGTTGTCCTCGTTTTCAAAAGGAAGCTCGGATTGATCATTCGGAAACACCAAGGAAAGACATGGATGTTTTTGTTTATGCAAATGATGGTAGAAAGATGAAACTGCCTTACACTGTCTAGGACTCTATCACTATATGTAATAATAACCAACCAGTATTCAAGCAGCAGTTATCAAGACGAGGTAAGATTGATTGGAAGAAATGAAATCGTGGTTAAACCCCAGTAAACAATAGGCCTTAACTTGAATTGAATACATAGGCCAGCCTATACATATATACTCCACACAATTCACGTTGAATAACAAGGGTAAGATGTATGCATAACTGTTGATGATGTCACTTTTACAGTTTGAGTTAATTTTTAATAGAAGTTATATATCTGGAACTGATCGGGGTACTTGTACACTTTACGTGCCCACCCGAAGGCATTTTAACAGGTCAGTTCAAATGTTCATACCCAACCTTTATACATATAGGCCTAACTAGACTGGCAGAAATTATAGTAATATGTATTTAAAATGTCACAGATTGGAATGACATACGTGATGAAATACACCTTAGTAATAGATATCTAGTTCAGATTTGGCGTTTTCAATATTACGTTGATCCGTCGATCCGCCTATCACATCAGGGAAGTGTATCACGCATACATAAGAAATAACGATAAATAGAATATCATACATGTCTTAGGTGTGTCATGTAAGTTAATAAAAATAAAGGAAGAGCTGGAGAAGAGACATCAAGACGAGTGACCTCATGCACCTATCCAGGGACCGGAGAAGATGGCACATCATCGTCGCCAACGTCATAAGACAAGGCACTTAAAGAAGAAGAAGAAGTTTATTTAGGCCACTGTGTCCTTATCAATCGTACCTACTGTTGAAGTTTTTTATTCTCTGAGGATGATGTGATAATACATGGAAAGCTTGGTTATGAACAAATCTATTTTTGCAATGTTACTGCGTAATGCAACTTAACAGCTTCAAGGGGAGCATTACTCAAGAGCAGAACCCAAGCTCTACATGTCATCGTGAATAGGTACACTCCCAGCACTGGAACTCTGCTCTCCTTACCTTAACGTTTTATAGGTAAAGCTAGAAGTCTTGTACGCAGTATTGAATTTAATAAAAACAAGGCCAACTTGTTAAACTAACGCAGAAGGAAGATAGTATTTTACTCCATCTATCTTTTGTATACTTTCTGTAAAGATCCTTGCCAGACGATATTGTGAACCCTTTTGCTTTGTCGTTTCAAATAATACTGTACGAATATACAATATGCTTCAAAATATCTCTGATTAACGACCTCTTGTAAGTCAGGTGATGCACAAATTCAAAAGTCACGAAGGTAGAAACCTATAATAATACCGCGTGTTGTGTTAAAGTAATGTAGTAATGATGTAGTATGAAAAGAGAGAAGAACTGTAAAGGATAAAAATTAGTGCAAAAACAGCGATCGCTATAACTGTAAAGAGGGTATTAAAGTATGGGAATGCATGTTGTATTTTGCAATTTACAAAAACAATGAAAATTACAATATATGAATAAAAACTACTGTGAAATAAACAAGAAAATATAAAAAGATAGAATACATCTGAGGATAAATACTGCTACTTAAAAAAAAGCCCATTTGCTAAAGTTGGCAGGGGGTAGCATTAAAAAGGTTCAAAATACGTTATTTCTAGAGTGGCCCTCATGAACACTCGTCATGCAATGAAAGATCTTTTCAGTATCAGCAACAGCAACAGTAAAAAATCTACGTAGCAGCAATAGAAACACAATCAAAGTTGGTGATACAGATTGTGTAAGATTTTCGTCAAGAATAGTATGACAGTACGATATTTGGTAGTACAAAAAAAATAAAATGACGGACCGGACGGCAGTTCTTCCTTGGTCAAGTCACATGGCGCAGAGAGGCTGGTCTCCAATTGCGTTGAGCTGGATGTCGAGCATATTCATTGGTACGATACAGAACGAGACAGATTTGAACCATTCTTTCAAACATCACTGTGGAAGATTTTGCAGAATTTTGCTAACGTAAACTTGTAACGTAGATGAATGCGAGAGTATCGAGCAACGTATTGGGTTATTTCAGTAACAATTTTATGTAATCGTTCACATCAATTTCCGTCCCCAGCATCATCTCCTTATGTCATAGTCTGCGTTTTTAAAGCATGCTTTTCTTACCCTATCAATTTAAGACCATTGCACTCAGTCAATGAACACTTGCATGAAAATATCCGTCTATTGGGGAATTTTACGCTAACAAACAAATGCATAACGCTGTCACTAAAAAGAAACGAAAGGAAAGTAGATCGGCTAATTTTCAAATAGTTGATTCTTCTTGTGATTTCTTACTACGTTTCACTCCTCTTTACTTTTCTGTGTGTATGAATAACTTCTAAAACGAAAGGGCGATGTCGGCTTCATTTACCAACATAATATTTGGATGTTTACCTAGCAGTTCTATCGCATAATTTTTTCAGGCTCAATATCAAGTGTTTATTTATTATTATTTTACCCATTATGTTATCAGAGTCTTAACATTTCGCCAGTATTCTAGCGTAGATCCAGTTTTATCTAGTCACCTCATTTTTTTGTTTGTTATTATGGCGGTGAAAATAAAAACGTTTTTGCATCAAAGACATTGTTGTATGCGTGTCAGAGGGCCAACGTACTGAAAATTAACAATACCCTTTTAAGGGCTACAGTAAAATATGAAATGGATGAATATTAATATATGCATACATAATATATACATACATCTATTTTTCCATTGAACAGCACAACAGGCCATTCCCACAGTTGCTCAGATTGTATGCTAACTTGTGACAATGGTTGCCAGTATTCACAGCCCTGTGTTATACAATTACTGATCTTAGCATGACGGTAGTCCACTTACGCACATCATCAAGTCAGCTTGTAGATTGCCGATCTCTACTTCTTTCTCTGTGCACCATTTCGTCAAAGTGGACTAGTTCAATGCACAATATTTTCATTTGATACAATCGTCGAGATTTAGGAACTTTGCTTTTTACAATACAAGTAGTGAGAGATAGCTGAGGGGTCTTTAAATATTCAACGAACTTATGATATGATATGGTGCAAGTCTGCCATAGAAGTCATGATATATTTTTAATAGGAATAACTCTGTAATAGAAAATATGTAGTTGTTTGAAATGTCATCACTTAAAATCAGCAATAGTCAATAGAAGTAATATGAAAAAGGGATCCAATCGATAGAATTGAACCGTACTTTTCCTGTTGTCAAGCCCAAGGCTACAACCTTGACACTACTTTCCGGGGTGGTTAGATGGTCAATATTGTTAGTGTCATTACATAAAATCAGCAATAATCAATAGAAGTTATATGAAAAAAAAATCCGACCGATGGAATGTAACCGTAGTCTTCCTGTTGTCAGGCCCGAGATTTCAACTTTGACACTACTTTCCAGTGTGGTTAAATGCTCAATATTATTAGTGTCGTTACTTTAAATCAAAATAATAAATAGAAAAGATATGAAAAAAGAATCCGATCGATAGAATTGAACCGTACTCTTTCTGTTGTCCGCCAAAGGCTTCAACCTTGACACTACTTTCCAGTGTGGTTAAATGGTCAATATTATCAGTGTCCTCACTTAAAATTAGCAATAGTCAATAGAAGTCATTTGAAAAAGCGATCCAATCGATAGAATTGAACCGTACTCTTCCTGTTGTCAAGCCCAAGGCTTCAACATTGACACTACGTTCGAGTGTGGTTAAATGGTCAATATAATTAGTGTCATTACTTGAAATCAGCAATAATCAATAGAAGTGATATGAAAAAAGAATCCGATCGATAGAATTGAATCGTACTCTTCCTGTTGTCAGGCCCAAGGCTTCAACCTCGACACTACTTTCCAGTGTGGTTAAATGGTCAATATTATTAGTGTCATTAGTTAAAATCATCAATAATCAATAGAAGCGATATGAAAAAAGAATCCCATCGATGGAATTGAACCGTACTCTTTCTGTTGTCCGCCAAAGGCTTCAACCGTGACACTACTTTCCAGTGTGGTTAGATGGTCAATATTGTTTGTGTCATTGCTTAAAATCAGCAATAATTAATAGTAGTCATATGAAAAAAAAATCCGATCGATGGAATTGAACCGTACTCTTCCTGTTGTCAAGCCCAAGGCTTCAACATTGACACTACGTTCGAGTGTGGTTAAATGGTCAATATAATTAGTGTCATTACTTGAAATCAGCAATAATCAATAGAAGTGATATGAAAAAAGAATCCGATCGATAGAATTGAATCGTACTCTTCCTGTTGTCAGGCCCAAGGCTTCAACCTTGACACTACTTTCCAGTGTGGTTAAATGCTCAATATTATTAGTGTCGTTACTTTAAATCAAAATAATAAATAGAAAGATTGGTCCAAAAACACAAGCCATTCAGGCAGTCCAATTTCTGATTGGCTACTTCAAAATACAGTTGGGTATACTCTGTTTGGCCATCCTGACGTTAGTACTCTGAGGAGTGTCAGACAAAAAAAGCTTTTCAGTACAATACGTTGACGCTATTTCGTGCAATATTCTTGTTTTGTACCACTAACAAACTACATAAGTAAATAGAACCAGAGAAACTCAACAAGTGCCAATAATCACTGATAGAACCCATCAATTTGTACGTGAATGATACTGGGCTGCACTGCAAATAGAACAGCGCTTCTTCTGGGTGTCACTAGCTTTGCTCGCAGGGACATTTGTAGCCAACCCACTCGCATTTCTTACCTTTTATAAGATGGACGTGGACGTAGCTAAAAGATTTCGTAGTGTAGGAGGGTAGATTATAATAGCTGAAGGAGTAGAGATATCCTTAGAGGAGTTTACAGGAGTGGGGACATCTAGCATTGGCATAGCTGCCAACCCTCCCAGATTCTGCGCCAGCGTCATCGATTCCATTCTCCTGTACATTTCCACAGGTTAAAATCAGATGGACCTTGATGGCCCACTATCATCAATTATTGTAATGAATATGGACATATGCGCACGTCCAAAGGGGGTGAGGGGGGCTGCAGCCCCCCAGTTTGTTAAAATGTTATATTTTTCGGGGAAAAAATTTTTCGGGAAAAAAATTTTTTCGGGACCTTATAATTCCTTAATAAGAAATAAAAATAAAATAATTTTAAGTCTTACCATCCCTCTGAATTAGCGCCGTCATTCCTGCTGAACTGAAGTGTTTTTAGTCTATTCATGTCCCAATAATTTTCGGACAAAGGCATATTTTTTCGGGAAAATAATCCACAGGCCCCCAATATTTTTCTTCCGTTGGGCCTATGAATATGGATCATCCTGAGACTACAGCGTGCTGTTGTGACAAAGAACCAAGCCAGAAAGTGCCCGAAGCTGCCTTAATATCGGATATTTTGACAGAAGATTGAAGATTCAAGTGTTGTAGAAAAATTCAAAGCAAATTACTACACACAAGGGAATTTCCCTACAGCATCTTATTTATAACTCAACGTACACATTTCTCTGACATCTAACTATTAACCATTCATTACACTATTACAAAACATTTCATTTAATTCATAAACCGGACTTTGATCAGTTATGTCATTCCATACAAGAAAACCATATTCTTTGCTTACAACTGGTTGCAGTGTTTCAAGCATTACCCATAGATGATCAATAATACTTCCACATTTAGTTTCATTAGTATCATTGTCAATTTCATTGAGTGATTGTGGGTCGCTGTATAGGCCTCCAGTCTATCGGTCATGCATGTCATGAAAATATATAGCAACAAAGACAGTGCGAAGTATCAATGAAAGAACTCAGTACATGCCAATGAGATGACTGTTACACATCATCAAGACCATAGCCAATGTGGATGCTGTTGGTGAACCCACACGTGAACATCGGTCTTACCTCCCATCCTGTTTTCAGTTCTTCTCAATGCTTCTGCAAGCCCCATGTTACACAGCTAAACCTTAAAATTAGAAGCCATGGTAACATGATGCAGTGCTGACAGATTGTCTTCCACTCAACCATATACTCACCAGTAGTGGTATCACTATTCCATATGTGTTTAAGCATACTTACCGGCCATCAAAAGTTATTTACAAGTAAAGTGCTGACAAAGAACAAGCCTGTTTTCTACAGTCCAGATCACAAGATCCTTTCTTAATTGACAGAGATGACAGTACGCACAAAGTCAAGTTTCTAGCGACAAGGGAGTGTACATGTTACATAAACTGCAGTAATTGACATTTTTTAAGATGTATTATTTTGTCAGACGTGGACTGCGGACTATATTGCTATCAACTTCAGCATCACTGATGTAAACAAATCAGTTCTAAGTTGGGGTTTGAATGATATTGTTAACTTACATGCACAACTGATATATTCACTTCATTCTGACTCTTCAATTTGTGATGCAACACAAACCATGAAAACTCAAATTTAAAAGAAGCTGAGCTACAAATTAATGGTGTCCACATGTGCACCTAGCTCTGTTTTACAAAATTTTTAAACATTTTGTAAGACTAGAAAGTGAGAAAGAAAAGATGTTAGATATCACAGAGCTGCCTTGATGGTTAGTTCTTGTTCTTTCATGCAAAGTTATTGATGTTTTGTGCAAAATACGTACTGAGAAATTGTATAAACATACTTACTGATTCCATTTCCATTAACTCGCAGATTTTCTCGCATCCATCACATTTCACCTTCAAATTTTGGATTTGTCTACTGCAACGTGTATCTGGAAACATCTAGGGACCAAAATTATAAGTGAAATACAATAAAATTCTATTAAATGTTGATAATTAATAAAATATAAATGGAAGGTAAAAGACTGTCTATCTATCTACCTGTCTGTCTGTCTGTCTTCGCATCTGGTAGAGTAGCCCGTCTTCAAAGCAGTGTAACGACATGAGCTTTTACCTATCGATGGACGATTGGAGCTAATGTTATCATCATGATCGCTGCAGAGCAGTTGGTGAAGAAATAGGCAGCCATGGCATGTGTTTCGGGAGTACTAAACCAGTGACGAATCCAAGGTGGGGATCACCAAGGTCTAGCCCCTCCCTACTAGGGATCTCCCATAATTTTTGGGTTTGTCTTTCTAAAAGAAGGTGGGAAGATTTGATACTTTGGTACGTTGCAGAATATTCAGTAACGACGATTATAATACTCATGTGGGAGCCCAAATGAGTATTGAGTGTCGAAATCGGTCACTTGAAAGTTGCCCCTTCCCCTTTAATCATCTGGCGGATCCGTCATTGTGCCACACTTAGCTGTGTCAGGTACATTTAAAATTTTATCATTTAAAATCCTGCGTGCTCATCTCTTCCTCATATTTTTGGAACACGCTCAATATATGAGAGCAGAGGGTTATTGATTATAATGTAATAAATCGATTTCCTCACAAAACAAACTTAATGTTTCCAGATATATTTACGTCTTAAATTAATAGTTTTGCGAATTCTAGGTCATATTATAAGGCGTGAAACTGAGCTAAAAATACGATGCGATTCACGGAAAATGGCGTTTAGTTGTTGCTATGTACCAATCTTTGCAAGTAAATAGTTGCTTCAAAATATTTTTCTAGCTTCGCTACAAGTAATTGGGTGCTCCAACTAGTGAAAATGAATACAATAGAAAAAGAAAAGAATTAACTTGTAGAAGTCATATATCTTGAAATAATTTCTATATAAAAGGCCTGACCATGTTTCGACGTGCTCAGGTAAATGTCTTAAAGACCAAACTGTGCTAGATATTATAGAAAGACAGCTGTAGCTCTGTTTGGACATGCTACCCTATGCCACAGTACCCTTTTAGCTACATTTTCATAACGCCTTCCTAAGTACATGCCTATATAAATACTGATTGATTGTAGACGATTATAGAAAAGATAACTTTTGAATGAGGGGCAACACGAGCAGCGATTCGAGTAACCACGAAGCTTGATAGTTTCATACGTATTTTTATAGCATTTAAAGTTACCTCAACAATAGAAGATAATTCTAATTTTTGTTAAATACATTTCAAGTTACAACATTTCCTCTAAATGTGAACCCCTGAAAGTAAAATTAGCCCCTCCCCTGAGTAATTATATACATACCAGAAAAAACATTAGGATTTACAAGATGATTAAGTTAGCACTTCATAAAATCCTATTAAATATTGCGAGGAGCGCAGGTGAACCTAAAGTACAATATTTTGTTAGATACTGAACTGGATGCTAAAGGGCAATACGTTTAAGGCACTACACTTATTTTTTTATAAAAGACTACCTCAGCGTCCAGCCCGCGAAGTTACTTACAATATTGACCTTTTGAGCCCTCAAAGTTTCTTATTCTTTGGTGGGAGCGGAGGGCGCTAGAACATAGCATGTGCAAAGACAAGGCCAAATATTTCAAACGAAAGAGTGCCAATTAGTCTCACTACTGTTAGTAAATTCACACTTCATTTAGGGTACCTTCTGTTCCAGATTAGCTTATTCATGAACTAACCCGTTATCAAATTGTCTAAACTGCTTTCAGAGATTTTTTAGATTTCTTAGAGCATCCATCCAGCCCTCGAGTTTTTTAAATTTGGGGGAGATTGAGCCCTAGTGTCTTATAAACTGGTTTCTTATAATAAAAAATGAGTGTACTTCAGAAGTAGTGAATTCTGTTACACTCGGGCAATGTTAAAGTACATATGATGCTTGAAGCTGTTGCTTGTAAGCATCCACTTAAGAGTTTTAAGTGGATACTTAGAAGTACTTACTGACTGAAGTAGTATGCCCTAGTACACTAGCGCGCCTTCTTTGTACGCTACTACATTCGTCTCTTCTTAGTAGGTTTTTGATAGCTTTTATATGCTCTTTCGTATTCCCATGGAAGGTTACTCTCCCGTCCTAATAGTGGTCAGAGGATAGAGTTGATACACATTTTGTTTATTCTTGAAGTTTCCATGATAAAAACCTATACCCCTGTTCGTTTTTCACAGACCTCTACAAATCGTATCTTCTTAACACGTGCGTTGATAATCTAGAGCAAGTGGGATGGAAGTCGCAGTCTGCATTACTAAAAACTCTTGGAGTTTTTATCGAACGGTAAGTGTTGCTTTCCAAGTATCTCCAGCTTAGTCCGAGAACGAAAAAAAAATTTCACTATAGCTATTGACGGTTGGACGACTTTTCATCACACAACGATTCATCAAGCGACGATTCACCACACGACGATTCATCACGGGACAATTCATCACGCAGACTATTCATCACGCAGACTATCCATCACGCAGACTATCCATCACGCAGACTATTCATCACGCAGACTATTCATCACGCAGACTATTCATCACGAAGTTTGAAAGAGCGTATGTTGACGATTGCTCACGGTATGGTTCTCAAATTTGGGCAGCTGATCTATATCAAGGAGAAGAATGCAACCAGTGCAAAATATTATCAAACTTCAGATATTCATAAAATTATGACATCACACTTTAGTACTCTATTACTAAACATTTTAAACCATACATCCTGTAATGCCAGACAGCCACAAGTTTGCAAGAACTGATGTGGAATCAGCAGTAAAGAAATCCACCAAAAAGCTGTAGAAGTGGATGTACTAGTTGTCATACATTGATGAACAGGAATAATAAATAAGAACGGTGTGTTTATAAATCTCATCACCAATTTTAATGAGAATGAAACACATATATGATTGTAACACATCTCAATCTAGTTGATGATTGCAGTATTTGCTTACAAATAAATTGTTACAAAAGTTTGCTGTGTGCCCTTTGTAAACAATGAACACAATAGACCACACATGTTTAACATTTGTACTGTATATACATACCTAACTTCAATTTAGCCCATCACAAGTCAAAAAAATGTCAAAAAGTTTCATCTTCCAGCATTTTCTCATCTAATTTATTAGTAAACTTGATTGTTTAAAATACATTTGTGAATCCAAAACCATCCTTTGTGTATAAATAAATGGATTCTAAATGCAGGAAAGTATTTATGTAATATATAGTTCAGATTTCATATATATTAAAATTTGATATTAGATATCACAATCTATAACATCTGTTTCCCTTGGCAATGGAACCAAATGACATTAAAATGTCAGAATTGACTTGTAAAATTGACATTTACTTGGTTGTGAGACTATAAAGAGATACTATACAGAACAAAGAGGAGGAATGTCCATCAGTAATGTAAGGAGTTCGTGACTTCTGCCTACATTTTTTCAACCATGACTTGTCTAAATATTGCTCATATCATCCAAATATTTTCACTGCCAAAAAAATTACTGTAAACTTATTTTTCCGTCACAGATTTTTTAGGATTCAAGTGAGGCTAAAAAGCAATGCAGAATATTTTTCCAATAAAATAAAATGATAACTTAGTCTTAACTTTTTTGTTGCTGATGCAGTCACTTTCTCCACCACAGTATTGAGCTGCAAGACTAGCCAACTCTCCCCATCTCCAAGTGTGAGCAATCTTTCTGTTGTATTCTAATTGCAATGTTAAGTAAAGTCGCAGTAATCAAGTAGCAAAGAAGCAAAAAGCACGCACAGTATTCTGACTTGACCAAGGAAGAACTGCCGTCCGGCCCGTCATCAATCCAAAGCCCATTAAAGTTAAAAAGTATCATCGAGAAGAGAGGATTTGAAGTGTTAGTTAGAAAAGAACACTAGAGAAAATAGAAAAGAATGTCACCACTGGGGATCGAACCCGTGACCCACGCTTTTGCGGCGTGCGCGCTACCAACTGAGCTGGGTTGGTCAGTGTTCGTATTTATGGTAACTAATTCTCGACCCTTTAATGGTTTCAGTAGACACACTAAAGATACACAAGGTTGTGCGTAATTTCGAAGAAAAGCAGTTATTGATATATTTGGTTTTCAAGTTTTGAGGAAATCTTTCATATGCAGGGATTCAAATTTTTTAACGTTGTTTAGAAGAAGTGGGTCACCTCGTTTATTTCAAGTTCCATGGAAAGGCGAATTAGCTGCTATTGGTAGTAAAATATTTTACTGATTTCAAGTGGTATGTTACAAATGACAGCTTCATTTGGGAAGTTTGTTGCGGATGTAGATTGTAGTTAGCAAATGTGTACTATCTTAGGTGGAAGTAATGACGTTAAGAAAATTATATATATGATTCGATACTTCGTCGCGGATCTTGATTAAATTTGTATTTCTTTCTTTTATAGATCATGCAAACAATGTACAGAGAATGTAATCTAATTCATGCGGACATGAGCGAGTATAACCTCCTCTGGAATAATGAAGATGTTTGGGTCATCGATGTTAGCCAGTCCATAATGCCGGAGCATCCACATGGACACGAATTTCTTTTACGTGACTGTCGTAATATTGTTACGTTCTTCAATAAAGTAGGTGTGAAGGAAGTGATGACCGTAGAGGAATTATTCAGCTTTGTGTCAGGGATGGAGATACCAGAAGGCAATGGAGAATTATTAGCCAAAGTAAGGCTTTATGATGTTTACATTCATTAGTTGACCACCCAGTAAGTGTTTGGGGTCTCGCACTTGTAAAACAACATTCTGCCATACATACGTTGCAGATCCATCAAGACGGTTCTTGGCATGTACGTCTTTCAGTTGTTCATGCTGCAATGTCCATCACAAATTCTAACATACTCACTACCCTTTACCATAACTCTTGTTTTTGATAGAGATAGAAAATCGAGTAAACGGCTATTGTAGGAAGGGCACACACATACGAAGAGCCTAGGATGTAGCGTTTTTAGACATATTGTTTGGGACTAGAAAACGAAGGAGCAACGCATATCATCATCTTTCAGATACTGAGACACAGGCGACCGCAAATTGTCTCCAAACCTTTCTGACCTGTGCCATCTACTCTATTTTGCGAACGGGCATCATATTAAGGGTGTCATAATAATATGTTGCATGTACTTATGGTAGCTTAAACTTAGTCTGGAAGGTTTTTTTCTTCCCACCGGTTGGCTTCTACAGGGCATGCTGGTAACCTGGTTCCTTTTTGTCCATCCTTAGCATATGGCCCAGGAAAGACAACTGCTTATAAATCACTGTGCAAATTATTGGTTTGCCTTTTACCTTTTTGGATAGTTCTGTCTTGCTGACCCTGTCTCTGTGTTTGATGATGCGGTAGCATGGGGAGGCGAGGGCGTTGATTTTGTCTCGCATGCTTTGGCTGAGGACCCATGCTTTGCATCCATAGAGAAAAACTGTTAGGCATGTTGTTGGAAAAATACGCTGTTTTGTGTCAATTTACGTTATATAAGTAATGTTGCCAAAATTGCAAATAACTATCTATTGGATGTTACGTGATGTTAGGTTATGTTAATTTATGTTATATTAAGCATTGGTTGTTGTTTGTTTCTAATAAGCAACGTTATGTTATGCTAAGTTATGTAATATCATGCCACTATTTAGATATCATTGTGATTATCGTCTCAAAGGTCTTGTTCAACTTTTGCTATTTTGTTTTAGGTTGCCCCATCTTTGATTTTGAGACAGAGCTAAACGGATGGACACAGACTGGTACAGCGTTCATTCATCAACCAGTTTACGAATATCACATGTCGTCAGGAGCGATAGGCAAACGTCACATTAACACATTCCATAGGAGAAACAACGAGTCAATGCCAATCTCAAACGATGATTACAATACATTTGACACACCAATGGGAACATTGACATCACCGAGTTTTCAAATACGATCTAATAGGCTATTTTACTACATTGGCGGAGGAAAACGTGATAAAACATATGCTGCCTTGGTGGTCAATGAACAGGAAGAAAGAGTTGTTGCAGGTGATGAACAGATGGAACGCGAGACGGTTATGATAATGCGTGCTTGGGATGTTTCAAGTTTGATTAGCCAGTGCGTGAGATTAAAAATTGTGGACCAAAGTTCAGGGTATTGGGGATATATTTTATTTGATGATTTGAGATCTGGACCTCCTTGTTTTCAAGGTAGGCATTTATTTTGTTTTAATTTCGTTAGGTATGAGGTAATTATTATCATTCAAGTAAACTCTACTTACCAAACGTTAGTGCAAGTGTGCACTTAAAGTTAGTTGTACCCTGATATCCTGCGGTTTTTCTTTTCGGCAGTTGTGGAAGCTGTTGAAATTGTTTGATTCACAGTTCATTTATCGAGGGCACAGATCCGGCCCAGATATTGGAATCTTGACGCTAGAGTTGTAGCATCCCCTCCCCGTCCCTATTAAGCAAACAATATTTACTGTTCTCACTGCCCTCGGTGAAAGTACTCCCAACGCACACTGCCCCTGCTCCTACGAAACCCTAAGACCATCGATAGCAGAAACTCGTAGATAGATGCTAACTTGAAGCTACAGTGAGAGACGTCAATTAACAGTATTACTCAGCGCAAATTCCTACTTTGCTTACATCGTGTTTATTTATTGCTTACATTATGAGGGGCGCAGCTCTTTTACCGGTCTTTGTCCAACTGAAGATGTGACGACAAGATTATGCAATTGGAGACTTTTTTCTCGTATCCTGCAATTTATGTGTGGTTCAAAACTAACCCATTTTTGATTTCAGTTCTCTACTTGAAATCAATCACAGCGATTTGTAACTCATGGTGTAAATTCATTTCACTGATTTATGTCTACCTTCACAGCTGGCACATCAGGCAGACCTCATTAAGTCCTTGAAGGAGGAGGCCAAGATGTCATTAGAAGATGTGAGTATGATATGGAAAACACTTGAATCTTACGTAAACATAGTTGTATCTTTCTTTGTAGATTAAAATTGAGGAATTTTAATGGTTTCGGCGTCTTCTCGCTGTAGGGAAAATGATGTGAATATCGGAAGCTAGAACGATCACGTTAAGCCTACAACTGAACCAATGTGAAAGTCTAGTAAAATATGCTGTTACTTGCATTGCGTACTCTGTTACATCCCGTGATACTTTCAATTGTTTTCACAAGTCATAATCATCGTAATATTTGATAAATATGCGGTGAGGTCAGGACGAAATGAATTCTCATTCCTGTATTGGAATCACTTATATTTATTTACGATAGTAAATTCATTTATTGATTTTCCAAGAAATGCCCAATCAGAATGACTCATAACAACATCTTATGCATAAAACCTCACAAAGAACAAAAGTAAATACAGAGGCTCTCTATAAACATATATACTCTGTCCATGTCCATTCAGTATCACTGCCTTCTGCACTACCAACACACCGAATCCCAAATGTAAGCCCTGGGCTTATATTCGAGGGGCCTGTAAGCTGAAAGAGTGGGTATTGATTCTTGTAGACCTACGTGGATCAGTTTTTGCTTATCCTTTTGATTATTGCGTTTGGTAACGGATTCATTTTGTTAAACATTTTCGCCATACACTGATCACAGCTGGATTGAAGTGAGAAAGTTCTTTGGTGGAGGAATATCCTTTTCCTATTGCTTGCTTATTCTCTTCCTCTTTTCCCTGAGTCTGCCTTTTCCTTGTAGTTTTGCCATTTTGTTACAGATGGATCCGTTTTTGACAGAGCTAAGATTAAAATATTGGTTTATATACTTAAATTTACTCAAAAGTATCACAGTTTATAGAAGTTTTCCCCTTGAGTTTATTCAGATTCAGGGATGCTATACCTAACCTGACTATGCTCACATTTTAAATGATCTTTAATGTTTTGTTGTATTTTGTAATTCTTGGCATCCTACTTAGAAAACCATATCTCAAAGAAAAATTGCATAAGTTTAACCTAAAATGCAAGAAATAATAAAGGATTTATATTCAAATTGATAAAATTTTATCTACTTTCTCAATTTATTGTAGATGACTGTCTGCGTCAATGGAATTTAGGATTTAATAACGTCATGAGAGATGATATGACGTCAGATGACTTTGCCAGGATGAAAATTTTGGAAAGAGGCCAAAAGGTAAGAGTAGTCAAGATAACATATTACAAAAAAAGGAGATACGAAAAGGCAGAGGAGGACTTTCCATTGAATATTTTAAAACTTTGAAAAACATCTTTAAAAGTAAACATATCAGTGAAGTCATGCACTTACGAATTTTTAAGGCATATGTTGAAAATAGTTTCCTCTACAATTTGGAGCTCGGGACATTAACCAAATCCCTTTAGGACAAATTGATTCTCTCCATTGAAGACTGCTTCAAAAGGTAATACGAGTAAGCTCCCTACGCCTCATATCAAATGAAGATTTATGTAATTGCACCTTCATAAAATTGAGAACAAAACGAGACTGATGACCGACATTTTGTCAAACCAGTAACACTTTCAAGCGGTAGACAAGTGGCCCTCAAATGATTTTGAGTGATCTCAGAGAAAACTTAAATATTGTTAATTCACCTAAACCTTGAATCTACAATACGTAAACTTGAATTTTTTTCCAAGATAACGAATGTGTACTGATGATGATGATAGAAATAGATAGAAATAATGATAATCACGTTATTTTAAACATTTCAGGTTGAGTTTCAATTTGTGCCAAGAAAATTTCCACCCAAGACATGCTTATTCCAGCCACCCCGTTTATTTATTTTTGAAACTTTTTTCACTCACACCATTAATTTCGGACGCTTTTTTTCTCTTCCGGAACATAAAATCATGAAGAAATAAAAAAATTCTCTTTAATTACAGACTTTAAATGTAGTTTTATACCTTTGACCTATGTTAGATTCGTTTATACGGGAGCCCTTAAAACAAAAGCCCTTAAAAACACCACTGTTACATGGAGTTCCACATACTTTATAAAAATTTTGAGATAAATTTTCCCACACACCTCGATTATTTATTACAAGCAGAATTTCCACCTACTCCGTTTATTACATCCACCCCGTTTATCTATTTTGAGCAAAATTTCCACCCACCCTGTTTATTCCATCCACCCCGTTTATTCCGGACACGAGAGTAGTTCTTGTTCTTATCCCGACATCAGTGGTAATTACTGTTTTGCAGCAGTTACCTAGTGATTTAGGACAGCATAAAGTTTGTAACCTATATCCACAACGATACTCTTTGTTGGGCTGTTTACTGCAATCCATTCAAGGCCATAGAAAACAAGATTAAAACATTAAACACACCCTAGTAATTCCTTTACAACTATAATCAATTCTTCTTATTAGCCCTTAGTTTATGCAGGCATAAAACAATTGATGGAAAAAGGACTAATGTTTTCCAGTTCTACTGCCTTGCTTGAATATTTGTTTACTAAAATACACATATGCTTTGTCGTAACACTATGTTCTATTTTAATGCTGTTTGCTAAGAATGACATATTCGAGGACACCAGACAGTGCACACAACAACATGGCTTTAAGTTTTAAACCAAAAGTAGTTTCCCAGATTGCACCGCAGCATGGAAAGAACTGTCATGACAGCTAATAATAATTGCGACTTTAAGAGAAACAGATAAGCAATCGACTGCAGTTCATATGCTATTTTCATAAAGATACAAAGAGGTTCAGAAACTTCATGATCAGTGTCTATCAACAAATGTTTGTTTCACTCTCTACCTCCTGGAGAGTGTGTACACAAATCAACTTTGCCGCAGGAGAGAAGTTCAAGACCTCTGATAAAGAGCCGGTTTTATTTTGAAACTACCCTAATTAAAAAGTAACTTACCAAAGTTAAGAGTAGTTAAAAATGTTACAAATAGATACCAGTTGTTACAAATTTGTCCAAAAAGTTTTCAAGCATTGACAACTGTATGTGTTTTTTCTTGTTCGCTCTTCTTCTATTCTTTTACTGGGATTTCCATACACACTAAACTGTTCCTAGATTTCATCTTGATATGTGTCTACCAAAATTTAGGGTTGCTAGGAAAGATCTGACGAGCTAAATCGTTGATGGAACTGTGATCTCGTATATATCTAAAGAGCAAAAAGTAGTTGGCTTTCAATAGTATCATTCACATATACTTTGATCTATCACATTTTGAATAAGAATTATAAGAAGTACATTCAAGTGACATCCACGAGTATACAGGTTACAAACCCGTTTGCTGTTTCCCTACTGAATCCATCAAATCATGAAATATAGCTAAAGTATGAATGCCTCCCAAGAGTTCTTCTACATTGTATGTTATACCCTGAATAAACTCAATATCTGATAAGTAGGGGGCAAAGTGAGAGTTGACCATCGTGCGAGACGAAATTAAGTGGTGCAGCCAATCAGCATTAAGCTCTATTGTTTAGTCAGTGAGCAGTGTAACGTCAGTGGGTATTGTAGTGTGACAATACCTTTCGTACATGAAGAAAGTATTGTTTCCGAATTGGATTTAGTGGGGTTTTAAGGGTCGGTTCCCTGATCATAGCGCGGAAGGACAGAAGGGCGATAACCTTGATAGGAATCGCCACACCTCCGATCACTTTAGATTCTGACAACGTGAGCTTCCCCTCTCTCGCCCCCCGCCACCTTAGACTTTGACTACGTGTGAGCAAGCACTTTCTAGCTCACCCCTATTTATGATAGGGATGATAGTAGCGGATCTGAAAAGATGGTGGAGGCAGTAAACACGATCTGATGTACTATTTTCACGTGTTACTTCTTTTCTATTTACAAAAAGGAGCGCAAAAACGAAGACAAAAGTATGTACATGTTATATACACGCTTTGTTTCTGTATAAGCAACACATATTTTTATTTGGGACTCGCTCGTGCTTATATTTTTCAAGGTTTTCTGGGTCATTTGGAATGATTGAGTGACTGACGACCTGAATGACTGACACACTAACTTAAGTGACTAAGATAGTCACTGGCTGACTGACAGACGGACGGACTATATAACTAACAAACTAACGAGCTAAATGACTGATTCACTGATTCACTGAGTAAATAACTGACTGAAAGACAGACAGATAGACAGGCAGACCAACTGGCTGACTGAGTGACTGACTGAGTGACTGACTGACTGACTGGCTGACTGAGTGACTGACTGACTGACTGACTGGGACACCCCTTTCCCTTTTGGAAAGTACGGACCGCGGGGAATGGCCCCACTGCTTATCAGGGGGCTGCACTGAGAGATTGCCATTTCTCGAAGACTCTTTACCATGTTTACTGTCTACACTAAGCAAGTTATAAGGGAAGCAGACATTAAAGAGTATGGTGATGCAACAGCAGATTGATAAGTCTATTATCTCAGATGACACCCTTATACCGAGTGATGGCTTCAAAATAAACCTTACAATGCCTAGAGATTGCAGAAATTTGAAGGTCTGAAGTTTAATGTGAAAAAGACTGGTTGGCAGACAATGGTATGAACGCTGATGTAAATGCAGGTAGAGAATCAGTGTAGATGTTTATGTTCTTCAAGTATCTCTACTTGATTAACACCTTAATTGCAAACTGCCCTAAAGATATTTCACCAAGATTTGTTATGACGAGAAAGAGTACCTAGGAATTTGCAAACACATGAAAAAACAAAGTTGTCAGGAAGGCTATGAAGCTCCATGTAGCACAAGACCTGATCTTTCCTGCCCTAACGTATGCTTCTGAGGCAAGTCCTTGGGCAACATAAAGTTATCTGTTCTAAAATTGTTGAATAGCAGACCACGATAATGTCAACACCTGATTCTATGGCTACTGTTTCACTATGATTCAGAAGTGGGTTCTCCTTAGAAAACCGCACTAGCGTTTTTCATCAATACCAAGCAGGTCAGTTATTTAGTGTGTTATATCTCCAGTAAAAAGTTGTAATTTTCCTGTTCTGTTGCACAGTGTTCGTGAGTTCCAAGTGCCGATCTTCAAAATTACTTTCAATAGGTTACACTGCACCTCCAGTGATCAGACATTTTTTGATAGTTGTGCGTATTGTCTAAAGGAATCGAACTGCTACCTTGGTTTCTGCCGTGCGAACACCTGTAAGTTTATATACGTGATTATTTAATGAAGTTCTCCCAGAACGAGGCAAATACTGACGTCATAAGGAACAAAATCTACGTCAAGGGATAAGGAAGCTAACTATTATTGTTGCTGTTGCCCACCATATCCGTTCAAGAACAGTGTGATTGCATGTAGCAGAAAAAACAACAAAATGGAGGACGAAGCAGCCACAGACTGTGTTTACATAGAAGGTTGGAGGGGCGATCCTTGAAATTTTAGGAGTTTGGCATTGCAACTGTTGCAGTAAAATTAGCAAAGCCATGCTTGTTTGAAGCTTGACATGAGAATTGATGGGGCCCCTCTCCCCCCCCTTATTTCCCCCCTTTTTTCCCCCCCCCCCCCCCCCCCCCCCCCCCCCCCCCCCCAAACCCCCCCCCCCCCCCCCCTGCACACACACACACACACACACACAGACTTCTTTGTAACGTTTCGGAACATTTCGGCCATCTTTCTAATTTTCATTAGCCCTTCTATTTGGAAGATTTTGCTTCCTTTCTTTTCCATGCCCCTTACCAGAAAGGTCGGACGTTTCGGGGTTAGTTCCCAAATCTCAAGTCAGTCATGGCACCGTTCTTTACTATAATGTACAGATTATACTTTACGTGTTCTGTATTGATAACTTATAAAATCATCTTTTGTGATTTTTATGTATTTGCAAACCGACAGACTCGCAAACTTTACAAAACTGCCAGTACAGTCCGCCTTCAAAGGTATCATAACAAGCAAAGATTTCCGCTGTACTCTTTTGTTACTTTCAATGAAAAGCGCTCCTTATCATTCCGTTATCAGTTATCATCAGATATTTTGCCTCCTCTGTTTTAGGATGATAAACCTGGAAGCCAATTTGAGGAAAAGAAATGGGAGTTTGTGATCTTGGAGGTACTTTTATCAATTGCCAGCGATATTTTGTTTTTACCCATTTCTTATAAAAATGTATGTGGTCATCTCGAATATATTCGCTATTATTATCTTAATCATCATTATCATCGTCATCATGATCACCATCATTATCATCATCATTATCTTCATGGCTGTCGTCGTCATCATTATCATCATCTTTGCCTTCATTGCTTTTATCGTCGTCGTCATCATCAGCACCATTGCATCATCATCATCATCATCATCATCATCATCATCATCATCATCGCCATCATCATCATTGTTATCACCATCATCATCATAACCACCATCAGCAGCATCATCATGATCATCATTAATATCATCATTCATTGTTATCATTGTTATCAGCCTAAGCAGCTTGATGACCGCCATGTTCTTCATCTTAAAGTTATTGCTCACGTTCGTATATTCTATTATTGTTGGCGTGTTGCTCTTTCAAGAGATTGTAAATAGCTACTATAGTAGCACCACTTGTGTCTATATCCATCTTACTCTAGGTTTACTGACTAGGGCTAAGCTGGGTTTTAAAGTTTAAGAGTGCCAAAACTCATTTGTTCTTAGCATGTTGTTTGTACCTTGCACCAATTGTTTCAAATTATCTCGGTGAAACTGCGATGCAGATGATAAGCGGCGAGAGCAAACCCATTTGCTCCGAATAGGTCAAAGAAAGTTAGACAAAGAGGTCGAGATTGGAGGGCAATCCCACTTAAACGGAGGACTGGGACGGAATAGAGAAGAATGTCCGGTTCAATTCTTTGGAACGTATTCCTTTTCACCACGTTTCACTAGCTTCATCAGAGGTTTTAAAATTTGACACTTATACTAAGCTGTAATTGACTACACATGCAATGGCCGCGATGGTACGCTCATGGATCACCAACAAAAAATGTCCAGTTCAATTGTTTGGAAAGTATTCCTTTTTACCACCTTTTATCACCTTCATCAGAGATTTTGAACAATGACACTGATACTAAGCTCAAATTGAGTACAGCTGCAATGGCCATAAGGGTACGCTCATGGATCATTAACAAGAAATTTCCGGCTCAATTTTTTGGAACGTATTCTTCTTCACTACCTTTTATTACTTTCATCAGAGATTTTAAAAATCACAATAATACTAAGCGCCAATTAAATACAGCTGCAATGGCCGCTAGAGTACGCTTATGGATCACTAAAAACAAGTGTCTGCGTCAACTTTTTGCAACGTATTCCTTTTTACTACCATTTATTACCTTCATCAAAGATTTTAAACAATGACAATAATACTAAGCTCCCCCTGCAATGGCCACAAGGGTACGCTCATGGATCACTAACAAGAAACGTCCGGTTCAATTCTTTGGAACGTATTCTTTTTCACCATCTTTTATTACCTTCATCAGAGATTTTAAAAATGACAATAATACTAAGCTCCAATTGGCTACACCTGCAATGGCCGCAAGGGTACACTCATGGATCACTAACAAGAAGTGTCCGGTTCAATTCTGGGGAACGTATCCCTTTTCACCACCTTTTATTACCTTCATCATAGATTTTAAACAATGCCACTGATACTAAGCTCCAATTGACTACACCTTAAATGGCCACAAGGGTACGCTCATGGATCACTAACAAGAAATGTCCGGTTGGATTCTTTGGAAAATATTCCTTTTCACCACCTTTTATTACCTTCATGAGAGATTTTCAACAATGCAGTGATACTAAGTGCCAATTGACTACAGCTGCAATTGCCGCAAGAGTACGTTCATGGATGAATAACAAGAAATGTCCGGGTCAATTCTTTTGAACGTATTCTTTTTCACCATCTTTTATTACCTTCATCAGAGATCTTCAAAATGACAATCATACTAAACTCCAATTAGTTACACATGGATCTTCGGATGAAACTTTTCAGCGATAGAAGCAACTAATTGACCGAATACATCATATATGATGCAATAATCAATAATAAACGTTTATCGTACACCCTATACAGTTGTCACAGTTCAAAAATTAAAAGTCGAAACTTTTTTAAAAACTCATGTGTATGGCACACTGTTATAGCACACAAGTGACTGTAAAGGAAGGGGCTCATTTTCTGACCCGAAGAAATGGTAAAAGACGCGTATTTTTTGCATGCAATTTTGTTGAAACTGTTTCTCGCATGCTTTCTCACATGCTACTGCATGGACATTTAAGGTAAAAGGTCGCTCAATTTAACTGGTACTGTGGGACCGAAGTGTAGCCCAATCATATACAAGACAGTGACTAACCACAATGCCTCCCCTTTCATGTCCAGGTATCAGACAGTGTATACTTTCATATCTGAGCACCATCATTTTTATTTAGCTTGCAAGGGTGGGCTTAGGCTGGACTGAATCAGTTGGAATTTCAAAGCTTGACATGTGTATACCCTTTTTATGCTACCTTGATGCCTCTGGTGAGGTTTGCAGTTAAATGGACTTTCCACCTAAACCCTGAACGCCGTCGCGCCGAAAAAAGGCCAAACCCCTTGGCTACCCGATCCCCTCAGTTGTAATAATGTTGTGATATTCTTTTATCATCAAGTGATGAAACCTCTGGAATGAGACACAAGAAGACCTATTATTTACAATTTTATTTTCCTACCCACGGAATGTCGTTATCTAGAATGCGCTTATGTGGGCTGATCCATTGCCTACCTTTCTACTTGTATATATAGGTTTGTCGGCCCAGCGCTTTAATCGTGTCTAGTATACAGTATACAACCCACACTAGGAAATTTTTCCTACAACATAAATGAACACGGCTTATTGAAAACTAAAGTGTTCAAACTAAAATCTATATTTCAAGCATCCTGCCTGCATTATGTGAATTTTTATTCAATATCATGAATTCATTAATTAATTTGAACCCGAAAATTGGTGCTTTTGATCTTCTATTTGAAATTAAACACCGAAGATTTTCAATGCTTTATAGCCGAATGCTCTTAAGTACGCTTTCAGTGTTTCAGCAGTGAGAACAGTTTTTAATATTGTTTCTTGAGTGGTCACTTGATTTATCTAATTATGTTAAAGGCCTTAAGTCACCATGAAGTATTCTTCCCTCCCTACAAGAAGATTATTCGTGCAAGATAAATATTTGAAAAATTTCTCTACGGAGACTGTTTGAATAATATCCAAACTTTTTAATGTAGTAATATCATGAAACGGTGACTTATTGTATTGTGCATTCTTTGTATCCCTTTGTTTCTATTTATGTTTCCTTATTGCAGAAACATCCTTCTAACTGAACACTGGTCCTATTTGGTACATAAAAATTTTGTACTTTAACCTTGAGAATTTGGTTAGAATTCTCTTTCAACTTTGGAGTGCCACAATATTGTGTCCTTTTCCAATCTAATTTAACTCATATAGATCTTTATTACACAACTCACCAATTATTTCTCACAGCCCTGTTAATGTAAAAATACCAAGTGGTGCCTTAAGTTCCTAAGTGCATGTATCCTAGAAAAAGGTAAGCTTGTTAGGCACCATGTTGAATCAATGTTATGTTTCAATTAGGTTTTTATAGCCACTTACACAGTTCTCTAATAATCATGGAAGTGGGGTGGGGGCACAAAAAGCCTTCCCTGTAATTTCAAAGGCCCCAAAACACTATATAACTGGACTGACTCCAGAATGGCTGCTGATTGACCGAATTAAGCAGCATGTACTATCATTTATACACCAAACATCAACTCCTAAAAGGAAACAAACACCTCACATTTAAAAGATCAAAAACACCACTAAACAATGTGACTCTGCCATAGGGCAGCATTTACTTGGGAACCCAGACTGTGCCAAAGTGTTCATGGATGAATGCTTTCATATCATAGGAAAGGCCAGGTCTTCATTTCATTTGGCCATTCTACAGTCAGTCTATATAAAAGCAAGAAAACCTTTGCTATGCAGACAAAAACAATTTATTTTCTCACTAGGCCTATTTAAATTAATCTTCTGTTAGTGGAAGCTGATTGGTATAAAAGCACATGCCATTCAGGCAGTCCAAATTCTTATTTGCTCTTTCAAAAATACAGTTCTGTATACTCTTTCACACACTTCATTTTGGTCATTCTGACATAGAGTACTAAAGTGATGATGTCACAAAACCTTTTTTCCAGGAAATTTCTACAAAAACTAAAGCAAAGTGATGAACCTCCTTCAAAATACTTGTATACAAAATATGGCGTTAAAATCTCCTATCAACTTTGAGAAACGGCTGTTTGAATTTGGAAAAGGCCATAAGAAAACACTGTTAATTTTGCTCAGTTCATAAAATTATGAACTGGGTTCATTTAACAAGGTTTTAATAGGCATGATTTAATCCTAGGTGTTCCTCGAGTTCAAACTTGGAAACCCTCAAAAATTGGCCTTCCTTGTCGCAGTAATGGGTCGAATCGATATGCAACGGTCGCATGCAACGAGGGCTATTTCACTGTACGGACCTTCATGGGCTGGTTTCTTTCAACGGGGGGCTAATTAACGCTGTAAAACGGGGGAGAAAAGTGGGTTCACATTGGGTACCTTGGCTTAATGATTACAGTTATCATAGGGCAGTATGTGGCCAGGGAGAAGGGCGCGGGGGGGCCAGTATATTATTTTGTAAGTTAGGGTCCCAAATGTTATTTTTCTTGTTATTAAGACTGGCTTTTGTTATTCAATACCACTTGGAAAATTGTATTAAGGGTTTGCATTGAGACAGAGGACCCTTCAAATAATTGTTAAGGTTACCTTGGGGCTGGGAGGACCCTTTGGGATGCTTATAATAAACATTGACTCACAAACCTCCTAAATTTTATACCATGTAATAGTAAATCCCAGAAGGTGGCCTTTTTCGTTTTAATTTGAAAATAATTGCAATGTTTTGTTCTTATAATATCCAATTACGTTTGGCAAAAGGACCACGGGGTTGATCAACCCTCCTTCGCAGCACTTTGGCAGTCTCCTCATCAAGGGTTCCCTATACGTGGTGGGCCTTGGTGGGTATTTTCAGTAAAGAATGTAACAGCTTTTCGTCGCTAACACGTGTATACCCTAAGTGGAAAGGTTATTAGGCAATCTCTAAATGCGGGCAGTGGGGCGGGCACTTTGGCCCACCTTATGGTCAAGTATAACGACATATTTTTAGTTATATGACGTGTTCTAGTGGCCACGGGGCCGGCTCAGGATGTAGCATTTTAATTTTATTTTGTTACTTGTCATACTTCTATTTTGAGCTACTGCCTCGCCTTTTATCTACAGCCGCCCCGTGTTACCCCTATTACGGGGCTTCTGCTCAATCTCTCGCAAAAGTTATGCATCGCAGGCTTGTGTTTTTTTCACGCGGGAGCAGTGCAGTGTTTATTGAATTACCCCCTCCCCAGATCTTCCTATACCCACCCCGGATATCTTCTCTCCTTTTCACGCGTTGTGTGCTATAGCAATTTGTATCATCGAGGATAACTGCATAGGAAACCGCAAAGGCTGATTTGTAAGTTCAAACTGCCGCAAATGAACTCGAAGAAATATACGGAGTTTCCTTTGTTCTTATATATTTATTTAACTCGAATAACATGGACTGTTTTATTTCTTTCTCGGTATGCAAAATCCTTTACCTTCAATAATCTAGGAGTGATAATTTATACTTGGGACAATATGTACGCTGCACTAAAAAAGATATGCCGGAGAAATAAAAAATAAAAAAACTTAATGAAGGCAAATCTTTGGTATTTGATGGTCTGAATGGGATATGAAGAAACCTAATTTTCTGTTTCGTCCTCTTACTGTTTAAACTTTAAAAAATAATACAATTTTCTCCGTAAAATGTATTAGAGAGGTGACACGAGTTTAAGGTGCCGTACTACGGCAAAATGTTTTCTTTAGGACCGTCAGAAAGGGGACCAAGATGCTATGCAGTCCTAATTTTATCTTAAAAAATTATGCGTTGAATTGCATTCACTGGCATTTCTCATTCTTACGCTAAGTTCACTTTTAGCTATGTCCTAGAATGTGTCACGCTTTCCTGCCTCGTTTCGCTAACCTCATGTTCAAGTCATATGCTCACAAGGAGGCTCAGGAAGAATGATTTCTGGACCATGTAGTGCAAGTAAACCAATGGTGTCACAAAAGACAGTATCGAGCACCTCATTATCCTCATGTGCGCAAAAGTGAGATCACAGAGCGCCATGTTGGAACGGCAGTCGTACTGGGCGGTTGAGTCTGCCTCACGGCTTGCTTCTCTGCCCGGCAGCCAAAACTGAGGGGCGCCCCTGAACATCCCAGGTGTCTTTTCTTTATACGTTAACGTGTTTGGTGGTTTTTCTGTTTATTTAGGGTAATTTCAGTGTAGGGCCCACTGCTCATCAGGGGTCTTTGATTGAGAGATAGCCATGTTGGATGTTGGATGTTCACACAAATATGAAAGTGACTCAATAAAGATGGCTAACATTAACAGTAAATTTTATCACTTCTAACTTATCACTAATATTGCACAGTTTCAATTAAAAAATCACCATGCATATCGATATTGAATTTATAAAATAAAAATACGGAATAAAACGTTCTACGAATAGCCAAACCGTTTCAAGTAACAGTATCTGACTGCATCCACAACGTTGATACTATGTATTCCTAAAATGTTTCTTGAAAGATAGGCCTTTTGACCTCTTGAAACGGCTTAGCAATTCGCTTCACAACAACGGAGATGCAACCCCGAAAGCTCTGTATCATATTCTTGTTAAAGGTTTGACTGCAGTTTCTTGAAAAATTAGATTGGTGTTTAGAGCGTAGAAAGTAGCTCGAAAGTGGCTGACTTCCCTGTGACTGGTTCCTTTACCAAGGTGCAAGTTTTGAAACCTCGTCTTCAGAATCCCGATTACAATGTCTCGCTAGTTTGAGTCTCCTGTACGACCTAAATACCATTGAAGACACTTGTTGGAGGTTTCCTTGTAGCTACTCCTTAGCTTATCTGTCTGGCAGTAAAACATGAACAATGTGGAGCACCCTAAGATAAAACTAACTTAGCATTTTCCAACCAATTTGCTTACGACCCAAGCATAATCTTCATTTATAATGTAGCTTCAACAGGAACAAAAGACGCTCTTCAATACTTCTCATAACGCTTGTGTTAGTTTTTTCACCATAATGCTTCTGCCGCAGGTTTCTGTATTGGCTACCATTTCCTGCTTTTCATCGATTTCCTTTGCAATGGTTGTATTGACATCTACAAAATCTGCGTCTATGTGAATCACAATTTTGTCAACGATCCTTTCTACATTCTGCTTTATACGCGAGTTCCTCTTAAATACAATCGATTTCCTACTGCATAGTGTAGTCCGGCACAATGGGAAAGAGATATGATGTCAGTGTATCTTCTGGCGCAATCCCTGCTTCAATACCCATGAAATCTCTTTCGCGATCCGCTGTTACACATAGGTATCGGCTGATACCGATTTTTTGGCCGTAACCTGATACCAGTACTATGTTGATACTACTATTTCATTAAGTTAAGTTTACGAGCGTGAGAAAGGGAGCCATCAATCTCGTGGCAAAGGATGCTCTTTTAAGTTTTACTTAAGGAGGAATGCGTTAACTCAGAGGAGAGAATCAGGTCAACACATTTAGATTTAGTTAGTGTAATTACGCACATGACGAAGCATGGTGCTATAATATATTTTATTGATGGTGGAGGGGAGCTGAACTTAACGTGATCATAGCACCTACAGGTAACAAGGTATTTCATGGTGTTTTGCAACGGCCACAATGTATGAAGTGCTAGGACATCACAGGAACCATAGAGGGGCTTACCGGTGTCAGCAAGGGCAAGGAGAATAATAATAATAATTTATTTTTTTTTACTCAGTGCCTTTATTGGTGATCTCTTTACAAAAACAAACGTCTTGAACAAACCGCAGGGGTTTTTGTATCCAGGAACATCGGCAAACAGGGAAAGATTGTTAGATATTTTAGTTGATAGATAGGATGCAATTGTATTTAATACGCTGTTGTGTCTCCAGCGATTGCGGTCTTAACAATAATAAGTTTTGAAAAGAACACTAGCGAGATAGAAAATATGTCGCCACCGGGGATCGAACCCGTGACCCACGCTTTCGCGGTGTGCGCTCTACCAGCTGAGATAGGTGACCTCTGATGTTAACATACTATATTTCTATAGTCGTCACATTAGCTCCTAACCATCACCGGCGGGCATCGACATCCAGCTCAACGCAATTGGAAACCAGCCTCCTTGCGTCATGTGACTTGACCATATATTTGAACACTTGAACCATATACTTGAACATATTTTGTCTTCTTGTCAAGGTTTCGCTTCTCAGGTGGACTTTTGGTGTTTTAACGGTAAAGTCTTCAGAGGAAAACGAGGACGCTCCAGAAGGACCTGAAGGGCTACTGTCACGGAAGACCTAAAAGCGCTAAATATAAACTTCGAAAACATCTTCAGTGAAGCTGCTGACCGGGTGAAATGGCGAGCATTTGCTGCCCGATGTTCTATGAGCGACCGGAGCAGCTAAATCTAAGTCTAAATCTTCTTTAGTAATTCTTTGTTAAACAAATGAGCTTCTTTGATTGATATAAAAAAGAAATCAGAGACGTACACTGGATTTTCCGTAAAGAGTTTCAAATCAAAAATGCCCTCTGTCATCTGCGTCTTCTCTCCTTACGTCATGTTTAATAAGGATTTTCTTATATGCATTTATCCTTTTTCACACTTAAACAAACATAGACTGTTTACTTTACAACTAGCCCTACCTGCCTACAGTTATTGAAACGTTTATTTACAGGTCATGCTTTCAAAAGAGGTATAGCAACAAACCTCCCCGTTTGGCTTAACTTGCGTTCCCCTCGCAGCACACCACTGTAAGCAACTGTCACACAGCATGTTTGTTTAAACAAAGATGCTTCGTTTTAATTATCAAAATTATCAATATGTTTTGTAAGATTATCTAAGTACAATTTTTCATTTATATTTAGACGAAGAAAGCAGAAAGGATTTTAGTGATTCTTCAATGAAAAAAGTGACACTTGAATGCATACTTTTCTGGCAAGACAAAAATGACAGACTTTTTATTACTGTCAGTTCAAGTTACTAATGTATATCTCTTCAAGGTGACGTAGATTCACTAAAAACAAACACCGTGTATCATGTTTTTCTCAAGAAAAAAGTATCAACAATCAGTTCTGGGTCAAGCATTTATATTTGATTCAGTTGCCGTTATCGTCATCCATTGTCGATTTGTTGTTTTGTGTTTTCTTATCTCGAGTCTCTTGATCCACTTTTCAAAATCCTTTGTCACAGCTCCCAGGGTCCCTATCACCACTGGCACAACTTTCACCTTTTTCAACTTCCACAATTATCATTATTATTATTATTATTATTATTATTATTATTATTATTATTATTATCACCACTATCATCATAATCAGCAGCACCACTTTCATCAACATCATCATCATCATCATCATCATGATCATCATTATCATCATTATCATTATCATCATCATCATCATCATCATCATCGCTACTATGATTGTCATCATGATCATCATCATTACTATGATCATTACCATCCCTCTATACCATCATTGAATCTCGTGATAAATGAACAACATTGAGGAAAGCGTTATCGTCTGCGTCTTTCTTCAAAAGATGCAAAACATTCGAAAATCGTCACACATTCAAAGCCGATCAAATAAATATCGAAGAAAAAGCTTAAATCTTAGCAACAGGTCTCTACTGGTAAACGAAGGCCACTACCTCTGTACAGCTTCTGCAAGGTCTTGAAGTCAACGGGTTGCTTGATAAACGTCTTTCTTGAGTGAAGTCAATATGAGTATTCACTGTACGATGACTTCTCTTTTAAAGTATCCGTTCCTCTTTTGGGCATAAGTTTTCAACTTTCCAATCGATCTCCTAACTAAAAAGCCCTGGAATGAGCTAACTTACTTTATCTCTACAAGACATCATCATCATCATCAACGGTTGAGTCGAGTACGACTCGCCGTACCCCCCCTCACCAAAATCCGCCATCCAACTCTGTCCTCCACCAATCGGACTGCCTCCCTCATACTCCCACAGACCCTGGAAGTATCCTCACAAAAGAGGGTCTTTAGTCTTCCTCTGCCTCTGGGGCCATATACTGCACCAGTCAAAAGAAATCTATCCAATGACTCATTGTCGCTGATTACCTGTCCGATAAAACTAAGTTTCCTTTACAAGATTACATCCAATAGACGAACTTCTGGCTTAAATCTTCTTAATACAGGCAACTCTGTGAATTGCGTCCACCAGTCGGACTGGATTGAAATGCCCTTATTAACAAGCTGGCTTTAATATGAAGAAATTCTCATCTCAACTCTTATTATTAAATGCGTGTTTCTATTACATGTAATTTTAGTCATAGTGAACTAAAGGTAGTAAGGAATCGTTGTGATTAGATTTTAAATAAAAAACAAACCATAAAAATTAACTTAAAATATATTATAAAATTCCACTTTCTTTACAACCCGGTACTCTCAATCTCTCAGTGCACCCTCACCCACCCCCTGATAAGCAGTCGCTTACGCATGCGGCAATTGGAAACACAAGCGATTTTAGCAGCTGCAACTTTGTTTCACTTCTCGGGCTATCTTTCTTTTGAACCGACAATGCAGCAGACTTAGCTATTTCGACCCTTCTTCTAGTCTCTTTCGTGTCTTCGTAATCATTAGCGACATAACGCATATATAACGTGTATATTTTAGCACAGTCTGAATTTTCGAGTAACTCATAATGCTTAATGTCCCCTGTTCTTATGAAGCCCGGAGTTTCCTTTGAGGAGTTGCTAATTCACGAACAAATGATTAAAGATACCAAACATAACATATTCTATATACCTATTGTTTGTTTCTCTAGTGTCTTTTAAGAACTGACGTTCCAAATCCTCTCTTTTCGATGATACTTTCTAACTTTCAATGGGCTTTGGACAGATAGACGAGCCGGATGACAGCCCTTCCTTGGTCAAGTTACATGGTCCAGAGAGACTGGTCTTTAATTGCGATGAGCTGGATGTCGACTGGTGGATGATTGACGACTGATCTTCTAATCGGAGGTCACGTATCTTAGTTGGTAAATCACACACCGCGATCACGTAGGTCACGGGTTCGAGCCTTGTTGGTGACATGTTTTCTTTTTCTCTAGTGTCTTGTTTAAATTAAACATAGGCCTACTACTTAAAACTGCCAGCTACCATTAAAGTCGTGCGCCCAATATAGCCAGCCTTGCACCAGCACAGAAACCGCTAGAAAATTGTTCTTAGTGGCGTAAACTAATAGTGGAACCACTGCGACAAAAAGATTCTCTGTGGCTTTTTTATCTTGTTTTCAAATGGCAGCGATACATTCCAAGGCAAGAGCACTTGTTCAGTATAAGAGCACTTTTTAGGTTGGAACGGTTTGCCGTAGTAAAAATTGCGATAGCTTTGATATTGGACTATTGATGATGTCTTCAGAATGGACGTTGGATAGAATAACTGAAAATGAGGTTCTATTTTTTGTATATTTTATTCATTATATATGGTGAAAACAACACCGAAAAATTGTAAATACAACACAAAGAAGGGAACTACAATTTTGACAACGTGTTGTGACCTCCAGTGTATAAAGACCTGACGAAGTCTTGAAGAAAAGACGAAACGTTGTCAAAATTGTAGTTTCCTTCTTGGCGTTGTACCGGTGTCTATGTGACAGCTGTTATAAGCTCGTTTAACGGCTTTTTCTACAGTCAGCTTATAACTTCAATGTATTTTCCCTATTCAAAATTTGGCTATTTGTCTCCTTACTTTCTTGTCTCGTTCTTGTCTTATTGGCTTTATTATAGTGAATTTAGAAAAATGCTTGAAAGAAAAAAGCATGAATAGTAAGATTGATAAAAGCTTCATTCTCTGATAATGCTCAAGAGCCCATCATGAATCTCAAACTCACTTACTTAAATTATCTTTCTCGTAACATCTGGTGTTTTAATTTTCTTTAGTATTCAACGCAAAGTGACAATAAAGGTAACTTAGTTTTATTAAAATATCTAAGAAGCCTAAGCCATGAGTATGCAAATGTATTAATTCCTACCAAACGCTTATTTTTGTGTATGCTTTTATAACACATCTACACTAGTTTTGAAAATAATGCTAGAGAAACCGGAAATTTATTTATACCAGGAATCGAACCCTTGATGCACGCTTTTGCGGCGTGCGCTGTACCAACTGAGCTAGGTGACCTCCTTCCTTAAATTATTTGTTTCGTCAAGTCACATGGCACAGCGAGGCTGCTCTCCAATTGGGTTAAGCTGGATTGTCGATGTCCACCGATGGATAACTGGTAGCTAATGTGCCGACTAGACGAATAGGGTACTTTAACATCGGAGGCCACAATGCTCTGTAGTAAAGACCTAACTACAGAGCTAAGCAAAGTCTAATCAGAAGAGGATTAAATATTTTCAATAAATATCCTGAATTCGATGAAGTATTAAGTCTGCTCTCCGATTAGCGGGCACGTGCGAAGGGACTATGAAGCTGGGGGCGGGGTGCCACCCTTTTTTGCGGCAAAAATCCTGAAGTAAATTTTAGGGATTCCTAGTTGTGAATAAAATAGTCCATATCTGTAACCCTTGTTGTGTATTGATAAAACTAAGCGTATAATAAGTCTCAGATTGAAAGAAATTGAAATTTTTCCTCGGGCTTTGCCACCGACGCCATGAGGGGGCTCAGAATTCCACCTCAACCACAGTTCTTTTTGTTTTAACCCCCACTTTTAACCCTATCTTACATGGGGGGGGGGGCTAGTAGGCCCGCGGCTACACATTTTAGCTCATAACTATTTAAAGCCTGGCCCGATTGACACGAAATTTGGTGACTTTTCATAAAATTTACTGGGAAGTCTCATGATGAAAAAATGTTTTTGAAATTTTTCTGAAATGATGTGGGTTTGGGGCAAATGGTGGGATGTGCTATCAAATTATGATGTGGGGTTGCAGTGGTAGGTGGGGGGTTGATTTATTGATATGTTGTATGACTGATTCAATATCCTTTCTCCAATCTTATCTGTTATTCACCATAACACATTTTAGTTTGTTTGAGCACCTTCATTGATTGTTTTGCTCCACATCTTCCTGCCTCTGCCTACTATTTCATTCACATGGAGGTCCTGATACTTGTATGTCCAAGACTGGCTGCGCTGTGCATTGCCAAATCAACTCAGTCTTCTTCGTTCCAGGGAATACACTGAATAGATGTTGGTATGTTTGCTGACCAATGTTGGTGAGTCTACTTACATGTAATCAGATGATAATATAGGTGAGGGAGAGGATAAAGGAGGGGAAACTGATCGATACAGATACTTATTTTGACAAAAATCATGATTGTAATGATAAGGACAATAATAAAGATCTGGATCATTAAAATGATGACATCTGATGATGACAATAACAATGATGATGATGATGATGATGATGATGATGATGTTGATTATGATGATGGTGATGATGATGGTGATGATGATGGTGATGATGATGGTGATGATGATGGTGATGACGGTGGGTTTTTTATTTCTTGTAGAATTGTGACTTTTGTAAGACAGGGCACATACCTCCTTTCTTTTGCTACTTTGTCCATCTTTTCTTACATTTTCTTTTGGTGATTTTGCATCTTTTGTAGGTTCTTTTGTTCTTTGGGGGCTGAAGAATGAGCGAATATCCTACAACATAATACCATCAAGATGGTTAAATTGGCTGGCAAGTCAAAATATTATCACTAAATATAAAGGGTATTGATCCAATGAGAGACTAGACACATTTTACAGAACTAAAAGGGTAGCAGTATCATGACAGTAAGGGTTCCTATCCAATGTTTTCTGTTGAGTAATATAGTTGAATTAAAGGCAGATTGTTTTGGGTTTTTTTCATTTACTCTCTGTTCCAGGTACTTTGGTATCGTTCAAGTACATCTGTCCCTTTATTTTTTTCTTTTGTGGTCTTCTCCTATTTATTTCCTCCTTTGGTGATTGTATGCATCATCCTTCATCTTTTCTTCCCTTGTGTATTTTATTTATTGCACTGAACACATTTGAACACCTGTATGTAAAACTATTAACTAGTGTCCTGTTGTTTATAATATCTGTGTCTTGTTATTGTAAGTTATATTTGTAAGTAGAAATAGATGTTAAATTATGATAAAATTATTCATGATTTATGTAGAAAAAATAACATTTCAACCGGAGACCGCATTTCATATATTTTCAATTTTTTGAATTACTTTGAGACCCATTTTATTAAATAAGTGCCCCCTTGAATAAGCGCCCACCATAGAGCCTCGAAGGCATATTTGAGACATTACGGTACATCAATATAAAAGCTTCCTATACGCATTGTATTAATTAAGAATGAAAGAATAACTGTCTTGCTCCATAATGATTCTTTGAAATTCTAGTTGCTGTGTTGTTCCAAAACTGTCCTGTAGGGAGTTTCATAGTTTTGCAGTCAAGGGATGTACGTAATAAGTGGTAGTTCTTGGGTTAGCAATGAACAAAACAGTAATTCCGCGTAATTTATACATTACATAAGCGCCTTGTTAACATATACCTAATGTTTATGTTTATCTAATATACCATGAGTAGTTTATGATAAAATGCTCTATTCTTGGCAAGAAATGCAAAATAAGATGATTTATATTCCTGATACAAAGAAAGTAGCATCGAAAAGAAAGAGTCGGAAAAGACAATATTAAAAAGACATTAGAGAAATAGAAATTATGTCACCATCGGGGATCGAACCCGTGACCCACGCTTTTGCGGCTTGTGCTCTACCAAATGAGCTAATGTGCCGACTAAAGCAAAAGAGTATGTTTATATCAGAAGATCGCCTTGAATAAATCTGGTGATGCTATTGTTAAGATTCCTGGATGTGTCAGCATTTGTCTTACTGCAAAATTCCATACAGAGAAACATAGCAGAGGTTCTGTTTTGATTTATTCGGTTTATTCTGAGGCTACGAATAGACGCCATATTTGCTTACCGAGATTTCCTGTCCTACTTTATTATCAACGTATTGCTGGTATAAATGTAATAGCTACCTTTTCCTCCATTTCTTTCACTTTAAGAAATTCCGTAGTCTCCATTTCTCAACATATTACATTTGTGTAACCGTATTGAAAAGCTATTCTACCCGATAAGAACCCTTCGCTGCCTATTCATACTTTATGTGTATTGGACTAGACATTAAGCCGATCTTGAAAGTGGGCTTGGGGTTGGGGGGCAAAAGAAGGCAAGCACACTTTTATGCCGTTACTGGCCCTAAGCGAGGAAGGTTCAGGGAAGCAGCTATTTGACAGAAAACATCAAGTTACAGATTGGTTGCGGGGCTTCAAGGGTGTGACTATAATGTAGACGATGGGATATCTTCGATGTTTTCACTTTTGTGACAAGATTTTACTTCTGTGGAGTCCTTCAGAAAAGAAAATGGCATCAATAAGAAGCAAACGTACCCTCATTACAGTTTCTGGAGTACGTGGTTGGCCTGCAGTAGTTGCGTAGCGTGCTGACATGTGGTTGGAAGGTAGGTAATACTATAGCAGCAGGCACATACACAATACATTCTCAGTGCAACAAACAATTACCTTCTCAATGGCAACACTTTGATATTTCACAAATATGTTTATCTTTTCGATTCCCTTTAGCATTTTTCTGTCCCTCTTTTAACACGTCTCATAAACTGTTTACATACTCACGTGCGCAACTAGAAAATTTTAAGGGCAGGGGAGGTTTGCAAAACTTACGACACTTGCTTTGTGCCTTTCTTGACCTTGGCTTTTACAGGCTGCAGACTCTCACGCGCATACAAATCATAGGCCACTATGTCCATATCGTGTAGATTGTGCACTTACGTACATAAGAAAGCTCAAAAGGCGTTTTATCCACTCATTTTATGCGTTGGGTGCACTATATCACAAAACAGAACCTTTTCACGGATTTTGCAAATAAATTCGGTAAATCCCCTTGCCTCGCACAAGCATTTGTTCGTTTCGGAGAAATCTTTAAAATCATGGCCATAACGGTTAGGGTTAAAGACCGAAAGGTTTAAGTTGGTAGCTTCGGAACGAAAATTCAAAGCAATAACAAGAAATGAAATGAACTTAACATAAACTTTGAGCTTATACAATGCTACGCACGATAAGCAAGAAAAGAAAATACTTAATCATACTGAATCGATGGTTTCGTTAACAGGCGTCGTTTTGTTTTCTTAAAAATATGTCAATAACCTTCTCAATGTCAGTGTTTAGTGGTCTTTGTTGTTGAATGAGGTTGAGATTTCCCTCAGGTTCATCATTCATAGTGGTCTTGTAAGACGTTTTAACAACGTATATCAGATGCACCACGCTATGTGTCAATTATTTTTGGTAACGCATTCGAGTTTAGTGAGTGTCTTAAGGATCCAAACACTGGTTGTCTCATCTCGCATATCAGTCACAGAAGTAGTACTTGTGTGCAGGGGGCAGGCCAAAAGGGAAACATGATCACCCCTATTTTCAAAAATTGCCACACCCATTTACGATAAAGATGCAAAAATAGGCAAAACTAAAAGTCCCTAATTTAGTAGATCTTCTTTGTGTTATTTTTCTTCTCCTATCAACAGAAAAGTGTGACTTACAAATTACCGAGATCCTAATTTTAAAAATCAATCACCAGTCAAAACGGGGCTTAGATCAGTTTATATTTTCTAGTGGCCGAGACGGGCCAAAATCTTAATTAGATTGTACAAATATATATAAGATGCTACTTTTAGCGTAAGTGCACATTTTAGGAATTTAAGATAGATTTTATGATTTCCAACATAAGTATTAGTTATTATAACGTAACAATTTAGCACTCTTAGCGAAAACTCAACTTGAATTCTAGGAATGTATATTGTATGTAAGACTTATAAGAAAAATCTGTTTTGTAAGCAAATAATTAAGGTATAGGCTTTAAGATATCTTCTTTATCATTTAGCCAGGTTATTGGGTGGTGTCAGAAATGTAATTCTGAAACGTTAGCCTTTAAAAATACATATTATTATTATTATTATTGATGTAAATCAATGGAAATAAGTATATAATTACGAGATAAAGTAATATGGAACAACCAGTTATTTTATCTCTTTTAATGGAGTCAACGTTGTTATGAACCTGAAATTTCTATCGTTTCCTTATACATGCATTGGTGACATTGTTTTTCGCCTTTTGATCCTAATCTAAGGGATCTTACACACTGAAGTGGCATATGCGACGTGGCATGCGACGTGGCATGTCACTTGGGAATAAACCTATACAAAATCACTAATCGTTTCACACCGAAGTGGCAAATGCACATGGCAAATGCAACGTGCCACTTCTGTGCCACTCTAGAAACGGACTAGACCATTTTTTAAAATCATGCCATGTTCGCACAGTTGCTTCTCAGCCAAACTGGATAGTCTTTGTTCACTTCATATGACCAGCTTGACATGTGAGGACTAGGGTAAAGGTTCTCTTATCTGATTCTCTTTGTTTGGAAGGGTACTCAACTGTCTACACTTTCACGAAACCATGGGCAAGTCCAGTGTATTTGGTGAGACCGTAGGTTATCGACTTAGGCTAAAGTTCTCTAATTAAACAAACGAATACAGAACAATTTGGTCTCTTTCCTCAATGAACATTCGTGTTATGAAGTGCAGTTTCTGTTTAAATAGATGATATTGTATAATTTTCCAGTTGATGTTATGTCTTTTAGATTTGTTAAGTTTATTATCAACAATAATTTAATAAAGGCTTAATTGAACTGGACTTTTAAAATAGCCTCTGTTTGACTCTATATAGCCTCAAGGCCATTGTAGACGGTGACAGGTAATTGCATTAAAACAATTGACGAGGAAAAGATAACAATTTACAATCACACAACGTCTAAATTTAGAAATAAGGAGACTTTCATGAGTAGAAAGTTCCAAAGTCTCTCAAATTGCGTGTTATTTCCTGGGTTTTATAGCCCTTATTTGAATACAATTTTCACCCAGAGTGTCAATCTCAAATAGAAACTAATTAAGATTTAAGTACGTCACTGTTC
Source organism: Alatinidae sp. Z8VKAUB7J3 (assembly GCA_010016025.2). Classification (NCBI taxonomy): domain Eukaryota; kingdom Metazoa; phylum Cnidaria; class Cubozoa; order Carybdeida; family Alatinidae; species Alatinidae sp. Z8VKAUB7J3. The sequence goes on from JAAAKM020073195.1 coordinate 102,056,618, forward strand.
ACTGATAACTCACATTCTCCTTTCTTGGTACCTTGTTCCCACGTTTTTAGCATATGGTAACAAGGTGTCATTGGGCGTCATTTAGATAGAAACCTCTGCGAATGAGCTACCGCATAATTGACCTAAAAGCTAGATAAGCGTCTTTCACGAGTTTAGTTGCTTAGCGGTATGGCAAAAAAATTATTATTTGTGATTTCCAACGATACTAAAGTCGGACATAGCCACCTTGACTACTTCATCTTTTAATCAGTTCGAAAGTTGCTTTAAGGCGAGATGAAGACCGTCCCTTTCAAACGTAATGATAGTCACATGATATCTATTCCGTGACGATTTTAGTTTGCTTTTCAAATTGTCTTTCATAAGGCGGTAATGATTTTGAACAGGGGATAATAAATTCAGCGTATCGTCCTGTGTGTGCAGTATCATTTTGCGTCATGCTCAGCATTTCCAATTCACCCGAAATTTCTTTGCCTTCGTGTTATTTGACGTTGTTTAAGCATTATCGGGGAGAAAAATGACGAAACTGGGCTAACCGTTCAATATCTGCGAAGCCCAGGATATCTGTTTTGGGGTAAGATGGAGTAGTACCAGGCTGTCGTTGTTGCTGGGTATCCATTGCTGCTCCTACCACCAAATGTTAATTACTCTGCGTGTTTGGTGCTTTTAAGGGTAGTTTTAATATTGGGTCCACTCTTTATCCGAGACCTTCTATTGAGTTTATGTAATTGTTGCAATGTCAAGGCTTAAAGCGAGAACTACTCTTTTTTGAAACGAGCCCTGCTGAATTGGAACAACTAGTGAACTAGTAGCACTACTGTGTTTTTATCTTAGCTTTCATTGCCATTCAATACTACCGATATATTACAATGAAAATTTGTGGCTTGTTTTGTGGAGTGACACTCAACTATATCGCCAGTGAGCACAGAAAGATATTTTATGATTATTTGTTTCTCTTCCAGCTCTGTGGTCGTTTCCTTCCAAATACTTCCCAAGATACTCATATTGTTCACTTAAACATTGTGTCCTTCGCCATTTCATGCAATATTCTTCTTTTGTACCACAGACAAACTATTTGAGTAGAAACTATAAGCGTTGACGCATTTTTGCCCATATGTCAAAAGGGCAATCTTTTCTTGCAAGTCGAGGAGAACATGGAGGGAACCCCCCTTTTACAATCTGGCCACGCTCCAGGGTAAAGTAATTAAAACGAGTGCATGTTAAGCATTTACACTTAGGAAGCTCTAAGTTCATCCTCTGTGTCAGGTACGGCGCCTCTTATCAGTTATGAGGCATAAATTAAGTTGACTAACCAAAGAGCAAATAACTCATAATAATCTCTTGATGGTTTAAATTAGTAGTAAAATGATCCCAGCTGGATCCCAGAAATCTCCGAAATAATTTGTTTATTTAAGATAGTGTATTAACTTACTTCATATTAACCTTATAACTTCAAAAATCTTACACCCTAAAAATTCTAAAATACATACAAAAGTTTGGAGATTTATCTGAAGTTACTTCAAGTAATCTCAGTTGATCTCTATTGGCCAAAGTAATCTCAGGCAACGTTGAGTAGTTTATAAAAACTCTCATTTCAACTAACATCCAGCTAAGTCAAGTTAGCATTTAAAGGCTTCTTCTTTGTCCTCTTCTTTCTCTTTCACTCTCGGCATTTCCCTATGAAATCAAAGGTTGCTGCCGCAGATGATTTGTCTCCATTTTATTCTGTCTTGTACCCCTTTTTCTGTTGCACCATTGGTTCTCATATTTTCTTTATGTTGTCCATAAACCTACGTTTTGGCATTCCTTTTTTTCCTTTTCACTAGCAGTTTCATATCCATTACTCTCCTTTCAACGTTCGTCTACCCTCATTACATCATAACATCATAACATCATCACATGCCCGAACCATCTCAGCCTAACCTTCCTCAATTTTAATCTTAAGGATTTAACTTTTGTTGTGCCTAAGATATAAACATTTCAGATCTTGCCTTCCCCTGTCACTCCCATTCCAACATCAGCATTTGAGGGTTCTGTTATCTAAAAATATTTCATATTTGTATTTTAATACAGTCCGAAGCGTCTAACTTTGACATCTGAAGTGGAAAACACCTAATGGAGAGGCATATTGTAACTCGTTGTTAACGGCCCGTCAATGCGCTTGAAGCTACGAACCGTGTTACACATCTACGAAGCTGTGCTTCTGATTAATCTGACTGCAGCATTACCCATGGAATAACTTCAGCATCGATCGGTATATGTAAAGTATAGACTACCTTTAACAATTAAAGATATAGTAAGATACTTATCGTGCCCCCATTTACGTTTAGCCGCGAGAGCAAACCCATTTGCTCCGAATAGGTCAAAGCAGGGTCTTTGTAAAGTAAATTTCCTCAATCGGCTTTGGTCAAAGAAAGTTAGACAAGGAGGTCGAGATTGGAGGCAATCCCTACTTAAACGGAGGACTGGGACGGAATAGAGAAGAATTTCACGTTTTCGTGGCACTTGATTGCCGAGTTGGTGAACTGGTCTGAATAATGGCTGCAAGTCTCAAAGCATTTCTGACTTCCCAATATTGGGTTAGAACCGATAAAACCTGTTCTAGACAGCGTCTGTGCTATTTTTTATTTTTCTTGAGATTCATTTGAACAAAAGGCAGTATTTGCTTTCTTTGTAAGATACGCTCAAGTACGTTACGGATGAAGCGCAAGACCAAACAGAAACACTTTGAAATCCAAATGTTCAACTTCTTTCAGTTTCTCTTATTAGGCCTTACAATATCCAAAATATCATTAGCTCCATAAAGGTGAAAAATTAGAGAACCAGGAAAATTTGCATCGCCTATTGGAATTGGGTGTAAAAATCCCCCTCCCCCCAAATAGGGTTAAAGGATCAGGTGAAGTTTACTTGACACAAACAGCAACAGAAGGAAGCTATTTGACGAGTCAAGTAAAGAGAACGTACCTAATATCCACGGCAATAAGTGAATAACCTGAAGCAGCTGAAACGTGGTTCTATAATGAGAATCTCGCATTCCAAATTGGAGGGGGGTGTTAAAAACCACACTCCTTACAGATAGTTTGAAAATTCTTAGAAATTACATCCATTATCATTGATATCTTTATCAATTGACTAATAATTATCTAAAATTATACGACTAAAGTAAGAAATGAAGTAATTTTCTAATTAGCCTAGCTGTATGTAAGACACAACACTAACAAAGACAACTAGAGTTTGTGAGAATTTCCTGCAAGGACATTGCTACTTTGGAATGCCGAATAAACGGGGGGATCTTAACAAACGGGGCAGTCGTCATTACCGTCTAAAGTTAATGAACGGGGGGTCCAAATAAACGGGGGGTTTGAACTCCAGTCTCAATTTCGTGAAGGTTTTAAATAAGGATGACACACGAGGACCAAAATCGTACCCCCTCCCACCTTCCCAATACACATACCAGAGGTTCTAAATAATTAGTAGACTGTTTTAATAATTAGTAGACTGCTTTAATAATTAGTAGACTGTTTTAATAATTAGTAGACTGCCTAAATAATTAGTAGACTGTATTAATAATTAGTAGACTGTTGTTTACAGTTTAACCTTCCTCGTTCAACATTACAATAAAACTAACTTTCAATGTGCCGAAAGTAGAAAGAACACTTCTCCATGGGTTCACAAAGTTAACCTTGCATATTTAACAGTTTACATATCGGTAAGAAACAAAATGTCCATACCGATTCATGAGGAGATCTTGAAAAACCAGAGCCAGGTACTAAAGAAGATCAAATACATAATGTAATTGGTTAGAAGTTTATAGAGTAACGCTGTAGCAAATTTACAAATAAATAACATAACCACTAAGTTCAGTGCGTAGTTTACTTGTCTGCTATGCTCTTAGCTCAGAATTAAACTTCCAGAAGGCCAATTGATAGCTTATGAAGGAAAATCTGGCCTTACATCCCTCTGGGCAACAAAGTAAACCCATGTACATCGACGTCACTTATCAATGAAAGTGCTAAACAATAGTTACAAGCAAATTAAGAAGTAAATATTTTTTCCTCACAGTGCCTGAATACTCACTTCCGTCGTACGAGTGTTAAAACCAAAGTCAAGTCACTCTCTGAAGGGCCACAATATAGTGCTAACAACTCAAATGAATTTTGTAATATTCGCTTCTCCTAAAATTTTGAGGGTGTGACATTCCACAGCGGCTACGAATTGGCGTGCGAGCGATAAACTCTCATTACAGAAGAACCACTCGCTGATGTACGTATTAAGTGGAACGGAGTGTTCTTATTTCTTGGGAATATCAGTTGTAACGGTGTATGATACATCCTGGACAGTAAAGTTACCATATAACAAATCCTCTTTTATCCATAGAAATATATGAATGAAAAAACGATAATAAATTAGTTGTGAACCTGTGATTACCTTCATGATAACCCAGTACTATAGCCAAGCATCCTTTATGACCTCACGTTAACAACCTGACTGAAATAAGAAGCTATCTTGAAAGCAACTACTGCTTCACGGACACACCGCAAAGTAGATTCAAAATTCTCACCTTGGCTGCGTTTTCAGGCTCTATCGTGAATATAACAGAAAGAACGGACATATTGTTTGGATTTCTCTGTTGACTCAGCTCGTTGTAAATAACGTGTTTTAAGGTAGTCCCCAGATTGTCCGGATGCTGATTTACAGTAGTAGTAGTAGTAGTAGTAGTAGTAGTAGTAGTAGTAGTAGTAGTAGTAGTAGTAGTAGTAGTAGAAGTAGTAGCAGTAGAAGTGTCTCTTGGTTGATGAAACGTTGAACAAAACGGTTTTAGAAAAATAAAGAACCACTATGGCACAAAGATTGTCGTATGGGTGACTATAGAACCATAAATAACGACAGTTGAGGTGAGAAGCCCTCTTGGATAACGGGAAGCTTTGGCGTACTGGTTGTCGTTATTGCTCTTGCCAAAAACCTGTCACCTCCGTCATTCCCTGTGTTTCTTCCATATCCTTCCGGAAGGATCACAAAAGCGTGGTACCAATCCGATGAAATTTAAAACTACAAAAACTGAAGTTTCAATACTGTAACAGTAAATAGAGTAGGAAAATCACACTTAAATATGCTGCTAACGTTCTTGAGGTTCAATGTGCCATCCAATTGATATATGTTAAAAAGACGCGTGTATATCTGCTGCAGGAAGTTGCTAGCATGAAGAAAATTCAAAGTTTGCCAACCAAAAGGAAAGTTTTGTCAAATTAAAAGTGAGCTATATCTTTCCTAACGTAAAAGGATTTTAAGAAGAATATGCTGATTGGAATGATGGTGGCCTAAAAGGGCCTGGAGGTTGCTGTAACATGAGATAACCCATTGGAAAGGTGACGGCTGAAACTCATATCAGATGGCAAGAGTTCATCACAAAGAAAACCGAGTCACCTCAGCCATGACGCACCCGTAACAAAAAGAGTGACTTTAAGAGGTCACATGAACTTATGTGGCATTGCCAAGTTTTGTTGTACTTGACCTAGATAGTCTACCAATCACTAAAGACGCCAAACGTATTTGGGAAAGAGAAGGGGAGTAAAATGTAAAATAAAGAATGAAGTATATGTGATCGTATGTGGGAAGTCCACTTGATGAGGATTACGAATAACCTTGGCCCCTAATCGACCAAACATAGTATTTCGTTTAACTTTAATCAAGAATATAGAAAGAAATCTCTTGCACACCCGGTGAAAGTCGGTTTTTTTCTGCTCTGCATTGCCTGCACAATGCTTTTTACAAGTAAATCCTAAACTCCACCTGTCTCAATTTGTGTTTTCACATCCGTTAAAGCTAATCACTTCAAAAGCCGACAATTAGAAGAATTATTCCTTCTGCTCTAAGCTAACTCGAATCCTAAGGAATACAACCGATATGAAAACTTTGGATTTTTACCTAGGTGGCATTGTCACTCGAAAGTTCATTACCGGCAAGATTTTGCGCGGCCCGCTTGCTAGAGATACCGTCCGCACGTTGAAATATTTTCAGTATTATATCACCCCAAGCACTTTTCTTCCAGCAGGGCCCCGCGGGATGCAGCAACTTCAGTGTCTTGTCAAGATACGATAAGAATTAGTTTTGAACAGAGGTTGATGCTCGGAAAAGCTACTTGATGACTGAAGAGTTGTGACGGTAAAAAGAGGCCGGAAAGATTTTCGTAGTGGTAACTCAGTTTACGTTGTAACGTTGTCGCGTAAACCTATAAGTGTCCTAATGTATAGCACCCAACTCTTCATCCTACTAAATCTCCTGATGCTGTATAAAGAAATGTGATTCGTACATTTTGTCATAATATGACAATTCTTTACCGGTTAAGTTTTAGGGACCAGCAGTAAGCCGAAGTGAATCAAATTTATCCAAGGGAGGCAACTTGCTCCTGGGTCTTTATGATAGAAAGTGGAGTGCCTTCGAATGGTTACCCGCTGGCCCATGAGAGCGCGATGCCATAGTACTAGTCCCACCAAATATTTGTTCAAAAAAGCTCCAATGGAATAAATAGTACTGGCAAGAAAATTACGAAGCATTAAAGGCCGTGAAAGGAGGAGGTTGCCTAATGGATGAATGAATAGTATAGCACGAGAAAGTTATTGGTTCGATGCCAGTGTCCGGCAGATCAGTGTAACCTTGGTTAAGTCACTTTGTCTCAAATCTCTCATACTTGCATTAGCGACGAATTGAATGCGCAAATTAGCAACACGAAACAGCGCGTCTCCTTCTGGAAGAAATTTAATAAAAAGACTCGTCGGCTACGACTGTCTGTACGTTTAAAGTATAAGTTTTTATATCTTACAAAAGACACGTAGTGGCGAAACTTTTCTCGGTACCATCGTATTCGAAGATTGCACATTAACAAAACCGTTGGCATAGGTCTTCTAGTGTCAAGCTCCCCGTTAAGTAATCAGACAATCATTATCGCCATTCTGCCAAAGTACTAAATTATTAATTGTGAAGCTACTTTGCATTTGGCAAGGTGTTCATTGCGATGCTCCTTTAAAATGTTGTTTTGAGCCCAGAATTTAAATATTACAAGTATTGTAGGATACTGCAATACTACTTTCCAAAAACTAGAACTATCGTGGGTGTTCTTTTAACAAATTTTATTTTGTCTCAGTTGATAATTCCAAGGTACCTCTTTTCGCAGTTTATCCCACTCCGTTTCCAACTGCAAGGGAGAAACATTTGTTGATAAGAAATATGACACAATCGACAACTGATCTACATGAAAGATTTTACTTTAAGGGCCCATGTCCTAGTTATAAATCTAAGTTGAAGACTCTTTTGTTACCAGCAAGTACACCCACCTTGGCTCCGCACAATATAATACAGGCAAAATGATAAGCTTTAAAGTATACTTCTCCTTGTAGCCTTGTCATCATTATTTTGACTACAAAGACCGAATGATAGACGCCTAAAATCACTACTTCTGGCACTCCTCAATGAAATGAAATTCATTACCTAGCGGTGTGAATAAATTACCTACAAGTTTAACTTTCATTTCTTTTAAATCATTTTCCGAGAACAAATCAATGAAATAATTCTTGCAATACCAATACCTTACTTTATCTTAATATGCTTTACATAACGTAGCATTCAGTGTGCAGAATGCATTTCCATGATTTCAGAGATCAACATTAAAGAAAAGGCCCACACAGAAGAAGTGCAGATACAAATGTAGTTGTGCCTGTGCAGCTGCTGATTAGGTAAACACATGAAGACTTCTCAAGCCTATAGAAAGATGATCTGGGAATAACTTTATAAATATGCAACACATTTCATTATTACAGCATTTTCAGTTCATCATGTTGCAAAATCATTAAGGTTACATTAGATTATAAATATATATTAACAATGGTTCAGGAAAGGTAAATTATACTAAAGAGTTTCCAAAGATAAGATAAGGAACGTTTCTTTAAATTCCATCAATGGGATTTTTACAGACAGATCTGCTGTTATACTCTTCCTAAAGCCTACTTTCCACCAGGCGGAATTTTGCGAGAGACCTGATTTTTTCCGCCTCAAAGCAGATTTACACACGCGTACTTCAACTGCAGGGCCATGCCCCGCGGAAAATTTTTATCCGCTGAAAAGTTGAAGATACTTCTACTTTTCAAAGTGTGCGCGCGTAATACTCGCTGAAGATGGCCGATAGCGTGTCACAAAGTTGGAAGTGTTTCTGGATGCTTTGTGGCAAATAAATCTGCAAACCGTGATTCTCCTATTAAATCAGATGTAGTGAATAAACTGAAGTTATTTATAAGTGAACTTTCCCCTAAGAACTTGCTGGTATTAAATTTTGGATGTTTTGTACAGTGGAGGGGTCATGTATTCAGATCATGCGATGGAGTTGCACAAAACAGGTTAATCATCCCTGGATATAATCTGCTTCATGATAACGATCTGTTCATCGTGCTTCTCCGTACAAGTTGTGTGCATGTACGAGAAGTGATCTGGCAAAGACAAATTGGAAATATATGATAGGAAGTAGGCAAAACTGAACGCAGCATCTACAGTAATTAGGGCTGTACTAAACACGAAAAGCTTCACATCGAAAATGCATTAGACGGTGAAGATGCGGTTTTATTTCTTGTAATATCTCCATCAAAAGATCCTGATGTGCAGAAGACCCGATTTCAATACTACCCTAACTAAACAGTGAAACCAAAACCTAAAGGGCAGCTGGGGCATCCATGGACGACACCCCTCAATTTGGGTTAGCGGGCAGAGAAAAAAAGGCAAGAGGCAGGCTGGACCGCCAGTTAGGACCGCTTCTCGCGAATCATGGAAAGAATCTGTCATCAATGAGAACGGATACTACATTCACGACTTGCCAAAAGCCTGCGTTTGTCTATGACAGGGCTAGGGCGGCCGTCAAGCACAGGGAACTAAAGTTAGACCGTACAACACATTATAGCATGATGCTATTCCTGACGCCACCCATGAACCTTGGGGAATCCAATCCTGGGCCTTTGGCACAGAAAGCAGGGGAAGTATTAAACGGAACACGGCGGTTCATTCAAAGGTCAATAGCACAGACTACAGGCTAATCTCCATCTAGTGATTTTCGCACGGGTGCCGCGATGCGAAATGCGCTTCAAGCGATAGCAAATTACGTAACTGAACCTGTTCGCTTCGAGCACCAACGCTAGCGCTCGTCAGGGAATTCTACACGTTTGAATACGTTTGGGTCAATCCTGACGTCATCCTATTTGTTCGACCAATCAAAAGCAAGTATTTAGCAACGTTTAAAGTTAGAAAGAGCAAAAGTACCGCAGTCGACAATATATGACAGCTGTGATTAGGATACTGATTGGTCACCGATTCCGGCTGTTCACAGGGGCATGGACCCAAAGAAGTACAGATCCAAGTGGATCCGATCCCATATAAAAACTCTATTGTAGAGTCTTAAAAAAGGATCGGATCCATGTGGCTCCAGCGCTCAACATTGGATTCCTTCAATTGCCATAAGCAACGCATTTAAAAATTCGAATAGTAGCGGATTATGGCTAACCGTGGGGGTAAAATACAGCATGAATGGAGATGGCGTCAAATGCATCTGTTAGTGGTAGTTCTTATCGTCCCATTTTCGATCCCTTAATTAAGTTTTCAGTAGCCACTGAGTGGAGGAGAACTCTCCAAAGATTGACAACAAAAATTCTCACCTGAACTTTTGGGCCTGATTGTCCAATTGTTAATGCATTGGTTTGATAATCATCAGGTCGTGGGTTCGAGTCCGGTCAGCGCCCTAAAATAGCAAGGTATCATGGTGATGCTCCACTCTTTAAAAAAAATATATAACTGCAATGTGTCTGATGAGAATATATATATATATATATATATATATATATATATATACATGCATATATAAGTACTCAGCAGACACTAAGCAATAATTATATTATCGAGAAGAGAGGATTTGAAATGTTAGTTTTGAAGGGAATACAAGAGAATTAGAAAATATGTCACCACTGGGGATCGAACCCGTGACCCACGCTTTCGAACTGAGCTAGGTGACCTCCGATGTTAACATACTTTTATTTCTCTAGTCACCATATTAGCTCCCAATCATCCACCGGTGGACATCGACATCCAGCTCAACGCAATTGGAGACCAGCCTCTCTGCGACATGTGACTTGACCAAGGAAGAACTGCGCTCCGGCCAGTCATCATTCCAAAGCCAATTAAAGTTAGAAAGTATCATCAAGAGCAGTTCTTCCTTGTAGTGTAATTAGTGTAATTTTTTTGAGAAGGTAACTTATAACATTATACATACACAAAATATTAAGGATCAGTTTGCGGGAGTGGGTGAGGATCTAATGTCAAATACATTATTAATTCAATATATTTTAAATACAAAAATTATTACCGAAAAGGAATACTTGGGGGCATCGGGGACCATGTTCTCCTGCTCCATATCCGTCGGCCCTGTTTCTGGCGAGATGTACTTTAATTTGGGTTTGATTACATAATGTCCATGTAACTTTGTCATTTCCTCGACATTGAACACACGAGTTCGAGAAAACAGTCAGATTACAGCAAGCCATAAGCGGCGGGTTATTGTAAACAAAACTTATAGGCATATGAAGGATGCATTCAACGCTCTGGAGTGAATTCAGTTTTTATGGCAGAGCCTTGCGGCATTCAATGATTTCTTTATGTTTCAATCAAATCACTTTTGCAATCACAATTGAAGGTGATGACAATGCATGCAATTCTCAAATTGAGTCTAAAACTCAGCTTCTGTAGCTGAATGGATAATAAAGTTAAGGATATATTGGATAAATCATTTACTAGAAGAGATTTGCCATTGAAGCTTTAAATAATAGGAGATAGACGCCGTCGCTCAAGCGGTCGGAGATACCCACCACGCAGTCGGTGTTCATGACGTTGTTGATCAAGGGGACGTGCTTGTCGCCGATCCCTTGAATGTTGTGCTCGCCATAGCCGTTTCGCAGTAGGGTCGGGCATTCCGTCGCCTCGACCGCGACGATGTTCGCGCCGTACTGTTCCTTCAAATAATCGCCGGCGCCGATGGTGCCGGCCGAGCCAGTCGCCGCGACGAAGGCAGCCAGGCGGCCTGTGGCCGCCTTCTCCTTTTCGGAACGGAAAATATGCGCGGCCGCCTGGCCCGTGCAGGTGTAGTGGGAGATGTAGTTTCCGAACTCGGAGAACTGGTTGATGATGACATTGCGATCGTCCTCGGCCAGACGGGCGCACTCGTCATAGATTTCCTTGACGTTGCTTTCGGTCCCCGGGGTGCGAACGATATCCGACCTGTTGGTCGCCCAGTCCTCCAGCCAATCGAAGCGCTCCTGGCTCATGCCCTCCGGCAGGACCGCAACGCTGCGGCAGCCGAGGATCCTGGAGATCGCGACGCCGCCACGACAGTAGTTCCCGGTCGAGGGCCAGACCGCACGATGGCGGGCCGGATCGAAGGTCCCTTGCAACAGACGCGGTACCAGGCAGGCGTAGGCGGCGAGAACCTTGTGGGCGCTGATCATGGGGAAGCGATCGCCCAGCATGACCAGGATGCGCGCGGCCGTGCCGCTGAAGGTCCTGGGGACCTCAACATAGGCCGGCAGCGGATCGAAGCCGCCGGCGCCCGCATCGTTGTACCAATGCACACGGAAGAGGTTGAGGGGATGGGGGGCGCCCTTGTCGACGGCCGCGAGGCTGCGGACGATGTCCTCGGGAATGGTCCAAGGCATTGCCAGCTCCGAGAACTTGGGCAAGCGGACCTCGTGGCTCTTCAGGTAAGCCACGACCCGGCTCAAGGCCTCGGGATCAGCGGGGTCTTGCTGGACGTCAACCAATGGACGGATCCTCACGATTTGCTGGGGGACGGCTCAGGCACAAGGACCGCCCGGCCGCGGATCCGGATCCGGATCCGCGGCCGGGCGCCGGGACGTAGTATGGAACCCCGCCTGGAAGAGCCCGATGTGGTGGCCCTCCCAGGCGCGATGGAGTTTTACTCGGCGAGCCAGGCCGTGAAGCGCTCGTTCATGTCGTCACGGTTGTCGGCCCACCACTCGTAGTTAAACAGCAGCGTGGTCTTGATACTCCTCAAAGTACGTATTAAACAAGAATAACGAAACTCTGTGCCTAGCTGTATTTTCTGAAATAACCAACAGGGATTTGCAGAGCACCCTTGACGTCTGCTTTTGGCCTTGTCAATATTTATTCAAGCTGTGCAGATTGAACCAAAAGGTATAAAAAAGCCAAATTTTACTTAACTAAAAAGTAGTGTTTTTGCTTTGACGTGTTCTGATTTCAGAAGAGCGAAATGAAAGAGGCCTGACTGCAATACAGAGGCAATAATCCCCATAGATTTTAGAAAAGTTTTGTCTTTAAAGTAAGTGCTGTTCCATGGGCCATTGTAGGAATGTATTAGTGTGATAGCTTTTGTATAAAAGACAAGTCTCCGTTCCGTTTAGTACTCCTGGAATATCATCCACATCAATGCAAGGAAGCCATTGTTATCTTGCGAAGAATATTTTGCTATTTCAGATGGCAGTTTTGCTCAATTCAAAAATAAATTGCACATTCCATGTTTCGATTGGATCTTTCACAAACACAACTGTGTATTAAGTGACGTCCTTCTTTTTTCAACCTCATTACAAACATTTGTAATCTGAGGGATGTCAGACTAAAAGAGGTTATGAGAACAAGTTTTTGCGATCTCGTTTAATCCCTATGGAAAACATGGTGAATAGCGTAAGGGAAGCTCATATTTCACTCAAAATAAGTGCACTTGAATGACAGTAAAACATCTCTAAGCTTTTCCCTCAATTGGCATGAATGCTTCTAGATTTTTGACGCAAGTTTTTGAAAATCTCGGGTAAAAATTGTTACCCTAATATATAGTCTTAGTCCAGCCTGGGGTATTGTCACCATATGAAAGTAAATTATAATTAACTGTAATACTATGAGACTTAAGCAAATGACATTTGAAGCTCAATAACTTTGCAAGGTTCCGTGACCGTATTAAATTCATGTTTAAAATGTCAAAACATAGAAAGATACAGGTTGTACTCAATAGAAAATTGGGGAGAGAAGAAACGCCAAGACGCATACAAAATCTATGCAGAACCTTTGGGCACAGTCCAGCCTTGTATATTGTCACCTTGTCTAAGTAAACTATGATTTAAACCCTTCTCCGCGGTGAACCACCTACTTTATGTACAAATTATGTTCAAATGTACCCATCCCGATTTTACTTAATAGCAAGCACAACCCTGTAATATAGTTTCAAACTGCCGGTTTTAACAAACTTATTTTAGGGATTAGGAACTAAGAAATTAAATACTGAGGATAAGTCCTGAAGAATCCCGAAGCTCTGAATTTTTAAGCTGCCAATACTAAGTCTTAATTGGTTTGCATTCACAGGTTTGAACTTTTTGCGTTCACTTTCCAGATCCACATAAACAGATCTTCGAACTTCAAAACACAACTGTTTGGGACGTTTTGAAGTAAGTTCTCTATGACTATAGCAGTAAACAGACTTGTCTTCAAGGAAGGTGCACCCGCAGGAGCGAGCACAGTGGAAATGATAAACAGTTCCACATCCACGAGCACAACATCCAACACTAGCTCCTTTCAAAGAGCAGACAGCACATTTTAACTGCTTCACTCGATGTATAGCACTATGAATATTTTGTAGACTTCCATCAATCTCTTCATAGACTTCATTAGACCACAAAGCACAATTGACGTGGACCCATTCGTTTTGGCCACAGTAAAGAATACGTCCTCGATCATAAGGAGGACTTTCACCTGTTTGCTGACAAAGAGCACAACGTCGCGTATCAAGACGGACGTCATATGCAGCCGGGGTTTTAACGTTATCTAAAGGTGTGTCAAAAGGGGCACGATATGGTCTCTTCTTTGGCGAAGGAGTTGCATTTCGAAACGGCAAAATTTTATCTAAAGCGCAATTTTCTGCCGTTATATGATCAAACCACGGAAAGGAGCCTCGCACACTTTTTTGTAGTACAGTTAGCAAATGGCTTTTCTTATCGTCACATGTAGTCGCTCTACTTAGTGAAGTTTTCAAGTCTAAGAAAAAATCAACGACTGAACTATAACTACCTTCATTCAGCCTTTCCGCCAATAGTTTAAAGTTGGGCCCATCACAGTTTAGGAGCCCAATCGGCTCAGGACAAGTTTCACTATCACTGTCAGCTGATGATTCGAATAGTTCACGTATACCTTTAGTTCTAGACAGTGCTGTCAATATTGTTTGATATGCCTTGAGCTGAAAGTTTTCGATGGCTTTCATCCAAGATTTCCCATCAGATGGCGAACATCTCCTGCAAAGAAAAGGGAATCAGAGCTTTTTAAGCTTTTCTAGAACATTTCCAACACAAACCATTTTTTTAGATACGCATAAACCATAGAGAATTGGCTAAAAGCCGGTGGTAAAATGAGATATTTTGACCTTCTTGCAAATGTATCTATTTTCAACCAAGTTCTTCCATTGCTTCATTTATTTCGCCTTGAGTATCCGCTATCAATTCTCTTGTGAAACGAAAGAGGTAAAACGTACCTCAAATAGAAGTTTATCGGTTTATAAATTCATATGCCGCTGTGCGAGTGAGTATGTTGATCATTCTGCGTATAGATCAGAGCACAGAGTCATGCAACAAGTACCGGCCTTTATAGGCAAACGCACTACAGATTCGAAAACTTTACTTAGGTCTGCAAATTATGGTGGTCTCGAAAGCTCTTAAATGGTTCGAAAATCGACGAATGTTCCATTCGAAACCGACATGCGGCGACAGTTACCAAGAGAACTGGTTGAGGGTATAAGGAATAGCGCATTCTTCTTTTGGTGTTGTGAATTCCTTACTCAACTCAATTTTCAGGTTTTCGCACACGAAGTTTATGTTACGAACATATAAAAACGTACTAAGGTGCACTACATCACTTGCAGCATGCAGTATGAAAGTTGCCAATTAGTGCTTCCTTGTAGGTATTTTTCTACACTAGCGGGTCTGAACCACTAAAGCAAGTGCACACAGATTTTCACGTAAATTGAGACAAAATCTCGTATTTGTGAGGTTCATTGCATGCCATGGTGGTGAATGCCTTCTCAGGATGAAATAGTTATTCCATATACATTTAATTCATGTAAATAATTTCATACACATAGAAAATGTTTGCGTATACAATTAAATGCATTCATACCGTGCCAATGCATTTTCAACTTTCATCAAATAATTCCAAGCATGACTTTATAGTTTCTTTATATGTAGCAAGGACCAAGGAGCATGAAAGAAAGTCTACTGAATGGAATTGATTTGTATTACAATGCTAAATTAATGACGTAACAAATGTTTAAAACGCCACATTAACCTTCAGTATATGTGACTGTCGACAATGATTACTGATAAAACAGGTTATCCTCCAATCACTTCTTTCGTTTCACGACTTTATTCTGTGCATCATTTCATAATGCAGGTAAGTGAAAAACTAAATTGGTATTTAAAACTTTGCAAACTACCTCTCTGCTGGCTAAAGTGGCACGAAGTGCTGTGCTGTGCTCTACTGTTCCCATGGCCTGCTGACCGTTGGGGCGCTTTGATGTCCAAACCCTGCTTCTCCAGTCTTCTCGCTTGTTTGCAATCCTTATCTCCTCTGTTATTGATTAACCGGTCCATTATTTATGTCGTCATGCCAATTGTGTTTGGGTCGGCCTCTTGCCCTCTGCCCCGCCACATATCCATGCATAATCGTATGAGCCAGAGTTACCATGTGTCGGGAAGTCAGCGCACCGGGTGTCGGGAAGTCAGCGGTAGTAAATTATTTCTTTGGAATAACACCAAAATAAATCAGTAATGAAAATTTTTGTTTTTTATGTTTGTGCAGACTTGGCCATCAGCACAATACGGAATGCTTGGAATATAATACTTATCTAAAATAATACACAATCTGATCGCCATAATCTTAAAATGAATAACGAAACACGACACCGAGGGTGATGGAGCTTAAAAATTTCCAAGAGGTCTAAAATATTGGCATTAAGGTATGAAGATTTCTTATTGGCATTAATCATCCATCTTGGAATCAGCATTTCCACTCGTCTCACTTCAGCTATAGATTCTCGAAAATGAGGCTACAGACCCCAAGCAAAGCAACGACAGAAATGGCGCGCCATTTGGTTTGCTTTGCATCAAGATGGTGAATGATTACCAATATTAGATTTTGTTAGCTTATCAGGAATATGCCCATTATTATTATTATTATTATTAGAATTTCGTCGAAACAAATTAGCCTTCACTGGCCGTGCTAATTCAAGCAACTACTGCAGTAAGTATTGTTGAAATTGTAGGTTTTAGCTGTGGTAAATGTTCACCGAATATTTCTACCAGTGGCTTTATAATTATATAGGCCTATAGCTTAAACTAATACAGTAATAGACATGATATACGTACCTTTATCATTCCTTGTGGAAGTACAAAAGCAACCTTGACTGTGTTTTGAGTAAGACAACATATTTAGTTATAAGTAGGCCTCTTCATGTATCAAATATTTTTACTTTATTCGTAGTTTTAGCTTGTCATTCGCTGACATCGACAGGATCTAGGAACAATACAAAGCTACGAATAGCCAATACGAGTATCATCAGATCAGCAATAGTACAAAATTGAGGTCTGAAATTAAGCGTTTCAACTCCTTGCAGAGATGTTCAAATTTATATCCTATAGCGTGACTACAACTAGGACGCATTCAGCTTGCTGCATTTGAGTCGAGTACGTTCAGGTTGAAATTCGTGGTCATACTGTATATGGATATGGTGTACGTACCGGGATACAGGCACTTGTGTCTACAATTGTGTGACAATGATTTTGTGTATTTGTTTGGTCCTATCAATTATTGCATATGGTTACGCAAGTTCAAATTTTTTGCCTCTCCACAGTTATGTCAAAGTACCCAACAAGAAAAGCAAAAGAGAAATTTTGGAAAGGTCTTGAGAGAAGACCGAGAGGTCAGTTGTTAGGCCTAGCTAGCTGCGCTCATATAGGCCCGATCTATTTTCATTGAACCGATAGCATTACTATTTTATATTACTCAGTATTAGAAAGTCTAAGTAAAGGTCAGGCAAATCGTAAGGGAGCAAGTAGGCCAATTTTTGTGCTGTAAAAAATTTTTATTTACAAGCAATATATATTTTTGGAAACTCATAGGCCTCGTGATAGCATTGTCGCTGATACGCATACGTGTAACGTATAGGTCTACTTAGTAAATTTTTAAAGTTTAGGCTATTTATATGTGCCAGCTATTACATCCTCTTAATCAATGATTTTAATTTTCATCTTTCAAAGTTTGAGATTTACTATTTTAAGCGGATATATTGTAATTTATTGTAACAAATTTGGATTCTAGTTCTGCTGTCAGTTGATACTGTGCTTGATTGGCATTAAAAAACTTGGCAAAATATGTCATACCTCTTTGTTGAGTCTTATTTGATGTTATTGTGTGCCACTTGTTTTCCAGTTTTTATTTATATCTTTATAATTCTTAAAAACGTGAAGTGCAATTTTGAAAATCCTATTTTGGTGAAGAACTGATGCTATTGATTTCAGAGATAGATTTCCTTTTAAGCTAATGATGATGTAGCTTATTAGGAGCAGGAGAACAAGGTTACTAGAGACACAAATAGTGTGTTGATAGATTATAAAATTTAAAAAAATAGCAGTAAAAAGTAAGTGAAAAATGTGATCAAACTGAAAAAATGCTATTGAAAAGTTTTCAATTTCAGCATAGTGACTGCTGATGTTATCAATTTATTTGATAGTGAAGATATTTTGACCACAAAACTTCAAAAATTAATTTTTTATGTGGGCAAAGGCCCAAAGGTATTTCCTACCAAATTTTATGTATTTTGTAGATTTTCTGCTTCAGGCAGTGAAGCACACACACCCCAATTTACATATGTCAAAAAAGACTGCCTTGCATAGGGTTAATGCCTCTCCCAATGGCAACATTGAGTTGATCATTCACTAACTCGCAAACCTATTTGATCATTCAAATAACCCTGTAGTGATTATCAACAGAGTCATGCAGAGTGTACTGGCATATGAAGTTTATTATTGGTTTATTGGTTTGTCACTTTTTTATAGCTGATGAAAATACAACCATTAGCAAAATGTGACAAGCCTCAACATATAAAGACAGTTACGAAAAATGGTGATTTCATTAATGTTAATTCTGCTATTTCAGACCTTAAAGCGTTTGGCGGAAGGGTGAGGGGAGCATTTGAACTCCAACACTTCTTTCACAAATTTTATACAACATATGCGTTCCCTAGATAACGACTATTTTAATAGTTGCAGGAGGTTTTCTTAAAATGAACGGATTTAATTCATTATTCGTCAAAAAACGAGGAAGCGCCATATTCATCTATTGTTGTCTGAATTTGGATTTGTAATTGTGTCAGTATGTTCATGTTTTTGTAATCAAATGAACAACGAACTACGAAAATATAGTCCTACAAATTTTTTTACAACTTATGCGTTCCCTGGATAACGACTATTTTAATAGTTGCGGGAAATTTTTTATTGAACAAATTGATTTAGTTTCATTTTTCGTCAAAAAACAGGAATCGCGATATTCATCTATTGTTATCTTAATTTACACTTGTAATTGTGAGTATGTTCATGCTTTTGCAATCAAACGAACCACGAAAATGTAGTCCTACTAATTTTATACAACATATACGTTCCTTGGATAACGACTATTTTAATAGTTGTAGGAAAATTTCTCGAAAGGAATTTATTATTTTTATTATTCGTCAAAAATGAGGGATCGCCATATTCATCTATTGTTGTCTTAATCTACATTTGTAATTGTGAGTATGTTTATGCTCATGTAATCAAACGAACCACGAAAATGTAGTCCTACTTCCCATACAATACTAAAATGATATACTGTTAAACAGCGCCTGTTTAATTTGATGCACGTACAATACGTACTCCCGAGTGCCAAATAATCGTACCCCCCCTCCCGCGTATTAATTTTTTCAAATTTATAAACCCCAGCTCCTTATTAGGACCCCCCGTTATTAAGTTCTAAATATTTTGTCAGTACTCAAAATGTAAATGATATCCGAAAACACTTGAATAACTTTCCATGCATTATTTGACCCTGAAACAGTGTGGAAACAGTTGCTAATTAGTCAATTAGTACCATTTTTGTCCTCATGTGGGTCATCCTTATTTTAAACGTTCACAAAATTGAGACTGGAGTTCAGACCCCCCTTTTATTTGGACCCCCCCGTTTATTAACTTTAGACCGTAATGATGACCCCCAGTTTATTCAAACCCCCCGTTTATTCTGCACTCCAGAGCAACTCTATTAGAGACCAGGATGCTCATACTCGGCAATCCTTTATTTTTCATTTAGCTGTACAATTCTCCGACTTGCCCATCAACAAGGCAATCTAGTCTTTTACAAATCAACTTCTAAAAATTAACTAGAAGCCCTTCAAAATCATAAGTCTACTAATATGTGCTGCAAACACTGACAGCACAAAGAAAAAAAATGAATAGAAGGGATAAAGTGAAATAATGTTTTTAAGAATTTCAAAATAACTTGTTGCTAAATGTCTCTTTATAGTGCACTCCAAAGTCTTTTTTCCAAAAGAGGGAAAGAGACTTACCATTCAAACATATGCAAATATTAATTAAAAAAAAATCATGGCTGATTGAAATTTATTATGTGTAAATTTATATACATAACATTTTATGTATCATTTGTTTGATTAACTACCCCTCTAAGCTGAATTGGCGGGAATATGGATGTAGTCTTATCCATAACTATTTTGTACCCGATGACATTAATGGGCGACAATACTTATTTGTTGTTTTTTTGGACCAACGAAATAAAAGAAGATAGTTTTTTGAATGAAGTTAGGAGCAGCATTAGAACTTAAAACGAACAGAAGTTATTATGTATATGAGGGGGGTTGCCACCTCCAAAACCCCTACTCTTTACCCTAAAGTTTAGCTTTTGTCTAAATTCTTTGAGAACAACTGCTCTTAACACTATAATATCAATAGAATAAGAATTAAGATCAGAAAATTTCTAAGTCACGGAAACTTTTGCTTAAATTGTAGTGGGGTTCAGGGAGAGGAAACCCCTTTCGTACAAAGAATAATTTCTATTCGTCTTAATTTCCCCTCTTTTTTGAAAGTAAGGCAAATTTTCTCAGTCTCGTAACCTTTGATGCGTAACTTTAATCGTGATAAATTTCATATATTCAATTGATTCAATTGATACATATATCTATTGCTATCTAAGCTCTTTTACTCAGTGTTTGAGGTACTACTAGCCCTGGTCGCTCCCTGCTTACAGTTCGTTACCACGAACTATTTTGATCATCCAGCAATCTCAGCATGACCATTTTTAAACTTCTTCTAAGCCTAACCTAAGAGAAAATACAAGGAAATACAAACAAAAGACAAATTAAAGCTAAAAGTTCAAATAATACTTTCGGATTTATATATAAATAAGATTTTTATATGCGTACTTTTGGATTTTTGTGTGTATTGGAAGCAGTGCAGGCAGATAAACACAGACACATTCTCACGCATATATATAGCATGTTTTGATTTTGACTTTCCGCAGATGAAAAATTTAATCGAAATATAAATTAAGATTTATTTTTTTTGGTAATGAATTACATCACGTATTAAAATACAAAAGGATAAAAAAGGATTGAAAAGTATAAAAAGGGCGAGTTGAAATGCGAAAAAGGGAGAACACCTCAGGAGTAGAAGAGTAGTCTTGTAATTTCCCCACTCATTTCAATCAGCGCTTTGTAAGAGCTTGTTAATTAGGTAATACCGATGTCATCGGACGGATTACAGGAGTTTGCGTAACATTGCTAAAGTCCACATCAGAACGAGGCTGTGGCATGGTCCGACGCCAGAATGTTCCTATCCACAATATCCGTGGGCGTTTTCTATTGGTTAGTTATTCTAATTTGTATGATTATATAATTCGATGTAATTTGTAATTTAACAATTGGAATCACGATTTTAGTGAAGTTACGTTGATTGTTCGGAATTCTGTTAGTAGGAAAAAAGGTAGTTGCCACACGTGGTGGCGGACAGAAATGAGATGCGTATTTTACGATTTTAACTCATAAGTGCCTGCGCCAATTCATCCGGCAACTACCGAATTATATATTTAACAGTAAGCTCAAAAACTGAGAAGGTTCTAACTCAACTAAATGTCAGAAAAAACAATTCGCTATCATTTGCAAGACAAGTCATTCGCACCAGCTAAAATAGATTACCACATACAGAGTAGGCCTACTCCCAGAGACAAGACGTTGGTGAGCAATTGATTGAACGAAAGCATGCGACCGAACTACGTTGGATATTCTTGATGTAATCAGGTTTTTTGGTTGTTAAGTGTTAATTTTTTGTGTAATTCAGATGTTCCTTTTCGTTTTAAGAAGGCCTTATTTGATGAACTGTTTGTGTTGTGTGGTGTTATTAACTAGCACTAGCGCACTATCCCTGGCCATGTGACACCAGTCGCTAATTACATCAAAGCCGCCCCTCAAACATATGCTTGACAAAGATCTCGCAACAAAATAACTATTCATTTCAAACAACGGAAAGGTTCTTTAGGGCCAAAACTATCACATAGTTTGCTATGACGGTGAAAGCTTTACACGCGAGGTATCGTTAACAACTCGTGAGACCGCGATAGGTACAGTTACTCTCGAGTGCCAAATAATCGCACCCCTCACTCCTTATTAGGACCCCCCTTATTAATTTCAAGGAATTTTCCCCCTACTCAAAATGTAAATGACATCTGAAAACACTTGAATAACTTCCCATGCAACATTTGACCCTGAAACAGTTGCTAATTAGTCAATTAGTACGATTTGGATATTGCTGACGATTTTGTTAAAAATTAGAATGGGCATCGCAACTTTGGCACGTTTGCTCTGACAGATCTTCAGTGGTAATAGTTATGAGAAAAAACGCTTTGCTGTTAATTTTGTTGGTTGTAACGATATGTCTCTTTACATAGTAATTGAAATCTTTTTTGAACCAAACTGACTGTATGTAAATATGGCCGTAAATAGTCAAGCCTTTTTTTGAAAAGGGCGTTTTTTGCGCTTGCGCATCGGAGGCGACTCGCCCTATAACCCCGCTCACGCCACGGGGGCGGTTGATTGGACTTGACTTTGGGTTGATCGACCGATAGCTTCATTGGCCTTGCTCTTTGAAGGTTAAAGAATTGGGAAGGGATGTGCGGGCGTCCTGGCTGACATTGACTGTCGGCGTTTCGGGGATTGCACGCATATCTCGTCGGATAGGCGGAACGGGCTTTCGGGTTTGTTTCGCCGATGATTTCGGCAGATGCTTCACGGTACGACATTCTTTACGGATGTCGATATTGTAAGGCTTCTCTTGTTTGGGGCTTCGGCCCGACCGCGTCGCGATCCTGGGCTTTCGGGTCCGGATTTCGATTGCGCCGCGAGATTTAGCGATCTTGAGCGGCGCGAAGCGCGGTTGATCAGGCAAGAGAAAGCGTGCGGGACAAACTCTGTCGTCGCGTGCTGAGGAAGGGTGCGGGTTTCGGCCTGCATACCGGATTGGCATGTTGGCGCGCATTCAACTTGAGAGTTTGATCCTGGCTCAGAACGAACGCTGGCGGCAGGCCTAACACATGCAAGTCGAGCGCTCTCTTCGGAGGGAGCGGCGGACGGGTGAGTAACACGTGGGAACGTGCCCAAAGGTACGGGATAGTCGATGGAAACGTCGCTTAATACCGTATGTGCCCTTTCGGGGGGAAAGATTTATCGCCTTTGGATCGGCCCGCGTCTGATTAGGTAGTTGGTGAGGTAACGGCTCACCAAGCCTACGATCAGTACCTGGTTTGAGAGGATGATCAGGCACACTGGGACTGAGACACGGCCCAGACTCCTACGGGAGGCAGCAGTGGGGAATCATAGACAATGGGGGAAACCCTGATCTTGCCATGCCGCGTGGACGATGAAGGCCTTAGGGTTGTAAAGTCCTTTCGACGGGGACGATAATGACGGTACCCGTAGAAGAAGCCCCGGCTAACTTCGTGCCAGCAGCCGCGGTAATACGAAGGGGGCTAGCGTGCTGATCACAAATTGTGTGGTCTGCCCAGGTAAAGACGTTTTCCGAAATGGCGACACCATCGCTGGTGTCCAATTGTGCGGTGACCGGGGCGCTGTCGGCCTGAGCGGCATTGCGCGGAACCCAGGTGACCATTACGGTATCCCCTTCAGCCACATGGGTAACGTCCGCGCCGGTTTTCAGGACCACACCGGTGGACTCATGTCCAAGCACAACATTGTGCTGGCGTGGCCGGTGCATCTGGTGCAACTGCGAATGACAGATGCCGGATGCATACTGTTTCACCACCACTTGTGTGGGCCCGGGGTCGGGCAGAGTTAATTCTTCAACGCGTAGCGTGGCGGTGTCTTTTGGTAAGACCACAACGTTTGCCTGTGTGCCCATCTGCCTTCCCCGATAAATTGTTATGCGCTGAATATTGGCCCTTCTCGGCGGTGAGTTCAACGGCGTTGCCGCAACTTTGCCGCGCCGGCAGTACATGTACTGCCTAGAGCGTGTGAATCGAAAGTGATAGGCTCACCGTTTATGAGCGAACAATATCGACTGGTATATTCTGGTGAGGTCCTGGAGGGTCAGCACGAGGCAGTGGTTAAAAAACGCCTCACCGCGCTGCTGAAGTTAGACGCAGCACGCATGGACGTGCTGTTTTCCGGCAAAGCCGTGGTGGTGAAAAAAGCCACCGACGACAAGACGGCTGCCCGCTATCAGGAAGCCTTCTCCAAAGCCGGGGCGCGCCTGCGGGTGCTGCCTGTGGAAGGCGGCGGAGAGGATACGGCTCGGGCACAGGAGGCTCCCCCGGCGGCAAGCCAGCCTGCTGTGCAGACGGCGACCGCAGAGGATGCTGGCGACGACAGCAACCTGCGTGTCATGCCGGTAGGTTCGGACCTGCTCACGGATGCCGAGCGGCCACCTGAGGTCAGCGCCGAGGTGGCCACCGACCATATTTCATTGTCGCCGTTGCAAGCTGAAAACACTGCGGACACCGCAGTTGCTGCGTCAATGCCGGCACCCGCTGTTGATCATTTAACCCTTGCGGAGTTGGGCGCCCAACTGGGTACCTCCGCCGCGCAGGAAGTTGTTGTTGCCGAAATAGACGCTGACTTTGATCTCGCAGAGGTTGGCGTCATCCTTGGTTCTCTGCAGGCAGAACCGGCGCCACCGCCCCCGGATACCAACCACTTGTGTCTGGACGACAGTTGAGTTGCGAACACCGCCAAAAAAATAAACTACAGACAGACAACTGCGCCTCGAGATTGTGATTCTTCACGATTCCGGCCGACCCGAAGGACGTTTTTTCGTAAACGGCAAGGGAGAGGCGCCTCTCTACGAGATCGAGCAAAACGAAACGACACTGCGGTTTTCCAATCGAAAATTAGGAATCAGCTTCGAGGGAAACTTATCGGCTGATGGATCCGTGGCTCAAGGTACTTTTCGGCAGCGGGACAAGCATGCGCCATTAACGCTAAAAACCCTGGTTGATCGCCCTTATGAACTCAAAGTATCTTGGATTGGCAACCTCCGCCATCAAAATATGGACCTGCCGATGCGCTTGAGAATCGTGCACTTCAAGTCAGGTGAACAAGGCGTTTTCTTTGACGATATCGCCAGAGGCCAGACTTATGAAGCCACCTTTTCCCTGGCGGAAACTTCATTTGGCTTTGAAGTTCCCTTTCTGCAACTTCAATTTGAAGGCATCCTCGATGATGCCCAGAAAAGCGTAGAAGGAACCTGGCGACAGCCCGATCTAAATTTGCCCTTTGTCATGGAGCGGGAAAAGGCATCGACCTCGTCTCAACAGAAATCATCGGCGAAGGATTCCGCCAGAAAATCTCAACCAGTCCATAGCAGCATCCCAGAACTGGCCCTGACGCGATTGGCCGAAAGGGTCCAGGACATGGTGGATCAACAAGAAATTATCGGTGGCGAGTTGCTGGTGATCCATCGCGGAAAAAACCTGTTGCGTCAGGCCTTTGGCTGGAAAGACCGCGAAGCCGAACTCCCGATGGAACTCGACAGCATCTACTGCGTTCGATCGATGACCAAGCCGCTGGTTGGAACCGCGATTCAAATGCTGATCGAGGAAGGCAAACTTTCCTTCGATACGCCTGTTTCGCAAATCCTTCCCGCCTTTCGCGTTCCCCAAAAAGGGAAAATTACGATTGCACATCTGCTCTCACACGAAGGTGGTTTTCCCTTTACCACCATCGCCAAACCTCTGAGCGAGTATCAAAGCCTGGCCGACATGGCCGAGGAAGCGGCGGGTTCAAAACTTCTATTCGAACCGGGTTCCGCTTTCGAATACAGCGATGCGGGTAGCGACATACTCGGCGCTGTGGTCGCCAAAATAACGGGCGCTCCGGTTGAAGATTTCATCCAAGCAAGGATTCTCAATCCTTTAAAAATGAACGACAGTTACACCCTCCTGCCGGAAAACGAACAAGTACGAAACCGTATCCCGAGCGCATTTTTATAATAACATGGGTTACCATGACTGAGGTTTTCCAAACTTTAAGTTATCCATTGGCGGTCTCCCCTTTTTCACCCTCAGGGTGTTTTGCAAAAGTAGTAAATGAAAGAACATAAAAGGTGTGTTGAGAACTGCTGTATAGTTATCAGCATAAATTTTGTTTATTTTTTAATGCTCTAGGAGACTTTCTATTTTTTACCATTTACACACAGAATGCTTCATTTATCGCTAATCGATTTATTAGACTACAAATACCACTCAGACACTAAATAGACATTTTTACTTGCTCACTTGATATCCAATAATGGCTATTATTTTTCTCTCCTTTGCCCTTTCACTCCCTTTCAATCTGTCTCATATTAGCCCATCACTCTGAATTTCTCATTGCCATTTCCAACTTAATTGCAATATTGATTTTCAATTTTCTTGATATGTAATAAGGAACGGTATAAGGAAGACGATAGTACATAAATGATATCCGTTTACTTGCTAAGACTCATTTTGATCTAAAAATCTCATTGCTACTTCAGTTCACCGAGCTCTTATCATTTCCTCAGAAGGTAAACTCGATGAAGAGTTAGCCATAATTTAAAAACATTTTTTTAGAAAACGTTATTAATACTGTCATTTTCAATCAGATTGCAATTTTTTTAGGACGCAAAAGCAAAAGGCGTGCCGATTCGAAAGTTTACAGAAATGTCTTAACAGAGCTAGGTCAATAGATCCTAAAACGGACTTGGCAATAGGACAGCATTTGCTTGAAAACTAAACTACTAAATGTGCTGACAACTACCAAAAGAAGTCGTCTCTGTTACTAGCCAAAGCCCAGTATCCGTTTCATCTTGCCGTTCTAGACTCCACATTCATCAAACGAAAGAAACTGGTACTTTCGAAAAAATGGATTTGTATAAAACTTACGCGTTTTTTTCCATAACACGAATGGTAGAAAAAGCTGTCGCACTCACAAATGTTACTTTCTACGACGTGATTTGGTCTTCTTGTTTCCAGTTAATTCATCCCAAAAAAACATTCTTAGTTCAATCCTTGCGATTCCTGTGAACAGTGTACAGCAAAAACGTTTAGCAAGAATGAATCCGTTATTCAACGTAACATTTTAATTATTCTTAAAACAGAAAGAAATCATTTATTTGAACGGGAATATTGTACATGTTGTGAAGCAAAGGATTTATTCCTCTCCCAACTTGAAAAGTCGTCTACATGAAATCAACTTGGTCTCTAATCATAGATATTGGAAATCCCTATATTATTTTGATTCAATTATGGCCGAGCCATCTTAGATTACTGGTCAAACGTTGATGGAGGGAGAGGTTAAACTCATATCAGGAACAAAATACTGACTGGACAGTTTATCAAATCATGAATATGTTCTTTTGTGCACCGAGATATAATTTAGCTTATTTTTGCACTGAGCATAAACTTACCTCATTAATACATGAAGTCAGGGGTTACAAGGTTTTGTGTAGAATCATATCTTTCGAATCCCGCCACTAGATTTCTGCTGCCTGTCCTTTTTTTTTTTTTTTTTTCACGGAGTCACAGCCAGCCATGTTTTTCTGTCAAGTCAGCAAGTAGCACAATTTTGCACCAAGTCAGTCCACCCCTTGAGTTCTGCACTCTCTTGTCTCC
>JAAAKM020073195.1:102083897-102140537 GCA_010016025.2 Alatinidae sp. Z8VKAUB7J3
TATTATTTTGGTTCAATTATGGCCGCTGGTCAAACGTTGATGAAGGGGAGGAAAGTCAGAACTTTCCTTATTTTTATTAACAGTTAAGCTATTTTCGAATCGTCTCAGGGCTGAGCATATTAATATACTAGACAACTGGTTAGTCTGTAGCTCGTATTTCAACCGAGCCAGGATGCTCTTCGATTTTAAACGGAGTCAGAACTTCGCTCAGTTTTGTTCTGGCTCTAGTTTAAATCATTTTGTATGACTTCGGAACAGTTCTACAATTTGTGCTTCGATCTACTTTTGTTTTCGCTGGGTAAGGGCTTAACTCATTTTTGCACCGAGTCAGCCCTTATCTCGTTTTGACAGCGAGTCTCTTAATTTTTGCCCTGAGTATGGACTTATCTGGTGTTTGCACCAAGCCTTACTTTGTTTTGCGTCGAACTAGGATTTCGATCATTATTACACCGAGTCAGGGTTAAGCTCTTTTTTCCACTGAATCAGGATTAGTTCCATCTTGCGCTACATAACAAAATTTTACGACTTGAACTTTGATCTCTTTGCACTGAGTCGAAAATTAGTTCACTTGTGCAACTAGAAAGGATCTGACTCGTTTTAGCACCGGGTTAGTCAATGGCTTAAGCTTAACTCGCTTTCAAATCGATTCAGGATTTAGCTTCTTGTTTACTGAGTCAGGATTTCGTTTGTTCCTGCACCGAATCTGGATTTAGCTTTTTTTGTAAGGCAGATGAATCCCTTAGTTAAAGTCGTTTTTGCAGTGAGTCAGATATCAGCTTAGAATTAGGTCATTTTTGGACTGTGAAGTTCCTGAAAAAATCAAGGTCTCGGACAATGTGTTTGTTAGCGATGGATTGGATGACGAAATCCAATTCGGTGACGACTCAGGAAGTGAAAGTGAAAATTGATCATGTGTAAATTGATTTTGCTTTATTTCTTCTTTTCGCTTACCTGTTTTGCATTTAGTTTTAAGAAAATTTATTTCAGCACCTTATCATGTCAAGATAACCTTTGGGATGACCTTGTCCACCTTATGTTTAAGAATTTGATGGACTTCGTGCTTCAAATCGTTTTTTAGTCAATGGCAAATTTGTATTATGAAGGGGTTGGTTTATTACAACATATTTATATACTGGATGTTGGAACCTACAGTTCTATGTTAAATGTTTGTTTCTTCTGAAAAAAAATGTCGCTAATTTGGCTAGAGATTTTGCAAAAGAGTGTGGTAACAAACAAGAAGAGCCGCATTGCTACTGGCCGGACTCTTAAACTGCTGGGGAAGGGTGATTTGAGTACCGGCACTTCCCAAAGGGGCTGTCTTCTGTTTTATTGCAGACATCAGTCGTTGACTGACATTCATTCAGTTCACTTCGTATTTCGTTCTAAAGCGCTGCCTAATTGACGTACCTGAAATAAAATTTTGGACCATCCTTGGCTATTATTTACACTTAGGATATGGATATACCTAATTAACTTACCTGAGAACAAATTTTGAACCGTCCCTGGCTCTGATTTACACTCGGAATATGGATGTAATTTGGTTTGCGTGTCGGAGAGGTTAGGGTTTAACCCATTGCAGAACTTTGTTACGCAATCACTTGCAGATAGCGTTAGGCTGTGATGGCATGCAAAACGACCGCCTTTTATGACCGTGATTTGTTTATAAAACAAAGGAAATGTGCACAAAGAGCTAGGAATTTCTATCAAAAAAGTGAACCATACGAAGAAAAGAGGACGATGTAATGGACATTTGAAAAATCATAGTCACTACTGCAAAGCCATGCCGAAATTTTTTATTCTTTTGCCCTATCAAACCTGCACTATATCCAATGCATCCGTGACTTTGATATCTGAAATTAACGAAATAGCTAGGAAAGTTGATAGCTTGTGGAATATATGAACCAGAGTAGCACAATCACAAATCATCCCTTTCAGCAGCAGCCTCAAAAACCTGCCACAGCTGCAACATATGCCGTTGCTCTTAAAAATTGTCCCAAAAACATTGCGTCATCAAGTAACCGTAAGGCCTTCGTTGGCGGAGCAGTTACACAGTGCCATGACGCGTCGCCTGAGCAGTCATCAACAAGATATCGCCAACATTTCCCGCATGCTGCAGTCGGTCAGTCCACTACCCACACTGGGTCGCGGTTATGCATTGGTGCGCAACGAAAAACAGGAAGTACTGTCAGATATCGAACAGGTCAGGAGCGGTCAGACATTGACCACACACTTAAAGAACGGCACCTTCACCAGCACTGTGGTAACAGTTGACGAGCAGCCGCCGTTCAGCGAATGAGAGTTAAGGAACCGTAGTATGCGCCAGGAAAGATTTATGCAACGAGCGCGCGGCTCAGCAGCCGTTGGTCTGCTTGCGATGTTTACCGCTGTGCTGCTCAGCCCTGGCGCCAAGGCGAACCCGGACCTCCAGGCTGCCCCGGATACCGCCGTTAAAAGCAACGCCGTACCGGGCGGTGTTTACGTCTGGCCACTACCATACGGCGCTCACGATATCAGTTTTGCCGGTAAGCCAGCCATGGTTTACCGCCAGCATGCCGTGGTGGGTATTCCAATCACACACGCGCTGGGCCCCGCCAGCATTAAGTACCGACTACGCGACGCTGAGCTGCAGCAATCATTCAACATTGTTGACAAGGCTTATACCGAGCAGCACATAACGCTGCAAAACCAGGATATGGTGACACCACCCGAAGAAACCCTGGCCAGAATCAGAAGGGAATCCAGCCGTCAGAAAAAATTGTACGCAAACCGCGCACCACTGGCTGACCTCACCGGTGGCTTCATCAAACCGCTGCAAGGGATCACCACCAGTCTCTACGGTCACAAAAGGTTTTTTAACGGCCAACCTCGCAACCCCCACAGTGGCTTGGATATCGCCGCTGATGCGGGCACCGCCATTAAAGCTGCGGCGGGCGCCAGAGTCACCCTGGCTGACGAGCTCTACTTCAACGGCAACACACTTTTCCTGGACCACGGCGAGGGCCTTATCACCATGTACTGCCACATGAGTAAACTGTTGGTCGAGGAAGGGGAAACGGTGGTGCAGGGACAATCCATTGGCCTGGTCGGCGCCACAGGTCGTGCCACTGGGCCACATTTACACTGGTCGGTGAGCTTGAACGGCACCCGTGTGGATCCGCAAATTTTTATGCAGATATTCAACGCCATCGGCGCATCTACCGGTGAATAATAAGTCACATCTTGCGCATCAGGACTTTTTCTTGCGGTGTTTGATTACCCGTTGACTCCAGCAATCAGTGTTTTTATTCGCTATGCATATGCTATTTCATTGCAGTCAAAGAGAGGTTATGAAGTTGCTAAAGCTCTTGAATCCATCCTTTAAAAAGATCGTTATAGGAAGATTCAAACGGACCGGTGTAGAGAATTTTATAATCCATATGTAAAGAAAATTTTAATGAAATATAATGCAATGCTTTATGATATTCATAGTCGGATAAAGGCAGCATTGGCTGAACGGTTGATAAGAACTATTCGACTTTTAATTCCAAATTATTTCACATTGAAAAATACTGCTGATTTTATTCATGATTTGTATAAAATCATTTCACTTATAATCAACGTCCTCAGTTATCCGTGTCTAATTCCACCCTATGAAATTTCATCGAGAAGATGATAATACATTTGACATGTTTCTTAAACAGTATCCCAATGAAGGGAGGGAAGTGAAAAAGAAGAAATTCAATGTTGGTGATTCTGTCCAAATCGATTGAGCTACTAATGTCTTCAAAAAGGGGAAGTACTTATGGTCCACTGAACATTCTAAAGTATTCAGAGTTTTAGACACTAAACCCGTAATCTATCGTCTACGTGACATGAAAGATGATGAGATACTGGATGGTTTTTATGATTTTGAATTACAAAAAGGTATTAACGGTGGAATGTATCAAATTGAAAAGATACTGAAGAGTCATGATCGTAGGGGTAAGATACCTTGTTCATTGGCTAGGATACAACTCTGATTTTGATTCTTGGATATCTGCTGAAGATGGTGCATAATGCCAAATGATTTCTATGTAGCGTTTCTGTGCAATGCCGCTGATGTCCTCTACAATGATTTGAATGAAACAAGCGTTTTTTGAACAAAACTCCATCGCCATCAAATTCAACGAAGGAAAATATGAAGTTACATTTGTCTATTGTATTCTCAAAAATACATATAATATCTTCTGAGAAAAGACCGTACATATAAAAGAAAAATTAGACCACACGATTGGGCACTCCTTTTGGACTATGAATGTATAGAAGAACTTCACTGTAATAAGTACCCATATGTCTAACTAAAATACAAAGAATTTGGTAGTATGACTGATTTGTGTCGTGTAGTCAAAAGAAAAATATCTGCTTGTACAAATGGTTAATTTAAGTTTAATTATTCAGTGGATCATGGTAAGATTTACATTTGCTCACCAAATGACAATGAAATGATCTATCTTAACGATATATGTTTTTGAACGAAAAGAGATGCTGGTGTGTTTTACGTCATAGGGAATGTTTACTTTTGCATGTTGCAGAATAGAGAGTCCTTAAAGAGCCTCCAGGGGGCCCGCTAAATCAGGATTTCCCTGGGTAGACCTAATAGTTTCTTCAAGCAAACCTATGCCAAATCAGGATTACCGTGGTTGTTCATTAAATAAAACCTACGAGGGGCCTCACCAAATCAGGATTTCTAAGATTGTTCTATAAAAAACCTTCAGAGCCCCACCAAATCATGTTTTCTTTAATCGTTATGACCTAAAAGGGCTAAAAAAATCTTGAGGGGCACACTAAATCAAGATTTAGTTGGATTTTTCCTAATTGTTTCTTTAAAAAAAGCAACAAGTTGCAAGAACAAAGTGCTGACTTTGTTCTTGGAACTTGTTGCATGCTTATTTTTGTTCAAAAAACTTGTTGAATGTTAATTTTTTCTCTTTGTGAAACTTGTACATTGATGCTTCTCCTCGTGAAACTTATTTTGTTCATGGAACTTGTTGCATGCTGATTTTTCGTTCGTGGAACTTGTTGGGTCCTGATTTTTGTTCTTTGAACTTTTTGCATGTTGATTTTTCTCTTCGTGAAACTTATATATTGATTTTTCTCCTCTTTAAGCATGGATTTTCAATAAATATAAGCTGAAAAATGAAACTCTGATTGATTCATCCCGAAAATCTCAGCTGAATTTAAAGAAAAAAAATACACAAGACTTTATTGACCATTAATGGCTGAATATTAAAATGAAATATAAAATGTATTAAATTTCTCTGTGTTTGTTTGTTTAGTTTTGTGCCCCCATATTGGGATAGCCTCCGTCACCCCTCTCTCTTAGCCAAAATTTCTTTTTTTCTAGTTTTTCATGTTTTTTGTTGCTGTTTTTATGGTTAACCAAGCTAATTTTCAATATTATTATTATAATTGTTATTATGAAGAAATGTATTTTTTTTTTATATTTCCTACTCTGAACGATTCATCCCGAAAATCTCCACCGAATTAAAAAAAAGTCCTACTATATTTTTGTGTCCTACTATACAAATTTGTTATTTACCTAACTTTACAAGCTTTGCTCTTTCTTTGGGGTTAATGTGTTTTTTTTTTTTTAGTTTTAAGTAGATTGAATAAAATACTGAGCAGCAAAAAAATTAATTGACGAGTATATTTTAATATATTACATGGTCTTCGAATGGAGGGGGGGGGGCTGAAAACACAATGTGTCACGTGATCCTTTGTAAATCGAGCACGGAAAGTGGTTTGAGACGAACCTGACTATCGCCATCGGCGGACACCATGCCTGACGGCAAAAGTTCTTGAGGAACTCGAACTTCATGCACGAGTTCCGAACCTGCCAATAGGTCTTCCGCCGAGAGCATCGCCGATTTAATCTCAGTTTTCATCTTGCACCGTAGCATTCACGGCTCGAAAAGCCACCTGTTCCATCACGAAATCATCTTCGGGAATTTGGTAGACCCAATTCGTGAGCTTCACATCGTGGAGCGTCAGAGTATTGCGCACATTTTCATCTGCGGGGTTCGACAGCAACAAAGTGATGTTGATTGCCGGTTGAACCCAACTTCCAGCGGGTTTGCTGTCGGCCCCCTCGCCCAACAACAGGCGCAACAAGGCGCCGTTGATATAGGCACGACCGATGGTTCCGGAAATATTGATATTCCCGGGTCTCAATTGGGCAGCATAACGCTGTCCTATTTCGTGGTAGGCCCGCAGATCGGCAGAAACCTCGACCTTGACGTTTTGAACACGACCGACCGAAATTAAATCATTGTCATTGAGAATAGCTTCCGCCTTCTCGCCTTCGGCTCCGGTGGGAACGGAAAGTGTGATTGATCCGTCCGCTCCGGTATAAACACTGGTATTTGCCATTGCTTTTGCTCCTATTCAAGTACGATGGTTGCTGCTATGAACTCAATGCTGAAAGTGGGTCGAAGCACCAGATTCACCAAGGCTCGCCCCGCGATTTCATCATCTCGACTGGCTGTGACTTCTAGGCCGTAACCGGTGAGTGCTTCATCGGAAACCATGGTGTCCAAGAATCCCTGGATCGCCCCATGAAGCGCCTTGCGGACTCGCTCGTTATTCAGTTTCCCGATAAAGGGTCCACCCGCTTTGCGGACACCAGCCTTGGCAAAATCAACGATCCGGCGTGTCGTGATCTGCTTAAAGGCACCGTTGTCCTTCATTTCGGTGGTAATGCCTCGGACCACGCGGATCCCCGAACGATCTTCCAGAACCAGGACACCATTGCTGATGAGGTCTTTGGTTTCATCGTAGGAAAACTTTTGAACCAATTTGCCTACGCCAGACAAAACCTTGTTGGTTGGACTGGCCTGAGGGACCAAGGTACTCAAAAGACCTGCCACACAAGCCGCCGTATAATTGCCTTTAAGATTGACGTCCTTGGTCGTCACTTTTTGCTGGGCATCTTCAAGGGTTTTGAGTAAAATCAATTTTGGTCCAAAAACTTTATAGGCTAATGGTTTGATAAAGGTACTTGAAGCTAATTTTGAAGCTATATTGAAAGGACGAAACTTATTTGTTAGATAAAAGTAAGAATAATAGTTTTGCCTTTAAATAATCTATATGATAAGAATTGTTGCAAATGTTTTGCACGGTATTTTACAGTTAATTACGGTATTTTACATATTTCTAAATTTTGTTCTTAAAATGCTAATACGGTTTTAAAATCTATTTGTTTTTTTTTATCTTTTTTGTTTTTTTTATTTTTTTTTGTTTTTTTTATATTTTTTTTGGTTTTTTAATTTTTTTAGTTTTTTAGTTTTCTTTCTTTCTTTTTTCTTTTTTTGGTTAGTTTTTTCTTTTTCGTTTTTGTTATTTTAGGTATTTTACACGGTATTTTACAGTTGGGCTATATAGAATAGATACATTCAATTTGATTAAAAAGAGTTAAGGGAACAGTTTCGCTTGAAAACTGCGTAGGACAAAGATTTTTGTCTAAGTTTTACAGAATATTTAAAGTTTTTGTTTTAAAGGTTTTTACACGCTATTTTACAGTTATAAAGAGTGGATACACTTTGGCTATTGAAAAAAAGAAAAAAATGTTTGCATCGAAAACTTCATAGGTGGTGGCGTAATTGCTATGAGGGAGGGGAAAACTACCAGATCCTAGTTCCCTGCCCCCAGTTGAAATTAAGTGTCTTAAAAAAATCTTGTCAAAATTAATATAGGAAATAATTCAAGTATCCACAGAAACAGATTAATTTTCTTTAGTATTTTCCTTTATGGCACTGTGGCTCATTTTTCACACTCATTTTCACTTAACCTTGGAAAATTGGTTCCAACTTTGCCTCCCTTCCTCCCTGTCAAGAATTTTGACGAAATTACGCCACTGTTTCTAGGATAAAGTATAATATATACAACACTTGTTATACTATCTGGTCTATGAATCGGATTTTCTGAGTTACAACGGTCTGGACTGTATACTAGGGTGGGATAACTTGTCGATATAATTCTGAATACTTGAAAAGATTTTTAAGTGCTGAACGTATTTCCAGTTCCATCCCCTCTTTAATCCTTTTCAACCGTTCTTTGATATTTTGAGTCAACTCCGAGCTACTTCCCGAAAGATTACTCGACAAGAACCAAAATCTGATTTGAACGTTCAAACTTTTCTTCCAACAATCTTCTTCTTTCCAATAATCTTTTCAGTCGTCACTAAAGAAAAGGCACTCATCTGTTCTAAATACCTTGTATCCCAAGGCTTCACAGTGTGTAAACTTACCAGCTCGGCATTGATACCGTGTTGTAACAAGGTTTCTCGCACTTGCTTCCCAATATGCAATGCGGTGCCTGTACATAGCAAGGCAACGCTTTCTCCACTAGCCAACACATTGGCCTTTCCGATTTCAAGTGCAGGCACTCTATCATAATTTAGTGGCTCATTTTTCTTTCCAATTCGAAAATAAACCGGTCCTGAGACCGACGACAGTTGCCCCATCAGCGCCTCCAATTCCAATGAATCTGCAGGACAAAGTACCGTCATGTTAGGAAGCACTCGCATAAGTGCAATGTCTTCAAAAGAGTGATGTGTAGGACCCAAATTCGCATAAGATAGGCCTGACCCTGTCCCAACGATCACGACGGGTACATTGTCGTAGGCCAAATCGATTTTTATCTGTTCAAAATTTCTGGCGGTCGTAAAAGGGGTAATAGTGTAAATAAAAGGACGAAATCCCATTTTAACCATACCGGATGCCATAGTAGCCATGTTCGCTTCCGCTATTCCGGCGTTGATAGCTCTTTGCGGTGCCACTTTCTTTAAATTGTCAAATAACCGGTTTCCGATATCGGCATACAGCAAACAAATGTCTTCCTGGTGCTGTGCTAATTCTGTTAAACACTGAGCAAATTTGTTTCTCATCGTTCTATCAATCCTAACTCTTGTTTAACTACATCGACTTCTTCTTCTGTGGGAATTCGGTAGTGCCAATTATTATCGTCCGCCATAAATGAAACGCCTGCACCTTTTACTGTATCGGCTATAATTGCCCGAGGTTTGTTGGGATGTCGTTTATCTTTTGCTAAAGCCTGCTTCAATTCCTGGACATCATGGCCATCTACTCGTTGCGCATCCCAACCAAAAGCCCGCCATTTATCCTGCATGTCTTCCAACGCCATGATGTCACAGCTTCTGCCCGTGCCTTGAAGCTTATTGAAATCGACAATGACGGTTAAATTATTTAAATGATGAGCCGGAGCGAACATGGCCGCTTCCCAATTCGTCCCCTCATTCAACTCACCGTCTCCTACTAGCACATAGAAATCCTGAGGCAGTTGTTTTATTTTCGCCGCCTTCGCCATGCCAGTCGCCAATCCCAAGGCATGTCCCAATGAGCCGGAAATATTTTCTACTCCACTAGGTGAATACTTACCGGGGTGGGGGAAGGTGGACGCCGTCGCCGTCGACGTCGAGCACGTCGAGGTCGTCGGCTGCGATGTCTCGGTCGCAGCGGCGAAGGTGGCCGAGCGCAACGGTCCCGCTGCCGACTACTGGTTCCTGCGCGCCCGCGGCAAGCTCTCGGCCTTCCTGCGCGCGCCCGGCTGGACGCTGGGGCGGCTCGACGACAGCGGCACTCGCGACATCGCCCTGATGCGCGAGGCGGTGGCGCATCACCGGCAGAACCGGCTGGACCGCGCGCTGAAGTCCATTGATGCAGCACTTGCCGCGCGGCCGGGGGATGCCTTCTACCACGATCTGAAGGGCCAGATCCTGATGGAGAACCGCCGCTGGCAGGCCGCGGCCAATGCCTATGGCCAGGCCGCCCGGCTGGCGCCGCGCGATCCGCTGATCCTCACAGGTCTGGGCCGGGTGCAGCTTGCCGCGGGCAACCCTGCGGCGGCGCTGAAGACGCTGGAGCGCGCCCGCGCCGACGGTCGGCTGTGGGTGGCGCTCGACGACCGGGCCGCCCCGATCGGCTTCGCGATCGGCGAGCTCTCCCCCGACGGAGCCCACCTCTCGGAGGTCGACGTCCACCCCGATCGGGGCCGGCAGGGGGTCGGTCGGGCGCTGGTCGAGACCGTCTGCGCCTGGGCGGAGGAGCGCGGCTGCGCCCGGATCACGCTCACCACCGATCGTCACGTCCCCTGGAACGGGCCGTGGTACGCCCGGCTCGGCTTCCGCGAGCTACCCGAGGGCGAGCGTTCGACCTTCCTGCGCTCGCGGATGGCGGCCGAGGCCGCCGCGGGCCTCGAGCCGGCGCGACGGATCGCCATGGAGCGCCGCCTGAGCCCGCGCGACGGTGCCTAGGGCAGCAGCGTCAGCCGATGCCGGGCGGCCGCCTCGACCGCCGTCTCCGACCAGAGCAGCGGCCGGTAGCGGCCGGCGACGAACTCGGCCGCCAGGTCGTCGTAGTGCTCCGACCCCCAGCGTCCGCTCTGTCCGGGCGGCGCGGCGAAGTGCGAGCGGTCCCAGTCGTCGAGGTCGATCACCTGCCGGTAGGCCGGGCCGGAGCGGAACTCGAACGGATCGGTCGGGTCGTAGCCGGCGTTGTCGACCGTGTACCGGCTGCCGGCGGCGGCGAACGGCCCGACGTCGAGGCGGTCCCGCAGGCGCGCCTGTAGCCAGCCGTCGCCCAGGCCGGCGGGGTGGCGGAAAGTGAGCGTGTGCAGCTAGTGAAGGTAAAAAGGAAGGGTGCTCAAACATAGGATGGCTGTGCTTAACTTTTTGACTTTTTTTTTTCCTTATTGGCTCTTTTTCTTGAAGATTGGCTTTTATTCTCAATTACTTTGGAAGGTTAGTTTTCAGTTCTATATATTTTGTGCATTGAAGACGACTTGACAGCAATCCCTGCTGAAATACCTGCTTTGTCTTGTTGTTATTCACAAGCTGAAAATTATCCTCTTTGCTGCTCTGTGCTTATGTTTCTCCATTTGTTTTAATATTATTTTGTTTTTATCCTTTTTTTATATCAGGTATAGCCAGTGTAGTCTTAGAACTTATCTTGGGCTTGATTGTAGCCTACTTGAAGGACTTTTAAGCCGAATCGCACACATAGCAATTTATGCAGCTGGAGAAAGACACTTCATGTGGATAAAATAACTCTGCGGATTCTCCTGTTAGGGTCATTAGAGATCCGAAGTATTTGAACTGTTGGACATCCTTGATTTGGATTCCATTCAAGGTGATTGCTGTGAGGTCCAAGCAGGTACGCATATTCTTGGTTTTCTCAAGGCTGATATGGAAGCCGGTTGATAGAGCCCTCTTGGTGGCGTCATTGAGCATTGACTGTGCCTATGCGATAGTTGGGGCCAGAATGTCAACATCATAAGTATAATATAGGTCTGTGACTGAGAAAGAAGAGTTTACTGCAATACCCTGATACTTATTGAGAACTTTCAGAATCTAGTCAATAATAGAATTGAACAATACTGGTAAAAGGACGCAACCATGGTGAACATCTTCTTTGATCAGAAATAGGTGCAAAGGTTCACCATTTGCTCTGATTCTTGCCTTCATTCTAATATAGTACGCTTCCAGTAATCTAATTATTTTGTCAAGTTCTCCGTCCTCCTGCATAGGTTCCCAGATGGCGTCGCTTTGTACCGAGTCAGATACCATGATAAAATCTATGAATATCTGAATTGTTTCTTGCTTATGTTTGAAGTGGTGTTTGAGAATCTGCTGTAGACTAAAAATCTAGTCACAGCATCCCGTGCCTGTCCTGAAACCTGCTTGGTTAGGTCTTGTTCATAAATTTCTCATGTCTCTGAATCTATTCAACAAAATAATTGCGAATAGTTTTGCAGCAGTGGGAATCAGGGATATTCCTTGATAGTTTTTATATTTTGAATGGTCACCCTTTTTGAATCTTGAGATAATAGTTCATGTTTTCCACTCGTCCACAACTACTGTTACTGCAGTTGCAACACTCACTGAGACACTCAACCCATCAGACGTAGTAGCACTAGATCAATCTGTAACATTAACTGAAACACTTGATACTGCTGACACACTCAGCACTGTTGGTCAACTAACCACAACATTAACTGAGACACTTGACACTACTGATTCTGTAAACACTGCTGCTCAACTAGTTGCAACACTCACTGAGACACTCAACCCATCAGACGTAGTAGCACTTGACCAATCTGTAACACTCACTGAGACACTCAACCCATCTGACACCATAATTACAACCGGTCAACTAACCACAACATTAACTGAGACACTCAACCCATCTGACTCTGTAAGCACCATTGCACAGCTAACAACTACTCTATCTGAAACATTGATCCCATCAGATGCTGTATCAAACACTGCTACTGCACTAGTAACACTCACTGAAACACTCAACCCATCAGATACCGTAGCTACTACTGCTGCAGCAGTTGCAACATTAACTGAAACACTATCTCCATCTGATGCAATATCATTTGCTGGAATGTTTACCAGTACATTAACTGAAACACTGTCCCCATCTGATGCATTCACCTTTGCAGGAAGCATAAAGATTAGAATTCTTGATGGTCAGACACTAGAAGGCGGCTCAACATTTAGAATCACACCAAACCCATCTACTGGTACAGGCAACCTAGTTGTAACTGATAATGTAGGTGGTGATGTCAACGGAACAGCTGGTGAAATCAGAATCAACAACGTACCATTTGATGATTACAATGTTTTGATGACTACAGTCCCATCTGGATTTGTAGCTACAGTCAACCAGACTGTCTCATCTGTATGTTGTAACGATGCAAACCCATTGGTATTGTTTGCATTAACTGATGAGGCAACTGATTTGTCAATGGATCCTCCAACTGTAACTACAACTGCACCTTTGCTCAATTCTACCAGTATCTCTACACTGGAAGGATTCACTGCAACTGTTGTAAACGGTACGACTCAGACGACAATTAATGCAACCAACCAACTACCAGAGATTGTAACAGTAGGTGTCAACAACACCGGACAGATAGCAAACGCAATAGAATTACAATCCAACATCACATATGAGAACAACTGGCCTGCAAATGTCAATGGTTCAACTGTACAGGACGGATTAGACCTTCCAATCTACACATTGCCAGGTAACAGCTCCCTAACTACAATCATTCCAGTATCTGTATCTGAAAGAAAAGTTTTTTTTTATTATATTGTTAATTTTCATGATTGTCTTTTTATATCATCATGTTGACCTTTATCTGTATTTTTTTATATTCTTTATTGGTCTGCGCTAAGGATGGTTGAGTGGAGGTGTCGACGGAAATAAATGTATTGTTCCCTCTTTTTTCACTGGCTGGGATTTTCCTCGTTTTCTTTTCTCTGTTGTGTTTTTACGTCTTATCAAACTATATTCTCATAATGAAAGGGAAGCTGTCAAATCCACAGCATTTACATTAAATCCTTAGTCCAATATGTTCTTCCGATTAATGTGAGGTAAGAGAATAGACCCCTTCCATGTTGATTTGATGGTCATCTCATATAAATCTGAAAATTTGGGGCTAAAACTGTTTATTTTTTGTCGTTGTTGTCATTGCCGTTCACGCAATGACAGGCGAGCTGTCATTGCCTTAGCACACACATTGCACGCTCAGTCCAAGTGTTTTCCTCCGAATAATGTATGGCTTGTTGGGTATACCTCTCCATGTACATTCGACGAGCATCCAATGTATAGTTTAAAAAAAACATTTTTGGGAGAATGGGGTTTGGGTGGTTATGAGGAGCCCTCTTCCCCCCATAAAAGTTTACTTACCTCCTTCTGACAGTTACTAAACCGATTTCACTTAGTTAAACCGATGACAGTTGATTAAACTGATTTTGGGCCATGCCCCACCTAGGGATTTTTAAAATCCTGACCCCCCCTCCTAGATATTTAAATTTAGTTTTTGACAATTTTATGAGTATTAACCGGAAGGAAGCTTAAAAGGCCTTTAACATGTCATTTCTTTTTTCGGGCTGTCCTATAGGCATATTTTATTCTGATGAAAAATATTGTCTGTATACAACACCTTTTTGTACACTTTAGCCTATTACATCATTGCAACACTATTGTGCAACTTTTTTGTTCCTTAAGTGCATATGAATGTGACGTCATTTACGTGAAAACTATTTTTTCTTTCTTCGAAATTAAGGCACTAAAGTATTGTCCGCCAAAGGGTGCGTGTCCTGTCCGTGAGCTATCAAAATATTGCCATGCCACACCGGTAAGGCCTGTCTCCCTCGTTGGGAATCACGAATCTAGAGGGTCTTTTATTTGGGGAGGGAAAAAACTTTTTCCATGTTGGGGGAGACGGGTTTCCGGCATTATTGAAAAAAAGGACCGGAAAGTAAATAGAATAAAAGTTTTTTCAACTGAAAGTAAGCCATCATGGTAACCCCCATTTGCGATCGAAATTGGAACACAGCTTTCATCAACCAATAGCCGGCGATCGGCATTGGAAGCAGAGCACACACTACTACGAGAATAAACACGTATCCGACCCAGTCATAGTACGCACGTTCTTTGTCGGATCTCGTCGTCAGGAAACGATAGGCCGCGTATGCCACAACTACCGCACCACCCGACATGATATCAGCTAAAAAACGATGAGTATTCAGCGGATTCCATAGAGGCGAATGCAACAAATGCCAAATATTTCCTAAGAACCGACCATCCGCATCTACACCAGCAGGGGCCATCATGAATGATGCCCACGCATTAGCTGAAAGCAACAAGACCGCACCCATCGCATTCACAAGAATCCCGATGGACATATGTATCCACTTCTTTCCATGCGATGCGAGATACTCCCAACTATAGTAGTACAACAATAAGAGGAACGAGACTCCCACAAAAATTCCTGCGTACAGAGGCATCAGGCTTTTAAAGGTCGAGCCCATATAGCTCATGAACCCGGGATATAAAGTGAGAAATACCCCTAACATAATCGCTCCCAATAGAGCCGTAAAAGATAAAGAGACTACTGCCACCCGAATGATGTCATGAGCTAACCCATCATAACGACGAGCAGAATTGGGATCACGACGCGAGAGTCCTAAGAATTCTAGAAGCACGGCAAAAAATGGAAGGGCAAGCACAAATCCACCAAAGTAGGTATGCTGTTGAGTGACCACCCAAACCAATACACGATTATTGACGAACTGGATATCAGGGTAGGTTGATTGGACTTCACGAGCCGAAGGACCGACAG
Source organism: Alatinidae sp. Z8VKAUB7J3 (assembly GCA_010016025.2). Lineage (NCBI taxonomy): Eukaryota > Metazoa > Cnidaria > Cubozoa > Carybdeida > Alatinidae > Alatinidae sp. Z8VKAUB7J3. The sequence continues at coordinate 102,099,069 of JAAAKM020073195.1, forward strand.
GGGTACCCTCCGTTTGGTAATAAATATCCTCTGAATTTGAAACAGAATAAGAAGTTTCAGCGTAGGCAACGTTGCCATTGTCAATGATTGCTCCCCAACCACAGAGAACCACTAGACACATGAAAACAACTTTACACACGCACGACCACACGAGATTACTCATCCTACTTTTTCTGGCTGTGTCGAAGAAGCCACCACAGAAGTTGGAGACTGGTTATTGGACATGATGCCCGTCTTATTTAAAATCCCCATAACAAAGGGGCAACTTTGGATATTCTCAGGAATTCCTTGTTGTGTTTCGGATTCAAGAAGCTTACACCGACCGAGGTAAAAGCAATACCCCGTCATGAGAGCCGCAGTCGTTCCTGCCATAAAAACTTGAGCAATACCCTGTCCTTGCTTGCTTGTCGATCTTCTGAATCGCATCGGTCAAGGTCTCAAGTGCTTTTTCCAGATCGTCTGCTTGCGCATCCAGATAGACCTTGCGTTCGCTTTCTTGTTCGTATTCTTCTATTGCGGCCAGGTTGATCGGTCCGAGCCGCTGAATCCGTCGACCCAGACGCTCCAGCGACTCCGTCCAGGACGATTCGGTGGCTTCTTCAGGCAATTCGTCCTTAACCGTATTCAGTTCATGCCCTGTCGCGTCCAGCTGCTCCAGCAGGTTCGTCTCCTGCACCGCGAGCCCTTCACGTTCCACACGGACGCTTTCCAACCGCTCGCGCACTTTTTGCACGGCGTTCTCTTGTTCGGTCTTGGTCGTTTCTTTCTGCCGCGTCTGTGTCTCTGCTTCGGTCATCGCCTGGCGTATTTCGCCCAGATGCGCTTCCACCTCAACCCGCTCGGCAAGTTTGCGCTCCAGGTCCCGCTCCAGATCAGGCAGCGGCGAGCGACTCTCTTCGATACCACGCTTGAGCGTGTGATGTTGCTGCTCCAGACTGTCTTTCTGTTTGAGCAACCTGTCACGCGCGGTTTGACTGGCAGACAGTCGTGACTGTAAGCCTTCCTTCTGTACATTGCGCTCGTGATATTTTTCCCGGCTCTCCCGAGCCGCAGTGCGTACAGAAGCTAACTCGGCGTCTATCGCCGTCTTGGCGTCTGTGAGGTGTTGACGACGTTCGTCCTGACCTTCGCGATTACCCTCAATTTGGGCAAGGCTCTGACGCGCCGCTTCCAGATGCTGCTCTTCGGCTTGGATTTGATCGGCCAGATCTGCACGTTCTTTTTCAATCTGCAACTTGCGTGATTCAGCCTCTTCAACCTTAACCTGGGTCACCCCGTGATCGGTACGCAGTTGACCCAGGCGACCGCTCAGTTGATTGGCGCGCTGCTGCAGCTCCTCGCGGCGTCCTTCAAGATGCTCAACGTTTGTGCGTCCCGCGCGAACATGTGTCTGCATTTCCGCCAGATTGTGTTCCGCTTCCTCTACTCGCAGCGTCAGGGTTTCGATCTGCTGACCGCGTTCGATGATCCCACTTTGTTCATCTGCGCTGTGCAGAACACGCATCCAGTCGGCCCCGATCCAAACGCCATCACGCGTGATGATGCTCTCGCCCGCATTGAGGTGCCGGCGATTTTCGAGTGCGGTTGTAGCGGAATCAGCAGCGTAAACGCCACTCAACAGGGAGCCGGTGCCGAGTTTTGGGTTCCATTTCGAAGTCATTCCTAGAGTTAAAAGCTGTCTTCCTCAGCAGTACGACTTCATTAGAAGAACAAACCAATAAGCGGAGGGATAGTTGAACTCTTAATATTTAAAAACACTGTGCTTTTTCAGAGATCAAAGGGCCAGAATTTAAAATAAAAACGGATATGACTTGAGGTGAAACGAAGCAATTCAGTTAAACAAAGCATAACTGTTGCATCTCCCCAGGGAGTTAGTAGATCGAAATGACATAACCCTTATTTGATAGACCTTCTTTGTAGGATTTAAAACCTGAGGAGAGCCTGGTTTTCAGACGATAATGACAGTTGAAACCCGCTGTGTAACAAGGAAGATTTAAGCACCAGTTAAAGGGATGCTATCCTTAAGAACCGTCCTAGCCGAGTGGTAAGCGTTCTAAACTTAAAATTCTAAGGTCAAGGGTTCGATTCCTCGAACTAGGAGATTGGTATCTGCGCAAATAAAATGTGAAAAAGTTTTTTATGTTTTTAAAGTAAAGGAAAGCGTCCTGAAATATTTTTGTTGTTCATAATGAGTTTCTTTGACACTATATATAAAAATGTAGTAGCTTTATTTAGCTGGTGGCAACAAGTTTTACAGAAAACAGTCATAAAAGACTCGTGTCCGCTTCCTTTGATATTATAAGAAATTGTATACCAATATCCTTTCGTTTCGAACATTTTTAAGTCAATATTTATTTCTTTACCTTTCATTTATTAGGCTATTATTTTCTAATTTCCTCACATCTTCATTGATACAGAGCTGCTGTCTAGATGCTAAGGTCACCAAACGAATTTCACTACCATGTTTCCATTTTTTCACTTCGCTAACAAATTGACTTAACTGAGAATGCGTCCTTGATGCAAATAATATTTTCATTCCTCCACCAACATCTTCAGCGTTTTCATCATCAGAATCATCATGTCCATAAGAATCCAGTATATCTTCGTCATCTTCTATCACTGTTTTATAGTTTATTTGTGGATGAAATTTAGACCTCTTTGTGTCATCCTGGTAAAAAATACGAAAAATGGTTCATGTAATTGTTAAAAAAATCTATGAAATAAACTTATAAAAAAACTTAACCGGTTTTTTGTAACATCTCTGGTCCGTATCAAGACATTTATAAGCTCAGTTCTAAAACATGCAAACTCTTTTCCTTCCTAGACAGTGATAATTAGATTTTATATCAAAATATTTTGTCTAAGGTCAAAGAATGCCTTTTCAGCTGATTCAGAAACGGTAACTATTATTTCGATTGATCTAATAGTAAATGTTACTTAGAAAATTGAAACACAGGAGTTTTTAAGAAGAGCCTATAGCTTCTCAGAAATAGTGCCAGATCGAAATGAAATTTCGGTCTGTTTTAAATAGTTATTAAATAATTCCACAGATACCACAATATTATGTGGTATCTGTCGTATTAATACCACACATATGCTTTAAATATCATTGCTACTTCGACAATAACAAAACGATAAGCACTAAGACAAGGCTCAAGTGACCAGAGCAAAAGTTAACCGGTTCGTTAATGCTGCAATCAAGTGGGTTTAACTTCCTTCTTCTAAAACAGATATTTGTTTTCACAAATTTAAATAAATTTAATAGATTTAACATTTAGAAATTCTGACAACAAAGAGAAAGCTGCACACATCTGACTTGCTCCACTAGTAATTGGAAATCTAAAGAATGAAATTGTGATCACGAGGATTATATCATAAGAATTTTTTGTTATAGTAATTTCAAATAGATAAATATCAATATCGGTCTGACTTTGCCGGAAAATTAGGAGATAGCTCATTGGCTTGCAGCATCTGAAAAGCTATATATATTGTCCGAGTTTCAGAGGGCACATTGCCCAATGGCACCACATTTGTCTCTTAACATGAAGTTTCACGCTCCATACCAATTGGAGAGACGCTTATACACTATTGCAATATTGCTTGCAAGTATAGTTGGGAGTGGTAAACTCAGTGGATTTCCTTTCCTTGGGGAAGGGGTTCGGAAACCCCTCAAAGGTGTATTTTTTAGGGCCAAATTCTCGCGAGCGGTCCTTCCTATCAATACGGACAGAGGATTTACCTTCAAGTATCTCCTCAGTTGGAGGAATATATTTGGAGTATGCATGAGACTAGGCTATAGAAGGGGATTTCGCTTTGCTCCCCAACTATTGTAAAGTATTTGTATTGTGGACTTATTGTCCATAGATCTCCTCACCCTCAAACTCCTTTTTCAAATCGTTTTCCAGGTAAAACGGTTATTTCTGGTACTCATAGGAGTGAACATAAGAATAATTAACGACGTTACCATTTCCCTAGGTTGTTATTAAGTAATGCTGAACGCCTTAATTTTGAGAAGCCTATTGAGCTTGAAATTAAGGTGAATGAGCTAGCATCAGATTTAATTTGTATAACTGAGGTGCAGTCCAAAAACCTGGATGATTTACAGCCAAGTTCATAAGAAAAGGGAAACTTTTTAGTATCTCTCTCAATTTATCTTTTTTTCTAAGCAAACTTGTTTTGGAGCAGGGTCAACAATAGACCTTTCTTCTCTTCCACCATTATCTTCATATCTGTTTCCTCCATTTTGTCCCTCAGATCTTGTTGCTACAGCATCAATGACACACATATGGAAGATGATTACTCATCAAAAGATGAAATAAATCAGTAAAGAGTTTTCTCCTGTTCTTTAAAGTCGTTGGCCTTATCAGAAGACTCAAATGTCCCTTCAACATCCCCCCAGTCAATATTAGGCTTATCACTATCATCACTACTTAAATATTCTTTTTCATATTCTTCATCAGCGATGTCTTTCAAATGTGCCATAGCTCAGGCCCTTCCTTTTCTTGTGTTCTTTGATCAAGGATTTAAAGAGGAATATGGGGATACATTGTTTATTTATTTAGATGGTTTCAGGAGGGGATCTAGCTGTATGTTGCTCTTCATTGGAAGAAGGCCAATCAGTAGTTGAATTTGATATCTAATTTATACTTGCCAGTGCCCTGATCAATTAGAATTATATTAGCTGTTCAAGGGTTATTAGAGCTAAATAGGATAGACGTAGTTCCCTAAGCACATTTCAATTGTTTTTTTGTTTTTTTACCAGATACATGAAGAAATGGTAAATGTTAGTGAACTGGTTCATAATATTGTCCACTTTAGTTTTCTAGATATGAATACTGATTACTAATATATTTGTATACAGGCAAGCATTCTCTGTTCCAAGGTATCAGGAGCATTATAGCCATTTGTGCAAAGTGGGTGGTAAGTGGTTTAAACCATAATCCCTGTATTACATACTCATTCAGATTCTTCTATTGTTGCAGTAGTGAAACAAATCATCCCTTGATTAACTCACATGGGGTTCTAGGGGCGATTTTAATAAATCCTTTTTCTTTTTAAAGTAAACTATCTTTAGAGGCCCTTTGCCTTGTTTGTACACAATCATTTAAAAAAATGATTCTAGGTTGTGATGTTGTCCTCCTGTATTTCCTAACTCAACAGCTATGTAGCTAGCTGTGTATAATGGCTGTACAAGTCTTCTGTACCCACCTGCTAGTATAGACAGGATTTTACCAAAGGGTTTAAGCAAGCCTACTTTGAGAAAAGGCTTCATAATATCATATATGCTTTAATATTTCCAAGTTTCTTTTGCTCTGGTAAAGAGGGTTGGGTCTCTAAAATTTTACCATTCGTCTATCTAACAGAAGCGAACGTTGTCTCTGAACAAACTAGACTTTCTGTTGTCTGGAGGCAATTCGACCTCCATACGAAAACCAAAAGTTTGAAGCTTAGTCGAAATCGCTGTTAGAAATAGGACTTTTGGTAATAATCAAAATATCTTTGAATAGCTCAGTATGAAAAGACATTAAATTGCGCAAAGAGCAAAACACCGGTAATTGCAAAAATATTTGATTGTTTTTAACAAGGGATTACAGCAATTCAAAAACTTTAAACAAAAACCAAAAGGTTGAAGCTTAGAAGAAATAAAAACGATCTAGAGAGGTCAGAAGTCTGAGAAAATTTATAAATGGCCTGTTTGGTTTTTGCAAATGGCGTCATGTGGTAAAAATTGCAATGACGTCATGACACTTGTCAGACATATGTGGAAAAATTGAAGATTTTCATGTATGGGGAAGTTTACATCAAATTGCTTAAAGAACAAAAAATAGATTTTGACAAGAGATTACAACAACTCAAGAGCCTTAAAAAAGAAAACAGCTTAGTAGCTACTGCAAGCTTAGTAGCTTGCAGCTTGAAGCTTAGTAGAAATCGTTGGTAAAATATCTTTGAATAGCCTTACTATGAGAAGAAATTAAATTGCGTAAAGAGCAAAAAACTGGTAATTACAAAAATATTTGTATAGGCTTTAACAAGGGACTACAACAATCCAAAAAGCTTAAAAAGAAAACCAAAAGTTGGAAGCTTACTAGAGATTATTTTATGAAAAAACATCATCGAATTTCTTTTCTTATAAGTAATATTTTAAGGTTTTATTGGCTATTTATTTTTCAATGTGGGACGTGATTGCTTCTTACTAGGTTGCTAGCTACCGCTGTAACCCGTATTTAATTACAAAAAGTTCTTAACCCCATCAATTTCCCTTAAAATGTTCCTTTTTTTATAAGTATAAGCTATGTCTTTTTAAGACATGGAAAAAAAGTTGAAATAATTTTTATGTTCAGTTCAGAATCGCTAAGGTTATTATGTTAGCTGTAGAAATATTTACGGTACCCGAGCAATAATTTAAATGTTTTAATTAAACTATTTAATTAATTTAAATAGTTTTAATTAAAACTAGAAAATGACTGAAAAGTATGAAGTTAGTTTGTTTTTTTGTTAGATAAAATCCATTTGCTACGTGATTAAGCTTACAGGTTGGAACACAACCAGTTATATAATATTTTCGTTGTCATGTGTTTTCTAACTGCGTGTGTCTTTGCTCATCATTTTCATTTTTCACTTGTTCAGATTCTCGGTGTCGCATGTCTTCTAACCGTATGTGTCTTTGCTCTTCATTTTCATTTTCGACTTGCTCAGATTTTCATTATTTCATTAAGATCATCATCATGCAGGTGTCTTCAAATCATCATGTAGATGATTCCAGATTTCAGATTTTCATGCTCAAATTGGTCATGAAAATTAATAATATATTTCAAATATGATGGCTTGTACCATCAGTTTTGATGAATTTGGTGAATCTTCTGGTTTTTTTTACTCGATTGTAAATTGATTGATTGATTCATTGGAATTGACTGTTGGTTTTTCAATCGAAGTTCTTGACTTGAATTGCTTACTCTAATCCAAGTTCTTTCATTGCAATTTTCTGCTTCTTTATTAAAGTTGTATCGTCAAAATCAAGGAAGAAGATGAATAATCCATAAAACTTTGCCATAAAAAAACAAAATTTACTTGTAAAAATACTGCTGCTACTAAAAACTCGCCGCAGCACCAAGCCGTCTGAGGCCAATACAACTGCGCAGTCTCCTCCTCCATCCCAATTTATCCAAAGCCTCCCTCTTTACACCCTCCCGTGAAGTTCCCATTTTCTTTAAATCTTTCCTTATGACATCCTTCAGCCCCAACTGCGGACGATCTGCTTTCCGTTTAGCCCTAGACGGTTGGCTGAAAAGGGCAATCTTGGGTAATTTGTCATCCTTCGTCTGCAGAACGTCCTCCTAGGCTCCTAGATAGATAAAGGCTGGCGTTTTGAGGGCACTTTAATATTGTTTGGACCTTTATTCCTCAGAAAGATAACCTGACGTTGCCTCCCTCCACCTGCTACGGTCAGCAGCTCAGGCCTTCGCTCTTGTATGCTTTTTATCGTGACAACACATATCCGTTGTTATATTTATCTCTTTTTTGTGCTTTTTTTTGTTCTGTATTCTTAGAATTTGTATAGTTCAAGCACGTTCTTATAACTCAAAACCGATTTTGTATAAATTTCATGGTTCTGGTTTGGTTATTTTACGCTATTTTTTTTGTTGAGCAAACTTTGTGGGCTTTTTGTTGCCGTTTTCCCGTTGCTCGAACTGCTGACTCTTGTAAATATATCCTGGCACCCGGCACCTCTTCTCACATCTTTGTAATCTTGAGGTCGAATATTTTTTTTTCTGGTTTGGCTTTTTCATTTGTGCAATTACTCAAGTAATTGACTCACTTGACTCATTTATACTCATATAATTACTCATCTATAATTACTCATGAGTAATCGCAATTACTCATTTTAATTCCGTTGCGGTAATATTACGTTCAGTAACAGTGATTAAATGGCTCAAGTTTCCGTATATCATTTCAGAATGTTTATGAAATATGGTACTTGAAAAGGAAAAAATTTAAATGAAAACATTTTGGACCTCAAAGGTTTTAAATGGAAACTATGTGACGAATACCTAAAATATTTATATTAGAAACATGTTTTTCCAAAATTGTATTGTTTGCTCTTTTATTACAGAGAACAGTTACAAAATGTAACTAAAGAAAGACTGCCAAATGTTAATGATATTCCAAAAACACAATTAGGATATCTATAAATATGGCAAAAATATTAACTTTTTCCACGGATTCTAAATGCATGTATTAAATCTCTAACTATACCATTTGAAAGCTATTAGCCGGTGAAAATTTAAACTGAGAGTTAGGGACAATTTTAAAACTTAAGACAAACAGAAAATAATCTGTAGATTAAAGGAGGCTTTACTCGTCTCTACACCTCGCTCTTTCTGCTAAAAGTTTAGCTTTCTAAAAAGTTTTAAGAACGAATACTGAAACACAAAATCCTTTGAATTGGAACAAGAACCTTATTTCAAGCACAAAAGACTTTACTGTAATGATTGAGGGATAGAGATGGGGGCAGCCCACCTCTTATAAGAAATAATTTTTGTTCCTTGCTAGTTTTAATGCTACTCCTTATTTTCAGTTGAAAAAACTTTGCTTTTTATTTTTGAATTATTTTTCAAGTCCTACCACGAATTACAACTCTCCCCCCCCCACCCTTCTCCGAAGACGTATCTGAAAAACATCCCACATAAAAACCTTTACTATTATCAGAAATCCTTTTAGGTTTCCAAATATGATTTGGCGAACAAAAATAAAAACAAATCGAATTAACGAGTTCATTATAAATGTAGCATAGATAAGTTTTACCAGTATCATAGATAGGGCAATAACGTTGCCACAGCAAAGAGCGATCAGGGCAAAATGTATTTTTTTTATTTATTTTTGTTTTTTAGACCAGGGAACTTTCTAAACAAGTAGTAGTAACTTTGAAATGGGCTCATTCGATTGAAAATTAAAATTGAAAGTTCTAGTCCTATTTTTAGATTTTGTGAGTGATCGGAGAGCAACCATTCCCCCCCCTCTCCGACTTGTAAGTAATAATCGGCTGTAAGGCTACAATAATCTTTAGCAATGAGGAGTTTGCAACTTCTGCGAGTTGGTGTACCTAGTATGTATTTAAGCATCCTTACAGATTAACAACTTCAGCGTTTAGTCGCAGCGAGGAAACAAAACCAAAGTGTTGCTCTCACAACACTTTATTCGGCGAAGCCGAGCAAAGGTTGCCGCAACAACTCACGTTGCCCATGCAACGTAGATCTAGTTATTGTTAATTGTATATATTATAATTTTGTGAATGTCAATTTTGACTTGTTGACGAATTTTTGTGTGTGTATGACAATAAAAACTAATAATCGGCTCTGTCCGTCGCATGTTTTTTAAATAAAATGAATTTGAATTTGGATTTTTGAACAATCAAAGTGCTGGATTTAGAATCCAATGTCCGAAGGGCGAGGGTTCGATTACTGGTTTTGCCAGTTATTTGGTTTGGGACGGGGGTCACTGGCGTGATTCTGTAGGCTTAGTCAGAGTCAACCCAGCTCTAAATGGGTACCTGGATAAATCTGGAAATGGGTACCTGCAGAAACCAAAGATTGGTATTGTGGCTTTTGTAATACCACCACTTCAGCTTTGGATCATATTTCTGCATTTAAGTTAGTTCAGACTATCCTTAGAAAACAGAAAAACACAGAATACCCTTTTTGGGTACAATAGTAAAAGGAGGGTATTGAGCATCATTCTTGAAAGCCGGACACAAGGTTTAGTACTGCAAAGCCGGCATTTTTCTTCAACAAACCCTTTCTTTGATAATGCACTTCTAAGTCCATCAAGTCAAAGAGTCGAGTAAATACGTTAAGAGGGATCATAGAATGACTTAAGCAGATAAAGCGGGTTTATAAAATAACCAGTCAATTCAAAGTAAGAGATCCTCATTTTTCCCTAGTCAATTTATCTTAGAATATAAGTTGACATTAAATCTCTGGCAATGCCTTTTTGTTGTAATTATATGCTTGCCTTAAAGATTATGACACAAGCTGGTCCGCTGCAAAGGGTTCAAGTGTGGCTTCAAAATGCATTCCTGTTTCAAATTTATTTTAAGTTCCTCGGGATCGAGACTCTTCCAAAGCATGAATGAAGTGCCAGATGCTTGTCTTTGATCATTCCTCGCCATTTTCGGTCAATAGTTACACTTTGAGACCAGTAAGGGTTAGCGATGGAGTGGAAACTACACTGGGAGGCCAGTGGATCTACTCAACGTTCGAGGGGACCTCGGTTGGTGAGGGCGCCGATGGGGGAGCAGCACCGTGTTCTTGCCTTTCTTCGAGCAAGTATTGGTAGAGCCCGGTTAGGCCTGCAGCCGCATGGTCGCAATGGCCGGGCTCGACGGAGCAATCGCAGAGCGTGATGGGATCTTTGCCCTTGGGAAGCGCGATTGAGATTCGGTAGACCCGATCACTATAGACCCGAGCCAGATACTGGTTCCCACTCCCGACCGGACGAATCTCAATGTTGCCCTTTTCGGCGAGCTCGGCGGCATGCGCGAGGGCTGCCGAAGAATGGGCTTTGAGGCCCTTGTCTGTTTGTTGGAGCTGCTGTTCGAGTTGTTGCGGTTTCACGCCGAGCCCGACTCTAATGGTTCCCCATTCGGAGGCAAGGCCCCCGCAGAAAAATGAGGGGCATCGAGCCGGTTTTTCTGGCTCGATGCCCCAAGACTGTCCGTTCGCGCAGAGGCCTGTCGCGAATGGGTGCTCGATTGGCTTACGGTTGCGGAATCGTGGCGAGCTGGACGGGTTTTGGTTGCGCCAGCAGGCGCTTGGATTCCTTCAGGATGAAGTCAATGTCCGTGAAGGGTTCGTAGCTGACATCTTGCCAGCGGACGTTTCCATCCGCGTCGATGAGGAAGGTGCCATGAAGGGGTGTGTTCTCAAAGTCGTCATGGGCACGGAACGTTTTGAACACATCGAGTTCTGCATTGGCGAGGAGGGGGAATGAGAGTTCACCCAAGAGTTCGCTCTTGGCGAGGGAGGCTTGGAGTTCGGGAAGCGCTTCGGTGCTGATCGCGGCCAGGGAAATGTCTTGTTCGGCAAACTCGTCGACCCGCGGATCGAGCAGGTTGAGTTGTTCCACGCAGTGGGCGCAGCCGTAACCAAGGTAGAATACGAGTAGTAGCGGTTTGCCCTTGAAGTCTTCGAGCGTGCGTTCTTCTCCTTTGGCAGTCGCGAGCTTGAAGTCTGGGGCCGTCCAGGGCTGCCAACGGAAAGGGCCGAGGCTGTCCAGGGTGGGCCGGTTGCCGACATCGGCCGGTGTTTGGTAGGGCCGTTGCCATTGCGAAGGGATGCCCAGGTCGGGTGCCAAGGCCGTGAGGCGTTGGAAGATCGGTACGTCCAGATCGACGAAACCCGAGATCCCCTGCAGCTCTTTGAAGGCCTGTGTGGCCTCTTCTAATTTACCGGCTTGGTGGAAGATCTCAATGGCGGTGGCGAGGACCTTATCAACGGACCGTCAATAAATATCTACGGATTTTGATTTCGTCAAGATACTGTTCAATGCTTCAATCATCGCCCAAAGACGAGCATAACTGTGACAAACGTGTCACAGTTGCTGCAAAACTTCACAGTGCCTTGTCACTAAAAGCACAGCCCCTTAAGTTTCTATATGATTCAATAAAAAAAAAAAAAAATTACAAAAACAAAGCCAAAGAAACGAGGGTGATTTTTACTCTGAGGAAAAAACCAGAACAAAACATAAAAGCAGACATTTCGGCAAGGAAGCCAGCCTCAGTGCTAAAAAAAAGCCCTTTGAAATGACCAATAACAAAGCGTGTGAAACACAGAATATAGATTTGGCATGAATTTGCTCTCTAGCGATTAACTTATTTTATCTAATGACCTGATTTTTATTAATACGGTCAAATAATCTTGGCTTAAAACGAGAAACAACATTACTGTATTCACTTTGTATTATGTTATCGTTAACTTGACTTATTGGAATATCCCAAGATGTTCTGTTTAAAGAAAAGTTTGTGCTTATGCATTAAAAAAAAAAAAAATAAAATAAAAATCAGTTGTGTCCCTAAAATATTGTGGTAGACCATTTAAAGTAGAAGTTAAAATTCACTCGTCAACAAGAAGTAAATGATCGAGATATTTAAATTCCAGGAGGACCAGAGTTAAAGTCAGACTCAGTATTCAAACTCCTTGTATTTATTTTCAGATTTTGGAGATTTATTTTTTAAAGCTTCTGTTCGTGTTGTCTTTCTCCCACCTGTTGACTGTTTCTATTAATATGAAACTTCCCACATGGACACATAACTCTGTAATGCAACTATGAAGCATAGGAGTCAGTTAAACCTTTCTACGAATTGAAATAAAGTCAATAGTTTAGTCCACTTTGGAAAGAAACAGAGAGAGTATATTGGCAAAAAAAATTTCAAGTTCTTTTTTTGTGACAAACTAGGATATATGGTAAAACGGTAATATTTTTGATTTTCACGGGTAGGAGCAACTGAAGAAAGGATGATGAACACGTTATTCTCAAGATTTGTATTTTTAATCTTCTATCTCTAATTTTCTCTGTAAGTTTAGTTAGGTAATCATTACGGAATAAAATAACTTAAAACAATTTATTTCAGAAGTATTTTTTTAACTCAACTGACAAAAGAGCTAACGACGCTTCTTTTCGAAGAAGGAGGGTTGTTTGACAAGAAATTCTAATAACTGATCGGATGTCTGCGATCGAGCGGCAGATCGATCCGCCGTCCTTCCCGTGCTGAAAGGTAGGCGGCCGCTACAAGTTCCAGCGAACGAATGCCATCCTGTGGAGACACGATGTCACCATCGCCGCCATTGAGTTTCTCCGCAAACGCGGCGAATTGTCCGGCATATCCCTCGGATCTGTTCGGCGTCGCAGCGACGACTTTGTCGACCTGATCCTGGTCGGCCGGCTCGCGGGCAATATAGCTCCAGGCATCAGCTCCCGGCGCATACGGGTTACGGCCGCTTTCCACCGTCAGTTTTTCGAAGACCAGTCGCAAGCGGGACGAATCACCAGCCGCTCCGAGTGTGATTGATGAGGTGACGAGCGCCCCGCTGGCCATCGTCAGGGCAATGGCCGCGCAATCCTCGGTTTCGATGTCGTTGACCCGGGTATCCAGGTGCGCCGAGACGGCGACAACTGGCCCCAAAATACTGGAAGCAAGATCATGGATGTGGATGGCGTGGCCGAGCACCGCGCCTCCGCGCTCGTGGGCCCAAGTGCCGCGCCAGGGCACGGCATAGTAGTCCGCGCGCCGATCCCAATGGGTTTCCAGCGTGGCGGCGAATGGCTTCCCGGTCAGGCCGGCCGCCTGCAGCTCCCGCAGCGCCTCAAGACCACGACCATAGCGGTACTGGAAAATCGGCATGAGCAAACACCCGGCCTCCGAGGCGGCTCTTGCCACGCGTTCGCCTTCGCTGACCGAACCCGCGAGCGGTTTCTCGCAAATGACGTGCTTGCCGGCGGCCAGTGCCTCGACCGCTACCGGGCCGTGCAGATGCGGAGGCAGGCAGATATCAACTATGGAGATTTCAGGGTCAGCGATCACCGCGGAGATATCGGTTGCCGACCGGCAAACCGGCACTTTCGCGGCAAGACTCCGCGCCCGCGTCTCGTCGAGATCGCAGACAACGGACACCTCGTAGTCATCGGGAAGCGCAAGGAAACCGTCCAGGTGTTTCTCACCGATGCCGGCGCCTAGGATGGCGACTCGCCATGGCTTCATGCGAGTGATCCAAGGCGCATGGCCACCGCTTGAGCCTGCAACGCGAGTTCCATCACCTTGAAACAAGGTGATGGAACTGCTGCTGCCTGCCCCAGAACTATTTAATTGTGTTATCGACTACATTATGACTCGGACCAAAAACCGCCTCCAGTTTGGGTTGCATTACGGTGATAGAGTACTTTCAGACGCTGGAGCGCGAGAACCAGCTCCGGCGGCGCCGCGCGCAGAGCGTCCAGCGCGGCGGCGTTGGCCGCCCCGTCCATCAACAGATCGCGCGGGCCAGAAATCTCATGGCCGGTCGCCTCCAGCGCGGCGATCATGCCGGCCAGTTTCTCACGCGCGAACCCCACATCGAAGGTGGGGCGCCCGAGCGGCAGAATGCCGATCCGCATGTCAGAAATCCCCGTATTCGCGCCGGAAGCTCGCATCGTCGGGCATGAACCGCGCGCCGCCCTCGCCATAGCATGGATGGCGGTCCCAGGGCGCTGCCATGGCCTCGGTCAAGGCGTTCAGCCCGGCCATGTAGGCGCGCGATTCGCCCTCCAGCCCCGCGCGGATCGCATCCCAGTCCGGGAACGCCCCGAAGGCGTCGAGCCAGATCGCCCGCCCGGCAAGGTATCCGGACGCGCCCGCCCGATAGGCATGGGCGAGCACATTGCGGAACTCCGGCTTGCCGGCCCCGGCCGACAGCATCACCCAGGGGCGCCCGGCCAGCCGGCCCATCTCGTTGAACAACCGCTGGATCTCGGCATCCTCTTCCTCGGGCACGCTTTTCGCCGCGACCGGGCTTTCAAGCTTGAAGACGTCGACGCCGTATTCCGGCTTCGCGAATTCCTCGACCGATTTCAGCACGTCGTCGGCGCGCTTGGTCTTCATCTCGACATATTCGGTGGTCTGTTCCGCATCGCTTGCAAGCGGATAGACCAGCAATTCGAACAGGAACGGAATGTCGTACCGCGCGCACGCTTCACCGATACGCTGCGTGAAATCCTTCTGTTTGGCGTTGACCGCACTGTCGGCGTCCGGACGATACCACGCCAGGACTTTCACCGCGTCACCGCCCATGCGCTTGATCTTTTCCACCGACCAGTCATCGATCTCGCTCGATATCCGGCCGCCTGACGTTTCTTCGAACAACGAGTCTTCCAGGGTGACGATCAACCCCTTGCTCGGCGGCAGCAAATGGATGCCGCGCGGGATTGCATAGTGCGGGTCAAGCAGCATTGCCGACGACTCGCCCCGCAGGGTTTCGGTCAGCAGCGCCTTGAATCCGGCCACATCGTCGTATGGCGCTTCCGCGGTCCCATGGTGTTTGGCGATCGGGTTCTTGATAGGCGGCCTCTGGTCGACAGCCGTCATTTTGAACAGCCCATTGTCATCGGCCATCCGCCGCATGCCCCAGAGCTTTCCGGCTGAAAGCTGATAAAAAAGCCAACTAGAACACTGATGCAAAAAGAAGGCATAGGTACAAACACGTGTATCTCAACTGACAACCAAACATGCCTTAAGGCTTTTCAGAACACAAAGATTCGACTAAGAAGTAAACCGGATTTCTATGCAGCCTTATATAGTCTAGCATCCAAAGAAACCTGAACACCCTGATGTGGGTCCCTAGACACTCTGTGATGGAAGGTACTGAGACAGCAGATGAAGCAACCAAGAAAGGAACATCACTGACCAATTTTGCAATAGAACCTTTCTTCCCCGTTTCGCAGAGCTACTGGAAAGCAGTAGTGAAGAGGTGGAGCATTGCAAGAAATTTCTGAATTAGCATATAAAGGTTGAATACAATGAAACGAAAGAAGTACTTCCAAAGTTTAACCCCATGCTGACTAAACTTATACTAAGAATGTCACAAGGGTGACTGAAGCCATAACGGGAATTGGGAATTTCTGGAAGCACCTTTCGAACAGGGATGGCTGATTCACCAAGGACAGGAATAAATCTTTATTATTATAATAATTCTACGCAAGCCGATAATCTTATTACAAGGAGTTGTCTATGGTTCGGACCTTTTTCCCCAGATGTTTCACTTTCTATTTTTAAAAGAATCCGAAGGTCTTAATTATCCAAGCGAAAAGTGTACTTACGTTTTATAAAGCCATCATCATCACCAGAGGCAAACATGTTTTCATTTATAGACTTTATGCAATAGATAGATGACCTAAAAATAAGAAAAATTTAATTTGAATTCAGTTGCTGTCAAGCTCTTCAACTGCAACATTGGATAAACAATGCAAAAGAAAAGTTTATAAGGAAATTTGACCTTTTGCTGTAAAAAAAATTGTGCAACAAGTTACTTACCGATATAATTTTCTTGAAACTTAAGAGTTGTCAAACTTTAAAATATCAATAGGCCTTCTCATATAACAGCATTGCTATGTTTTATTGTATCTTATTGAGCTCATCACAAGCGAGATAGACAAGTTGCCCTTTCTCAAAATAATGCTTTTAAATTCATCGTAGACACCAGAAAAATCCAATCACACCGAGGTGACGTTAATAAATAAATAATTAAAATGCATAATGAAAGGTTTATATTAAATACTAGCTGTTGGGGTGGCGCTTCGCGCCAACCCAACACCTAGTTGGTGGGGCGCTTCGCGCCCCCCAAGCCCCCCCGCGCGCGTAAGTCGTTACGCGCCATATTAGTAGAGGAAAAGGGCACTAGGTGTTCAGGAGGGTTACTGCCTTGGAGAGTGGCATCATAGAGATCTCCAATGCCATGTATCTTTGATACCAATAAATATATAAAAAAAAACCGGCTTATTATGTTGATTCCAAATATGTACAAATGATTAAGTTTAATGTTATCCATCAAAAGTCACGAGCCTGAGAAAGTATGTCTGATTTTCGAGAAAGTGGGGGAAACCCTCTAAAATGCAAGGAATCTTAATGAAAATCAAACCATCAGATTCAACATATCCAAAAATCCTATTGTAGAAGTTTCAGGCTCCCATCTGCAAAAATGTGGAATTTTGTATACATTTCAAGAAGAAAAAATCACTTATGTGTAGTTTTTTCTTGTTTTTTTTTCCAGGGTTGAACAAGTGCTCCAAGAATATCGAAAAAAGGCTCATTCGAACGGAAGATAAAAGTTCTAGTACCCTTTTTAGGCGGTCAAAAAGATTGAAGGGCAACTGGATCCTCTCCAACCCAACTTTTCTTAAAGTTCATTAGATCAAAATTCTGAGATAGCCATTTTGTTCAGCATAGTTAAAAAGCCCAGTAACTATGTCTTTAAGGATAACATAAGCCCCCACGCACCCTGGAAAAAAGTTTCTAATTCATGAAGTTCCCCCGTTGTTTATATATACTACTACTACCACTACTACTACTACTACTACTACTAACAACCCGCTGAAGAACCTAGCTGGCTGAGGCCAACCCAGCTACGCACGCTCCTCCTCTATCCCAATCTAAACAAAGCCCCCCTCTTTAAACCTTCCATGAAGTCCCCATTTCCCTTCCGTTTAGCCCTAGGCGGTTGGTCAAATAGGACAATCTAGGGTAATTCGTCATCTTTCGTTCGCAGAACGCGCCCTAACCATCTCATCCTTACTCTCATTATCAGAGGCAACACTATAGCGTTGCTTATACCAAAGACCACAAGGCTCCAATGTTTTATCATTATTTTTTTCCCAGAGGTACTTCCTATGGAACGGGTGGTCGTATAAACTTCGGAGGGGGCTCTTTCGATTGTAAATTGGAAATTCTAGTGCCCTCTTTAAGAGTCAAAAATGATCGGAGGGCAACTAGCACCCTTCCACGCCCTTTCTTCACCAAGTGCATCCGATAAAAATTTTGAGATAGCCATTTTGTTAAAAATAGTTCAAAGATTAGATATCAAAACTCCAAAGTCGACAAAACCCCCCAAAGCCCAGCAAATTTAACAATTTTTCTAAAATCTTCCAATACATCATCCGCTTTTTCGTAACCATCCATAATTCCTAATGACTCATGTCGCGACGGCGAGAGACGTCGTCGTGCAGCGCGGAGCGTTCCGCCTGGGGCCGCTGAACTTTCAGCTCGACGTGCGCGACCGCGTCGCGATCACCGGCGCCAACGGCAGCGGCAAGAGCACCACGCTCGCGGCCATGCTCGACTTCGTCAACGAGACGCGCTCGGACCACGTCCTCACGGTCGAGGATCCGATCGAGTTCCTGCACCGGAACAAGGGCTGCCTCTTCAACCAGCGTGAGATCGGCTCGGACACCAAGAACTTCACGTCCGCCCTGCGCAGCGCCCTGCGCGAGGACCCGGACGTCGTGCTCGTCGGCGAGATGCGCGACATCGAGACGATCGAGGCCGCGCTGACGATCGCCGAGACGGGTCACCTGACCTTCGGCACCCTGCACACCAGCGACTGCGTGCAGGCCATCAACCGCGTGGTGGACGTCTTCCCGTCCCACCAGCAGCAGCAGATCCGCACGCAGCTCTCGTTCACGCTGCAGGGCGTCTTCTGCCAGCAGCTCATTCCCACGGCGAGCGGCTCCGGCCGTGCACTCGCCATGGAGATCATGGTGGCCAACTCGGCCGTGCGCGCGCTCATCCGCGACGACAAGGCGCACCAGATCTACAGCATCATCCAGACCAGCGGAAAGCTGGGCATGCAGACGATGAACCAGGCGCTCGGCGACCTGGTGCAGCAGAACGTCATCACCTACGACCAGGCCCTCAACCACTCGAGCGACCTCGAGGACCTGAAGCGGACGCTCTCGCGTCTCTAAGGAGTTCCGATGGTCAGCTTCAATCGACGCATCGTTCGCATCCTCGAGGAGACCGGCCTCGTCGAGATGGAGGTCCTCGCCGCGGCCTCGCAGGTCGCGAAGGGCGGGGATCAGTCCGTCACCGAGTACCTGCTCGAGAAGAACCACATGCAGGCCGGCGATCCGGATACTGCCTTTGCCTATTACAAGCGCGCCATCCAGAGTGACGCCACTAATCCAGTCGCCTGGAATAACCTGGCGGTGCTGTATTCGCGGTATGGCCGACCCAAGCTTGCCCAACGCACCTACGAGACGGCGCTGGCGTTAAACCCAAGGGACAAGGCTGCGCTGTCTGGCATGGTGGTGGTCCTGGAGGCGCAGAAGAAGTGGGAAGAGGCCGAGGGCTCCTTGTCAATAGTAACCAACGTTTTAAAACCATATACATGTAAAAAAAAAAGATAAATTTTATGCTGATTCTGACTGTGTAGGCTAACTAAATATTACGAATAAAGCTAACTAACAAAAAGTATTTTCAGAAAAAAGATTTGGGGCATTAAAAAACAAAGGGGAAGAAACACACCCTCAACGTTAGACAAATCCACAGCTTGAAATTCAACAGCCCTGAGAACTAGACAACAGAGGATTCAGCTCTCTACATACAAAAACCAAAATCTGGTGTTTTTCTTGAGAAAGACAGTCACAGATGCGTTTTTATTTATTTTCTTCTTATTCTTTTTTGTTCCAAAGTAACTGTTCAGTATCAGCAGTCGTAGCATATTGAAAGAGGACTAATTCAAATTTACATGTTAAGTTATCATGCAGTTTTGAAGTGAGAAGAGAGACTAGGCAACAACAGTGCCGTTTTGCTACTTTGTGCTGTAAGCAGAAATATCAGCCCGAATAATCAAGGTGCGATCTAGCGAACATTCTGAGATAGTCAGTTTATTTAAAATTATGAGAAAGCTGCATAAAAGGTGATTTGCACCCCACCTTTAAGTTAACAAGAAAAAAGGCAGTTTGAGGATGAATCATATTCAATTTTTGCGCTAATTTCAAATATCTAATTTTATCAAGATTGGAGCCACTTGCTTGGGAATGGGCTTCTGGGCTCATGCTTGCTGTAAACTTTGCTTAGGTATCTGGCTTCGCTGGATATTGGGCAGATAATAGATATCTCGATAACATTAGGTTTCTGAAGCCTCATCTTGTGGCATATAGGCTATTTTGGAGTTATAACACAATTTCTTCTTCTTCTTCACAAATATCTCGCTTTGTGACTTCTATGAATGATATAGTAACAGTGGTTCAAAATAAAATCGCCCCAATGAGTTTGATTAAAATATAAAAAAACGGGCAAGGCATTTACCCCAAGGGCAGGGGTAAATATAAGGGTGGAAACTTGCGCTAAAATCGAAAAAACACCATTACCATCTAGCGTTTGGCGTTTCCTGGCATTTTTTGTGTAATAATAAAAGCAAACTTAGTGTTATTAGAGTACTTGAAAAATTTGGGTTATTATAAGTGTTTGATATCAATTACTGGACGAAACACAATTATACAATTGGAAAATGCCAAGAAACGCTAAATGGCGATGGTATTCTTTTATTGCCTAGGGTCAATTTCTACTCTTATAAATTAACTGTAAAAAAACGAAAGAAGAACAAGAAAGAAAATAGAGAGATTTCAAATCAAGCAAGGGTTTAAGTGAAAAACGTGAGGCCCGGCGACAGCGCGCCGATTGGCCTGACAGAACCTTGCCGCCCCGCCAGGCATGCGGCACAAAAGGCCCATGTTTCGACCTGCGATCCTCCTTCTTGCGCTCATCCCGGCCTGTCAGGGCGATGAGACCCTGTCCGCCTACGGGGCCGCCGATAAGGTCTGGGTTCTCGAAAGCCTCGATGGGGTCGATTGGCCCGAACGCACGACGATTACCTTTCCGGAGGAAGGGAAACTGGCGGGCGAGGCCCCCTGCAACAGCTATTTCGCCGCGCAAACCGCGCCCTATCCGTGGTTTGAGACCGGTGCCATCGGCGCCACACGCCGCGCCTGTCCCGCGTTGAACCAGGAAAGCCGGTATTTCGAGGCGCTTGAGGCCATGACGCTGTCGGAAGTGTCGGGAAACGTGCTGGTGCTCAGCAATGATGCCGGGCGCGAGATGGTGTTCCGCGCCGATTAGGGCCTGTTGACGGGCCTCAATCCGGCACGGCCATCGCAAGCGTTCGGCTGATCCTGGCATAGCTCTCGCCGCTTTCCTCTGCCCACGCATTAAATGCGTCCTGCGCCTTTCTCTGCGCGGTTTTGGACGTTGCCGCGCCATCGAGCACGCCCGCCATGTTCAGCGCCGAGACCACCGAGTTCGACAGGATCAGCGCGTCATACCCCAGAAACCGAAGCCCGTACTGACCGGTCATGCCACCCAAGCGAGAGCCGCGCTTCTTCAAAAGCTCAAACAACCCAACCGTGTCGGTCACCGGCCAATTGCCGAGATAGGACGCAGCCGAGCCATGCTCCCGGGCCAGATCACTCAGAAAGATCGCATTGTCCCGGATCGAGAGGATTTTCTGCGCATTCCGCACGATGCCCTTGTTCTGCAAGTGCCGGTCCAGATCATCATCCGACATCATCGCATTGCGTCCGATATCGAACCCCTCGAACGCCGCTTCGAAACCAGGCCATTTCTTGCGGCTAACATCCCAACTGTACCCCGCCGAAAACACCCGCTCCGTGAAACCGCTGAGAATGCGATCATCGCTCTGATCACGCAACGCGATCGCCGGCGGCTCGGGCATTTGTGCGTTGAATTCGGCCTCGCCCTAGTACGCGATGGCCAGCACGCGTATGTCAGCAAATGTCATCATGTGCTCCTCCCCGGCAGTACCGATCCAGAGGTTTCCTTGAAAATCCTCGAGGATTGGCATCACCAGGTTGTGACTGAGACCGCCGGCTGTATTGGGTTGGCTGTAGATATGTTCAAACCCTGTCCGGTTTTGGATTAACTTGTTCAAGCCGCTGCCCGAAGTTGCGACCCACATGACATCGGTTCGGTCCTGGTATATCGCGATGACCAAATTTTGGATCAGGCTATCATTGCGGGTCGGTTCATTGCGGATATGGTCGAACGCATCTTGCTCCGGTTTGAAAATGTTGATGCCGCCGCCGAAGGTTCCGATCCAAAGAAGGCCTGCGCGATCTTTGTAAATGGCCCGGATGTGGTTGTGGCTAAGACTGTCGGGTTGTGCCGGATCGTGGAGATAGGTTTTGAATCGGTTGGACTTGAAATCAAAACGGTTCAAGCCGGATTGAGTTCCGACCCACACACTGCCGTCTTCATCTGCGAAAAGGGAAGAGATACTGTCGTTACTCAAGCTATCGGGATTTCCTGGTTCGTGGAAGTAGTGAGTGAAATGCGGTGTGCCGGGTTGTAAACGATTCAAACCTCGGCCAGTACCGACCCAAATGAACCCTTCCCGATCTTGGGTAATGGTGATGACGTCATCATCGCTCAAACTTTGCGGGTTGTTCGGGTCGTTCGTGAAGAGGAGGACGCCTGCTTCATCCTCTTTGAGTAAGCCCAACCCGCCACCCTCGGTGCCGATCCAAATCCGGCCATCCCGGTCCTGAAAAATACATTTCACTTCGTTGTGGGGTAAACTGTCAGCTTTTTCTGGTCGATGCATCGAACGTTTAAACCGACGTTTCGTCGGATCCAGAATGGCAATGCCGGTCGTGGTTCCCGCCCAAATCCGACCTGCATCATCTTCCATCAAGCATTCGATATTCGGATCGGAGAGCGACTCCGGGTCGTCAGGATCATTGCGAAACACTTCAAACCGGTAACCGTCGAAGCGGTTGAGACCATCCGCTGTACCGAACCACATAAAACCGGTCCTGTCCTGAAGAATGCTCGAAACCGAACTTTGGGACAAACCCTTTTCAATAGAAATGTGTTCGAAACGCGAAAGTTTGCCTTGGGCCAAGGCGAAGGGTGTCGCCAACATTCCCCAAAAAAACAGGTGCAACAAAGCTGCGTACTGCCAATCCCTCGTCGAGGCCAATTCCTGGAGGGTCTTGGGAAGGCACCCTGAATCTCGGTTCACAAAGTAATTCGGCATACTTTCAAGAAAATATAGAGGAGAATAGTGAATCAAAATCTAAAAGTAAATTACTTGTAATATTTGGAATTAGTTTTTTGCTTGTTTCGGCAGGAGTATTTGCATTTTATTTTCTTAATCAAGATAAAATAGATTCAGAGATTTTGGATAATGCGGCTTTTAAGACATTAGAAGAAAGAATGGTAGAGCATTATAGTGTCGGTCAATTTGGAAGTGATCATGCCCATGCAGCTTTGGTAATCTTTGTAGACGGAGACCAAATAGATTTTTCACATCCACGATTCCAACTTCAAAGCAAGTACATTCATTTTGAAAATGATAATCCATACCTGATTCACAAGCATGCAGATAGAGTTCCATTAGATATGTTGTTTTCATCATTTGGATTAGAGATTACATCTGAGTGTATTATATTAAGAGGCCAAACAGATCCAAATCAATACTGCATAGATTCAGAGAATTCAATTACAATTTTGATTAACAGGATATCTTTTTCTAAAATCAATCTATATGAAATTAGTCACAATGATAGAATTTTGATTTCATACGGAGATCCAAGTTTAATTTCAAAACAACTAGAATATTTAGAAGGGTTAGAAATCCACGACATTCCAAAAAGTAGTAAGTTAATTCCTGGAAAAGATGTTTCTGTTTAAGCAAAAAAGTTCCAATGCATAGTGATGCTTTTAGGTAATAATTCAAAGAAAAGTCAATGGCAGATTGTGCTCACACATGGAGAAAAAAACTACGACTGCAAGAACTCATGATAATTGCAAAGCGAGAAATTGATGCGGGAGAAGAGATAGATCTAGTTTATGAGATGCTAGAAGACCAAATGAAAGTACGCTGGAGATTTGTGGGCAGCACAAGGCGACAATACATTGAAGATATTAAGAAAATTTTAGCAAATCAGTATGTACTTGCAACCTAGACTTTGCAATGCATAGTGATGCTTTAATGTCATAATTTCAGCATTTACCCATGTCAGAATTAATTACAGAATATTTTACTTGTAAAATTTGTAAACAAAATCAATCCATTTCAGAAGAAGAAATGAATGATAAACCTACTACATGCAATAGTTGCTGGTTAAAGATGACCATTTGGGAAAAATATGAAGATCCTGATTTGAAGAATGTTTGTTGATTTCAAACAACAAATGCTTAAGTTCATAATTCTATAATATTTCTTGTGAAGCCGATATCTATTGTAGCATTGTCCCCAACGTTTTTCTTATTGACAACCTTGTCACATAGCCTCCCCCCCCCAATATTTCGCTCTGGATCCACTCCTGTCCATTTATTATCTGGATTCACTATATTTTTTTTAAGCTTGTCTGAAATCCTATACTAAAAAGCACTGAAAGCCAATCAGCTATTTATTGTCTAATATTCCCTCATCCAAGGAATGTTTTTGGACTAAGTCTGTAATATGGGTGCTACAGGTAATAACTTGCATCTTATTGAGAAAATATATAACATGATAGTCATCTTTATGGGCACCAATCCACAAAAGTAATCGAGAGACATGCATTTCTTTTCATTTTTTTTTTATTGTGATACAAAAGGTATTTTACAAAGTTTTGATGTGGAGTGATGGTCAATTTCATTTTTTTTAACGAAAATACCAAAAAGCTACTGTTCAAAAAGTATGGGATAGTGCTCCTGAATGGGATAGGGTATCCCTAGAGAAAAATAATTCTTCGAAAAGTTCGCTTTGAGCATCCAGAAAATGATGACCCTAAAATCTATTTTTGTTTATTTAAGACCCCTCCCTTTCGAAGACACATCTGAAGAGGTAAACTTTTACAGGGCTGATTGTAATTATTGGCGTATTCTTATACGAAAATTAGAATTGGATACAAAAATCGGGGTCTGTGATATTTAAAAGAAAATATGTCAGTGTTATAAAATATGCCAATAATACAAAATTATAGAACGTACAAGTACTATGTCTTTAAATAAACAATATTATGTGAATCAAATTCCATTGCTTCTGCGTTTGGATGTTCTAAGATTATTTCGAAATATTTTTTTTAGACACAAAATTAAGCAAATTAGTCTCATAGGAAAAAGCATAAAACTCTGTAAAACCTTTATTTGACCCTATTTTCCGATTAAATCAGCTGATATAATTAAGAAAAAAATTCTCTTACGCATTGTCCTGTAAAATTTCTTACCAAAATTTATAGCAATTGTTTTTTACACTGAGTATATATTAAAGAATATTCCATGCGAAGAATAAATAAAATATTGATAATTAGGTTTCTGTTTCATTACACGTATAACTGAAAATTTTTTGCCCCCCTCCAAAAAAGTAGAGAAAAATACTGAAGAAAGTATGACATTGCTTGAATAATGTACTTTTATCATGTAAACTTGTTGCAATTGTCACCCTTAGTTGGTTACATAAAGTTCAAGGTTTAGGCAGATTAAAAAAAAGAAACATAACAGATCTGCAAAGTTTGCATACAAACAATGGATCCCAATAAAAAAGAACCAATGATTAGCTCAGAAATCCCATCATTACCTTTGGATCACATAGTATCTGACCTGTTTTTAATGGGAAGGACATGAATTCAACGTGACGGTAAATTACTATAGCAGATATTTTGGGGTAAATAGATTACATTCCATGACAGCTGCAGCCATAATCACTAAGCTTAATCAGTACTAACCACCGACAATGGTCCTCAATTCAGTGCTTCTGAATTAAAAAAAAAATTACCGAAAAGTGGGCAATCCAGGACAAAACCTCTAGCCTATGTTATCCCAAATCCTATGGACTTGTTGAAAAATGTGTGCAAACCTGCAAATGGACTATGGCAAACACAAAACTTGGAAAACAAGACATTTACATTGGAATACAGAAATACTCCCATTGATGGCTTCACAGCAACTGCAGAATTATTGATGAACCAGCAATGACGGTCGATAATCCTTGTAACCTCAAATGAGTTACAAAAGAAAATCATCAATCATACAGATTTTGAACAAAAACGAGTAATTGAACAAGACCGACTATCTTATTACGGTCATACAACTAAACCCCTACCTCAATTCAAAATAGGTACTGAAGTAACCATTCAAAAGACTCCTGATGCAAGATGAACTAATGGGAGATTTGTTGATTTTAGCCACTCGCCTATATCATATCTTGTGAAGAATGAAGACGGTTCAATTATCCAACGTAATAGAATCAATCTCCCAAAACGTGTGGAAAATTCCTACCAATCAAATACAGACAAGCTAAGTGACTATTTGGATAATACAACTACAGATGACTGTGCTGCATATGATAAACATGAAAAAAGGCGTCCCAACAGCTTCCATCCCCAACATAGCAAATATCAGAACTCGCTAGGGACAACTAGTCATCAAACCCCAAAGAATTGATTTGTAAAACCAAAACAGATCAATAAATTCTGCAAAAGAAAAAAGATGTTGCAGTTGTGCTATGTAGTATTTTATTTAGTCACTAGATGTGCTTATGTTTATATCGTAATTGCTTATTCCTTGCTTGTCCATGCACTATTATTGTTTGATTATGCTTGCTTGTTTAGTAGGTGCTTGGGTCTAAATAAATTGATAATCTGAACATGTTGCTTCCGATTTCTGCAGACCTTAATTGTATATATTTTCAGTTATTACATTGCTTAAAATAAGGTGCCACAGAAACTTGTAGACTTCCTTAGAGCTCCTAAGAATTCAATTGAGATTGTCAATTCTTCGGTCTCTTTTTGCATGTTTTTTCTTGTAATGTGTTTGTATCATCTATTAAGATTAAACTGAGAATTATGTTACTAAATTTCATATTCAAAATTATTTTTTCGTTGTTTATTTTTATTGTCAAATCCAACAAAAATGGTTTGACTCGAGCTGTTGGAACAGCAGACTTCGTTAGAAATACTAACAATTTAATTAAGAATGTCAATTCCTCGGTGTCTTTTTGCGCGTTTTTCATTGAAATGTTTTTGTATGACAGTCATAACAGCCTGTAATTATGGTCGAAACACTTTTTTTTTGTTGGTTGCTCATAGCTTGACTTCAGCTCATGTGCAACCTTAAGCCAGACATCCTCTTTTATAGAATAATTTCTTTTTCACTGTCACCCTTTGCTCTCATAGGAAGTATCTCTAGAAATATTTTTTTTTCAAGATGAAAAAAAAACGAAAAAACTTGATCATAATTCCTTACAGCCAAAACAATATAAATCCGTATCAAAATGAAATTCTTAAAATTGCCTTCATGAAAGTTGACTTGATCGAGGCTTCATAAATCACGAAGATTGCGGTAGCCTACTTCGCGAAGTACTGACGGATTTACTGCCTTTACGTTAAAGCTCGCAGTATGCATCATTCAAGATCTGCATAAATTTGAACTCTGGGCTAGGTGTGTGCACATTTGAGAGGGCGATAATTAGTTGTATGTTATTTACCGTGAGTCGATGAATTGGCATGTACCCTTAGCTTGTCTGTAAGAAACCAATAAGGAATGATGAGTGAAATATGTTAACAGGTGTTCTAACATGTTTTCTTTACAAGCCTAGAATTAATCAGTGTTGCCACAAAAAAAAAATCTCAAAATTTTGTCAATTTTAGACCGTAAAGTAGGCTAAATGACACAGCTGGTTTACCATTAAATGGTGACTAAGTTTTCAAAGTTCGATTGGGTTTACTGAACAAAACAAAGGTGTAAACATGCTTTAAATACACTGCTCTGTGTCACTGCTCCATGATACTCAGCCGCTGTATTATTTAGGGTTATATACATCTCATTTAATGATTCTAGCCAATGATCAATTAATAATATCGGGTAGCATCTATGTCTCCTCTTAAAAATTGTATATCTACTATAATTGGCTATCTTACTTGGGACTTTCTCTAGATTATTATGCTTAAGAAGTTTATCTAAGATATTCTTAATCGAATTGAATTCTTAATCGAATCTTAACCGAAGACAAGATATTCTTAATCTGTATCTTACACCTTGGACAAAAAACCGGACTCTTGTTAGAAAATTTTCAGTTCTTGATATAACTTTAAAGTTGGAGATTCTTCACAGAAAACTCTTCAGTACAGCTTCTGCGCACCTATCCCCTCACCACCGTCTTATCCGTTTTTTTTCGTTGACTTTGTGTGTGTATTTGTTTTTCTCTTTGTGTTTTTTTTTTTTATTTATTCTTACTCCACCATATTTACTTTATGTATCGTGTGGGTGAAAAATAAAATAAATAAATAAATAAAAATTACTCTACTAGGTACAGGGGAATGGAAGGTCTTATCATATTTTCTATATTTATTTAAAACGAGTGAATAGTTAAATTTTATATTTTATCCCAAAGGTCTCAAAATACAGTCTATGATGGGGAGAATCCAGGAGGCAGTTCTATCCCTTCCCAAAGAATAATAGCTAAGTTGTGTGTTGAATCTAAAGAATCACTTTGAAAACTAGTGAAAGTCCACACTCCAGGGAAAAAGCCTGAATCGTCACTTCTTCGCTAATGGCAAGTTTTATATTCAGGTTACATTGGTGAATTTGAAATTGTTGATGACCACAGAGCAGGCAAGATTGTTGTCAACCTCACGGGTAGATTGAATAAATGCGGTGTAATTTCGCCTAGATTTGATGTTCCTATTAAGGAGGTTGAAAAATGGACCACCAACCTCCTTCCATCTAGACAGTTTGGGTGAGTTGCTTCTATCCTTTTTATTCGTAATAATAGAATAATTTGCTTTCTTTTTTTAAAGTACGGATGTTAGTTCCTGGATGTCTCAATTTTTCTTTTTAAAAAAACAAGCTAAATCATATTAAACTGCAAACCGAGTGTATCAAGCTTAAAGTACCAAGGACAATGAAAGTAAAATTTTATTGTTTGTATGGCTCAGATTGTCTCTTTTTAATAATTAATGACCTCCAATTATTCTAATGCATTTTTTTTTGTAGTGGGGTGGTGCAAATTTAGAAAAAAGGTAACTTCTGTGAAAACTAATGGCACTAAGCAACTTCAGAAGGCGAAGCTTTCCTTTGAATGTACAATGGTCTTAGGGAATCGGCAAATTGTTCGGGAATCGACATGTGGCCAAAAAGCGTTGTAAAATTTTACTGATCAAGTCTGCTTTTTTATTTTCAGAAGTGTGTTATTTACCTGATAGCTATCATTCTGACGTCGCACTTAACCCTCCTCTTAATGACAGAGGCGTAGGAGATTTTCGAGCATCCAGAGGCAGTGTCAGTCTTTGTCATCCCCCATGCCCCCTTGAAACGGATTAAGGCCCACTACCCTGCAAAGAAGATTAAAAATAAACAATAAAAGTGATTATTTAAATGGCGCCTCAACGAATATTGTACCTGGGGACTGACAGTTGGTAAGAGAGAGTTGGCCGCGACACAAGGAGTACAACTTTCTTTGTTTGTCCCTCTGATTTTTCGATTTTTCAATAGCAAGACAAATGCAAATGAAGACAGTAGGTCTGAGTATTGGAAGTAAAGAGGGACACATACCAATTTCTGGTTCTGCTGCAATCAAATCCCCCGGCTGTACACTAAAGCATAGCGTCTTCTGATTTTTATACTGCAGATCGAGACGCTTAGGGGGGAACGGTGTAGAACAACACCTACTTATCTCTTCCACGTTAAATATTTTTTGTTTCTATGATGACAACAAACGTACGAGGGTATTGATTTTAGTTTCTATTTATCTCCCCGATCAAGTACTATAGGTTAGGTTTGCTTCTTTTTTTTCTTTTTTTATATTCATTTTTTACTTTTTTACTTTCTTTCTTTTTTTCTAAATTAACCTTTTTCATGCAAATTTTGTGTCATTTTATATAAGAAAATGGTAAATACAAGTTTGATGATTCTAACATAGAATTGTAGAGGGCTTTGTAAAGAAGAATGTGGCTTAATTTTTTTCTAATTATCCCCAAAAAGGGAGTTTTCATCAATCTGGTTTTTGCTGCTGCAATTTGTTGCCATCAATTTTATATTAGGGTCCCTAAATGATTGAATAATTAGCTTTGACAGGCGGTTCAGATCCAGGTATGCGGCGGATCCAGACACTTTTGCCGCAAGTTATTAGAAGGGGAGCGAACATTTTGGGGGAAAAAGGTAATTAAAAAAAAACAATTACAAGAAAGAATGTCCTTAAAAGAAAGAATGTCCAAAAATGGTCCCTTCGTATCCAATGGGTTCATATTTTGGGGGTAGTTCATTGGAACGACAAACATAGAGTAATTGTTACGACTGTTCCAAAGCTGTGGGAGAGGAGGCGTCAATGCCTGGTTAAAATTTTTATCGAGTGGAAGATTTATTTTACAAAAAGTGTGGAGTGAAAAACTAGGCTCACGACCCGGGCATATCGCTCCTCCCTCTCGGTCTACATGGCTCTCTACAATGACCTCGCGGCCAACCCGCAGGCGGCAGCCGCCTTCAGCGGCGACGCGCAGCGCCTGCTGCAGGAGGCCGCCGCGGTGGTCGAGTCGGGCCAGATGGAAACCGAATCCGCCCGCGATGCCTTCCTCAAGATGGACAAGGACTGGGCCGATCCCGAAGTCTGGCGCACGCTGAAGACCTATTCCGGCACCTACACCAACGGCTACTTCCTGAACGCCGCCGACCTGCAGAAGAGCCCGGACGGCCCGGAGCTGCGCCCCGAGGACGAGCGCATCTACGGCACCCTGTTCCTGCGCACGATGATCATGTCGCTGGCGATCACCGTAAGCTGCATTGTGCTGGGCTACCCGGTGGCCTGGATCCTCGCCAACCTGCCCTCGCGCACCGCGAACCTCCTGATGATCCTGGTGCTGCTGCCGTTCTGGACCTCGCTCCTGGTGCGCACCTCGGCCTGGAAGGTGATGCTGCAGCAGCAGGGGGTGATCAACGACACGCTGGTCTGGCTGGGCCTGGTGAGCGACACCAACCGGCTGGTGATGATCAACAACCAGACCGGCACGATCATCGCCATGACGCACATCCTGCTGCCGTTCATGATCCTGCCGCTCTATTCGGTGATGAAGACCATCTCACCGACATATGTGCGCGCAGCCAAGAGCCTAGGCGCGACCGACTGGACGGCTTTCTGGCGGGTCTACTTCCCGCAATCGGTTCCCGGCATCGGCGCCGGCGCCGTGCTCGTCTTCATCCTTGCCATCGGCTACTACATCACGCCGGAACTGGTCGGCGGCACCGACGGCGTCTTCATCTCCAACCGCATCGCCTATCACGTCAGCTCATCGCTGAACTGGGGCCTTGCGGCGGCGCTCGGGGTGCTGCTGCTGGGAGCGGTCCTGATCCTGTTTTACATCTATGACAAGATTGTCGGCATCGACAACGTCAAGCTGGGATAGCCGATACCATGGCCGCACTTCCTCCCTATGCATCGAACGGACAGATCGCCTGGCACTACGGTTATCGCATTATCTGCGCGGCGATCTTCTTCTTCCTGATTTTCCCGATCCTGGTGATCCTGCCGCTGTCGTTCAACGCCGAGGATTTTTTCACCTTCACGCCCGAGATGCTGGCTCTGGATCCCGAGGGCTATTCGCTCAAGCACTATCGGGATTTCCTGACCAACCCGGACTGGCAGCTTGCGCTGAAGAACTCGCCTCTATAACATCCAATGGAAATATCCCCTGAATTGAATTCCACTGTCTTGAAAAAAATTCCTATTGTTTCTACTTTGTGTTTGTTTGATATGGAAAGGCAGTGTGGTCTTCGTCACTATTTTTGGAAGGTATTTATGAAATTAGCTGTATTCTGTGCTCTGTTTTACGGGAGTCGAGTCACAACTGCAGCCTGACATTTCATATTAGTAACCTAAACATTCTTAAATACCAGCTGCGAAGAAACCAATCATCATTCTAGCTGTGGATAAAGGTCCATCATTAGATGGCAAGAAAGGAACGATTGGAGCTCAAGGGAGGTATAAAGACACACTTTCCAAAACACTTTTTTGCTTATCCTGAACATTTGGGAATATGTCATTTAACGCCTCTCGTATTCCAACAGCTAATTTGTCAAATATGTACTTAGTACATTCTGCTCTAAGTCATTCATATTGCAATCTTTGCTGCAAAATAGTGGCACTATTCTAGCCTTTGCGAACACTTGAATGAGAAATAAACTAAAGCTTACTGGATGCTGCACGAACAGATTCAGAAATTATTTTGTTCCTTTTTTCACAAGTTCCATTTCTAGCATAAATTCAGCAACATCTAGTACATCTTTTTTATGTGTCTATGGCAGCTGTTTTGAATGAATGATTCTGATTATGATTGAATAACAACAGTAGAAAATACAAATTTGAATCTTGACCAGCTTTAATTATTAAAATAGAAACAGTCTTCAATCTACGTTTTAAGTCTTAGGATTGATATCAGTGCCCTGTCTTTTTTTATACTTGGGAAATGATAAGAATTTAAAGAGTCAGTTGAAAGGACACATTTGTTTCCTGTCTTAGGACATCTCTGCTTCTGAAGCTGCAGCCCCAGAAGAAATTGTAACAACGAATACAGACTGATGCGTTTTCTTGTCTATACTCTGAAATTGGATATCTGTTCATTTTCACACTGGTAGAACATAAAACAAAAGCAATTTCAATTTCGAAAACTGACATGATAACATTATGCATCCAGCGCCATAACGTAAGTAGCAACATTTTGAAGAAAACGTAATAAAAACATCATGAACATAGACAAAATTTAAAAACCGAAAGGAAAGTAGAAGTAAACATAAGGCAACACAAGTCAAGTGTAAGCAGTAGCGAGTGTTGATAAGGTTACCTAGCTTTGGAGTCAGAAAACGTAAACTAAGGAAAAGAAACTCACGAGTTGATGAGAGAGTTATTTTGTTTTTTGAGAGTAGCCAATAGACTAAAGACCATATAATAAAAACTCTGGGGTTGACACAACCCCCCAGAACCCAGGGCAAGTGTTTTAAGTTATGTACCAGGGGCAAGTCTTGTAAGCTATGCCCCGGGGGCATATAAGGTCTTCATGAAAGGGGCGGTCATATAAACTTCAGAGGGAATTGTTGGATTAGAAATTGAAAGTTCTAGTTCCATTCTCAGAGTCAAAAGTGATCGGAGGGCGACTACCCCCCTCCACACAAACATACACACACACACCCTTCTCTGACAAATGCATTCTGTTCAAATTTTGAGATTTTGAAAAGTTATAGTTTCCCATTTTAAGAGCCGAAAGTAATCAAAGGGTATCAGGCTTTCCCCTTTGCCTTCTTTCCCCCAAATGCATCTGATCAAAAATTTTAGATAGTCATGGTGTTCATTTTAGTTCAAAGATATTATATAATAATGCTTTTGTGGTGGATACAACTCTAGAGCCCTGATGCAAGGGTTGTAAGTTATGCCCCGGACGCATTTAAGGTTTTTATGGAAAAGGTGGCAGTATAAATTTTGAAGGAGGTTTATATTATTGGAAATTGGAAGTCCCATTTTTCTTTTAAAGACTCAAAAGTAATCAGAGGGCAACTAGTTCCCCTCTACACCCTCTTTTCCCCAAACGCGTCCGATCTAACTTTTGGGATAGCCATTTTGTTCGAAGTAGTCCAAATATAAAATAACCATGGTCCCGTGTTTAAAAATCCCCCTCCAGCCCTAGGGGAAAGAGCAATAGATAATTCTAGTTACCCATCGTTAACATTTAAAGCTTTTATGGATGGCGTGGTCACATAAAATTTCGAGGAGCCTCCTTCGATTGAAGACTAAAATTTCTTGTGCACTTTTTAAGAGTCGAAAATGATCACAGGGTAACCAGTCCAACCCCCTTTGCGCACTTTTTCCCCAAAATGCAGCCGATTAGAATTTTGAGAAAACCATTTTGTTCAAAATAATCCAAAATTCAAATAATTCACTTTGGGGGCAGCAAAACCCCCCACAAACTTGAAACCTTCCGAAAACTAAGTTTTTCAAAGACAAAAGGCCATTTGAACTTAATATCAGCAGAAATAAACATCTGTAATAACTTAAACTCAAAACGACCAGAAATAACTATTAAGAATAAACGAAACCCAAAACGAACAGAAATTAAATAAACAGTCATAGCAAACTGCTATTTTATTTAAGCAAATTATTTTTATTTCACAAGACAAAGATATTGTCCACCACTGCAGAGAGGTTATTGAGATTTATAAATACCAAAATTTAGGTCTATTTTTTAATAGAGATACTGGTAATTCAAGAATAAAAGGATTCTTATGTCGGTTTTCTTAAGAGAGGAGCCAATGCTTGAGTCATCCCTGAAATAAATCTTGAATTACATTCACTTTCACATAATGAAAGTCGTCATCAACCGCTCAAATCTCAAGGGTTTGTGCAAAAAAAGGTGCAATTACTAAAATCAGAAATCAAATGACATTGTTCTCCAAGTTTCGGTGGTCTGAAAAGTTTCCTACCTCAACACGAAGATGGCAGAACTCGTCAATAAAATTTGGGGAATGTAGTTGTGCATCCTTTTTTAAATAGAGTATTTTTACTTTATAGAAGCAATTGTGGTCTATAAAAAAATTCCCACTAAATGGCGCTTGTTACTTGTTACTTACACAGAAAACAGGAAAAAAACATAAGACATAAATTATTACATTTTAGCTAAGTATATAGTTGTGCTGCTTCCTTTGAGGCATTCGTAGTGATATGGGTCAATAGAAGGAGAAACCGGTGACATCAGCTCGTGTTAGTCATCTGGTGGCACTTTCAGAAGTCTAAGTAGATGACGCCACCACCAAACGAATGTGAATGAAGCACAAATAGGGTGACCTTGTATTTAATTTGTTTGAAAATACCACTAAACAAAGTCAGGAACACTAAGTCTTTGGTTAATTGCACTATCACTGCAGTAGGCTCTAAAAAACCAGCGCAAAACATGGTAAACTGAGATGACAAGGGTTAGGTATTTCATAACGCTCATGGTTTTATCCCCAAAATTATCAAAATTTTGACAGCAACACATCAAAATTTCAGCCGTTTTGGACGTGTAATTGCTATTTGCCAATGGTTTGGATGAGTTTCTGTGGGTCTTTGTGTGAAAATGGAAAAGATAGAGTATCCAGCTGTCATAAAATATTTGTTTTGAAAGGAATTATGCCTACACAAACCAAAAATGAGTTAGACTCGGAATACGAAGACTCTTCATCGTCATTTATCACAGTGAAATTTCGAACAGCCGAATTTAAACGTGGCTGTAAGAGCTTGGGAGATGATTAAATAAAAAAAACTAATTTTTTTACCTGAAAGTAAGGAGCGACATTAAAACTTAAAACGAACAGAAATTACTCCGTATATGTAAAATCAGTGCAGCTGTTTGCTAGTCTTGCAACCCTCAGGCTTCTAAAGTTAGGATAGGAGCTTTAAAGTTCAGGTACCCCAGGATCTTAATCTTGGCAATTATTTGGATTGGTTCCAAGTAGGGGCACTAATTCACAAGAATATGGGAGAGAGGGAGGCAAGAATTTTTTTGATTTTTAAACAGAAGACACATAAAAACTGGTTTTCAAAATCTTTGATGGGAACTTTTTGATTTTTTTTTCCTGCCAAATTAGCTGTATTGAAATTAAAACCATAATAAATATACCAAATATCTATCTTGTATCTAACCAAATCTATCTATCTAACCAAAATATGTGTAATAATTCAATTTCATAATGACCATAAATTATATTACAGAATAAATGAGACCCAAAACAAACAGAAATTAAATAAATAATCAGCAAACATACAAAAAAAAGTAGTAATCAAAATGAATAAATAAATCATGAAATAAGCAAAAATTGAATTGAGTATTAAATCAAACTTAAAACAAACAAAAATGATTTCAAACAGGAGTTTGGCTACTGTCCCCTTCCTTAACCATAAAAGTCTAAAGCCTATTGCATCACTTGTATTTACTGAAAACTTATGTGTCTTGAACAGTCCTTGGAAAGAACTATCAGAACTAAACTGAATATTTGATATATAGTGATACTTATTGCTGACAATTCAGCAATTCAAGATTTTGCTTCTCTGTAGTCAATCTTGTAATTATAAAAAATTAGCCATTTTTATTCTAATTCATGGGGGGCTCATTATCCCTGTAGGCATGATAATTTGACCTTTTGACTACTTTGAACAAAATGACTATCTTAAAATTTTAATCAGATAATTTTGGGGAGGCGGCACCCTCTGATCACTTTGACTCTTAAAAAAGAGACTAGAACTTACAACTACCAATTTAATAAGACCCTCCAAAGTTATACCATCACCCCTTCCATATGAAGTGCCTCTGCAAATAATAATAATAATAGTAATACATTGAATTATTATGGCTCTTTACTATAAGCAATGTTAGTGTGCTGCCTCTAATAAGAAGCATTTTATGTTAACCATGGGTAGCTTGTACAACTTACAGCCCTTCCCCAGGAGATGTGGAGGATTTACTTGACCTTTGAACAAAATGGCTATCTCAAAACATTGACGAAATACATTTGGGGGAAAAAGGGCAAGGGGAGAGGGACTGGTTACCCTCAAACCACACTTGCAAGCGCTTTTTCTTTCACGTTCTTGACGAATTCTCGCACAACTGGCAGTGCAACATCAGCTTCCAACAAAGCCATGCGAACTTCCCGCATGGTGTCTTTAACGTTGTCTTCCGTCAGTCTACCTTTACCGGTAATATTCTTAAGCGTTTGACCCAATCTGTCGGTCAAATTATCAAACATAGTAAAACCTTCTAAACGAATTTACCCAAATTGTACCATAATGAGTTTTTTCCTTGCACTACTGGTCTAGTGGCAATGGAATCTTTATACTGAAAAGATATTAATAACAAATAGTTGGGAAAATGTTCCTAATTCTAAATTTAATCACCATAGCACTTTATGTGGGGGCAACGGCGGCAATTTCTACCCGCTTATTCCACGTTGAAGGACCAATGTTAAGGACCGCGAGAATTTCTATTGCGGTCGCTTTGGTACTACATGCAGCCTCGTTATATTTCAGCATAATGTCAGAAAATGGCCAAAATCTGAGTATTTTGAATGTTGCGTCTATGGTGGCATGGCTTATCACCGTTTGCATTACCGCTGTATCCATCCAAAACAGACAATCTTTTCTGCTGCCTTTGGTGGCAGGCTTTACTGCCCTAATCATGTCGGCAAATCTACTAGTTCCAAATACCGCTATCATGCATGTTGACCTTCAACCTTACTTGTTGATCCATATTTGTTTAGCCCTTTTTGCCTATGGTAGTTTATCGATCGCATTGCTTTATGCCATTCAACTGAGTTTCATCAATAACAAATTGAAACACGATGCAACTGCTTTGCTTCATTCTTCTATGCCCCCTTTAATGCAAGTAGAGCAAAGTATGTTTAAGCTACTACTGCTAGGTACCGTACTACTCACCTTTTCACTTCTCAGTGGGTTTGTTTTTTTGGAGGACATGTTTGCCCAAAGACAAGTGCATAAAACCATATTATCCAGTATCGCTTGGTTTTTATTCGTAGGAATAATCATTGCCCACAGCAAGTTCGGAACTCGAGGTGGCAAGATTACTATAGCCACTGTAATTGGAATCGTTCTGCTCACTCTGGCCTATTTCGGTAGTCGTATTGTCAAAGAACTCATACTTTGAATAAGTCATTGAGATAACAACTCTATACAAAAAAGTCTTTTCAGTACTTGAATACATCGGCAAATGCACATAAATTTGCATTTGTCATATCACAAAGGATCCAACAACTTGGACGCTATTTCTACAGGCACACTTTGAAACATCCTCCAGACAATTTCAACCCCACTGAAAATTCACTCGGAACATCCCACACATGAAAAATTGAGTCGCCAAAGACAAAAAAGATGTTATAAAGAATTTCATACTAGAATCCTGGCAATTTCCACCGCTTCAAAATTTCCTATGGAAAGTGGACCCCGAAAAAATTTCCCCCCACGGAAAACACTCACCATGTAAAATCCCTCCCAAACAGAAAATCTTCCCCCCTAAAAAATGTCAACGTACTTTCTGATAATATATCCTTGAAAAATTAAGGAAAAACAGAGGGCCAAGGGACCAAGGGCCTTGTTTTGGGTCCTTTGGCATTAAAGTCTCAAAAAAAAAGAAAATGGGATTAAGCAATATGGAATCTGAAAAGTTCGCGCATAGCATTACCATTGGATGGGTGATGAGTTGACGCACCCTTTGCAAGCATTAATTTGATTAAGAATCGACCGATTAGTTTCCAGTTAAAAGCAAGGTTATATCAGTAATATCACTAATTTCAAATCTTTTAACACTCCACTTTCAGGATCTTTCTTTTAAGTGCTTTTGTTTATTAGCTTATGGCTTTCACGGAAAAGCAATGGAGGCTCTACTACAAGTATTCATCTTTCTTAATTGTCTCAATTCCGAAAGTGGGTTTAAAATGACGCTCTTAAGTTGGCTTTCTTCTAGAAAAGATAGAATAAGCCTTGGAAATAATTGGTTTAAAAAAGTGACTGTAGAAGACGGAAAGGCAAAAGAGAAAGCTAGTTATTCTGTATTAATTGTTGGAAATTAAAATGAGTGCAGTAGCGTGTTTTTTAGTTGGAAAATCTCTTTCAGTTTTAATAGGTACAGCATTAAAGACCTGGAACAATGGAAAAGAAATTTGCTTCTATTCGAAAGTCTAAAAATGGGGGTAACCCTAGGCAACGGGTAAGCTTTGACAAAGGAAACCAACGTTGAGATGGTGGTCTTTCATGTGCATGCTCAGTAAACTTTGTGATACCTAAAAGCAGATTTTAAGTTTAAAAACCGATCTTTATGAAGAAACATGTACCTAAATGTTCAAAAACATTTGACATTTCGAGTTAAAACTATACTTAAGTTTGAAAATAGTTCTTTCTGAGGGGCGAGGTACAAAAAACGAGATAACTTTTGACACTTACGGAAGGAAAAGGGAGACGGGGAGGTACTTTTAGTTAACCCCTATAATCCAAACATTAGTTTTGAAAAGAACACTATAAAATGCATTTTCCAAAATTTTCAACTTATAAGTTACTTTGTTTACGTTAATTTCAAAGATAGCGAGATAAGGAAAACGAAAAATGTAAAGTTTCATTCGAAAGCGTCCATGAATCAAGCCACCATATTTCTTAGCAGAATAACAGCTCTACCATGACTACAAACTCGTCAAAGCGTTATGCCAAATAATATTAACCCTTTGACGAGTACCTCTTCTTCGCCCTACCCTCCCAAAAATACATAAGCATTTGATCGAATTTTTCTTTATGCAACATAATCCCAGCTTAATGTATCCCACCGAGCTGGCACCTTTTTGCCAAGTAGGTCACTTTGTTTTGTTTAAGCTTTATCTGTAAAAAGTACCATTAAATAGTTCGAAGTGAAAGGCCAAGCATGCTCTTTCTTTTTTTTTAGAGCTCATGCTCTTATTGACTTGGCTATCCTGGCTAGCACCCAAATGCCTAGAGCTAATAACTTACTAATATCTCAGAAACTCTACCTTTCCATCTTATCGTTTTTCTTTAGCTCTTACTTACGTTCCTAAGTTGATCAAAAACGTCTTGTACTTCGGAATTTTATTTTCTAAATCTTTACAAAAAGCATTTCGCACTTCCTCATTAAAATGACTCTAAACAAATGATCTGCAAAACATGTGCAATAAAGTGCATTATTTGTGGCAAGCTTCTTAGCCGTTCTTGGCTGCGCCCACCACTGTTATTTCAAGAGCACTTAACTTTATTCTGATTCTTTCAACATCCTATTCCACACTAAGTAGAGCAAAAAAAACCCTTGCGGTTTTGCTATTCAACTTTGCAAAGCTTCTACCGACGTTTGCCCTTAATTATAAATATACCTAAACAATCAAACCTATCTACTTTTCTAACCGTTTCACTGATTACCTTTATAATATCAAGAGTGAAACGCATAGTAGGCCTCTGGAGACACACTAATTCTAGATAATCTCATCATATGCATCCGATTTCTACTGTAGGAAATCACGATATTTCCTTTCTATTTTCAACACCAAAATTAAGACAACGTCATTAATTTGTAGCTACTTGCAGCTGCAAGAGCATTCTCTATGAATACCCTGCATATACCTTCACTATATTCAGACTGCTTAAGGACCTCGAATCTGTTGGATACTTCGAAATGATACAGCTCAGCCAGAATGAGGTCTTGGTGGATGTGATAAGCATCAATTAGTGTTTGGTAAACATCAGGCTCCCCGTATAGAAGATGAAGGACTTCCACATGAAAGCTGTTGATATTTGCAAGCGATGATTTATC
This sequence comes from Alatinidae sp. Z8VKAUB7J3, assembly GCA_010016025.2. Taxonomy (NCBI): domain Eukaryota; kingdom Metazoa; phylum Cnidaria; class Cubozoa; order Carybdeida; family Alatinidae; species Alatinidae sp. Z8VKAUB7J3. The sequence continues at coordinate 102,138,924 of JAAAKM020073195.1, forward strand.
TGTCAATAAGAAAGCTTGGCCAATTGTTGACAGGAAAAAAAAGTGGTATTCAAAGCGGCGTGCAACATCAACGCAGTGTATAATGCGTTCCAAAAAGGACTTCAGGAACTCGGGGAGGAACGTTCTGATATGACAATTTCAGTTTACTATTTCTTCAGTGGATGTTCTGCTCGTCGTGACTATTTTAGCTAGTATCAGCTAAAAGTTAAGGCTCCGCGACATAAGCTCTTAAAGCACGTCCCCACTAGCTGGCTTACCATAGGAGAAGCTACAAACCGCTTGATTGAATAATGGCCTGCTTTGATTGAATATTTTCTGGAATTCCTGCCTACGAAAAAGAGCTTAAAGTACTTTATTTCAAACTCAAAATATCTGGAAATTGTCAATTGGCAAAGAAAGCAAACAATAAAAGCTGAAATTGAGTTTTTAGTGAGTTCTGTAAATAGCTTCACTGTATTCACGGGAGTCTTTCAACGACAAGCGCCGTTGTTTCTTGTTTTAAATTATGATTCCCGCCGTAAATACCTACCACCGCCTTTAGACAAATCAATGTTCCTGTCTCCAGTCACTGAATCGGAGGGGATGAACATTGTTACTCTTATGAAACGTGGTAATTCTGAAGCGTTTGTCGGGTTTTTTTTTCTAACCGTGTGAAAGTAATTATGCCTGGCATTACGATTGTATTTACACATATAGTAAATAGTATAATTCAGACTGGAATTTTTCCCACTTCTTTCAAGGCTTCAAAAGTTATTGCTTTAAATAAAGGGGATGACCGTAATAACCCGTCTAATTACCGCCCAAATTCAATACTGTCTGCGTTTTCCAAAACTGTAGAAAGAGCGTTTTATAATCAGATGTATAATGTTTTTGAAAAATCAGAATTGTTTTCAAAGCTTCAATTTGGCTTTTGAAAGGGATATTGAACTAAGCATCCTATGATCATTATGAATCAGTTTGTGAGTAATTGTCTTGAGAAAGGAGAAATTCCTGCTAGCCTGTTCCTTGACATTCAAAAAGTGTTCGACTCAATTTCTCATTTGATTAATTTTCTAAGCTTAATAATTCGGAGATTCGTAAGAAAGCATTGGAGTTAGTAAAATCTTATCTTTCTGAGAGATCGCAAGTTACTGTAATAAATAATTCTGCTTCTTCTTTCCTTCCACTATTAAGGCACATCTGATACCATTTCTTTACCGCAATCCCAAGTCCGAAAAACTGAATGATATACTTAGCTGAAATCACGAACAGAAATGGGTAGAAACAATAGATGGCAGTACTTTCGGGCCCGTGGGAAAATGCCACATTTTTGCTTCTGTAAATTTTTCTATTTTTCACTCAAAGAAGATATATTGGCTGTGGGGCCGTGTAACTGCCGCATATATTTAACACTTATAGATTTTGGTCCATCTTCAATTTGAATTTGTGGTGCCTACCTGCTTGCCTGCTAGAACGGAGCTTTCCACTCGAAAGCAGAAACATGATTTGATGAAACGAAAGCTTGGCTGAACAACTTCAGATGCTCCTGTCTGACATAGGCTATATAACTCCACTTCACTTCGCACACCATAGGCTCTGGCTCGTGGACAGGCAAAAACCATCCTTTTTTTCCCC
>JAAAKM020073195.1:102140547-102152790 GCA_010016025.2 Alatinidae sp. Z8VKAUB7J3
TGTAATGTCATATTCATCAATCCGGCCTGAGGTTCACGCTTTCCGTAAAAACCGCACAGGTTAGACCCTTGCCAATTTCCAGGAATAAGCTGAGATCGGCGGCATAGGAAAAAAAGGCCCCCCCCCTCCTACGCCCTTTTTCCTAAATATATCCGATGAAATTATGAGATCGTCATTTTGTTAAAAATAGTTTGAAGATCATATAACAAAACTCCGGGGTCGACACAACCCCCCAGGGCCCGGGGGAGGCATTGTGAGTTATTCCCTGTGGGCATATAAGGTTCTTATGGAAGGGATGCTCGTATAAACTTCAGAGAGGGCTCATTAGATTGGAAATGGAAAGTTCTAGTTCCTTTTTAAGAGTAAAAAGTGATAAGAGGGCAGCTAGCTCCTCTCTCCCACGCCCTTTTTTCCCCAAATGCATCATATAAAAATTTTGAGATAGCTATTTTATTAAAAATAGTTCAAAGGTCAGATAACGAAAACTCTGATGTTGACAGAACCCCAGAGCCTGGGGACAGGCATTGTAATTTATGCCCTTGGGGCATATATGGCTCTTGTGGAAGGGATGCTCGTATGAACTTCAGAGAGGGCTCATTTGATTGAAAAGTGAAATTTCTAGTTCACTTTTGAAGAATCAAAAGATATTGGAGGGCAACTACCCTCCCCTTCCTCCCGCCCTTTTCCTTAAATGCATCAGATAAAAATTTTGAGATAATCATTTTGTTAAAAATAGTTAAAAGGTCAGATAACAAAAACTCTGGTTTTGACAAAACCCCTTTTCTTGAATGACGGTTCCATAGGTTTCCGTCGGGGGAATCAGTTTCTGGTCCGCGATCTGACGACGGGATTGGAGTCGGAACCCTTTCCGTTGGTCTTTGCAAAGGAGCCTGAGAAAAAGAAGCTTGAGGAGGCCAAGAAGAAATCTCTGCTAGCCCGAGAACAAGATCGGCTCTTTGACATTTTGAAGAAAAACGAAGCGGAGAAAGAACTCCGAGAGGTCGAGCGCCGGTTGGCGGATCGCGAAGATCCGAGTCGGCCGGGGACGCCGTTTTATTTGGGAGACGACTTTGAACTCGGCTCGGCTGTGCTGAGTCCCTCGGGCCGTCACCTCGCCCTGGTCTTGCTGCCGAAGAAACGCGCCAAGCCGACCAAGACGAAAATGCCTTCGTGGGTCACCACGAGTGGGGATATCGAGACTCGTGAGGTGCGGCACAAAGTCGGGACGGTGACGCCCTTTGAGTCCAAGCTCATGCTCTTGGACCGAGAGACCCGGAAGGCTGTGGAGATCAAAACCGATGGCTTGCCTGGGATTGCGACGGATCCGCTGAGTGACTTGCGGGAAGCGGCCAAAAAGCGGGAAGAGGAGCGGAAGAAAGCCCTTGAGGAAGCGGCGAAGCCTTCTGGCGATAAAGAGGCGGAGGCGGAGCCGGACGCGGCGCCGAAGAAGAATGAGAAGGAGAATGAGGAGGCTAAAGCAGAAAAAGCGGAGTCGAAGCCGCGGGCCGTTCAGATTCAGTCCCTGAGTTATAATCATGACGGGACAGCTTTGTTGTTTCAGGCCTACTCATTTGATAACAAGGATCGTTGGTTGGCGTCGGTGGATCTTGAGAGCGGGGCCTGCGTGCCGCGGCATCACCTTCATGATCCGGCTTGGATTAATTGGCGGCACAATTCGTATGGGTGGTCTCGTGATGGGCGCAAAGTCTGGCTTTTGTCCGAAGAGAGCGGTTACTCGCATCTCTATCTTGTCGATGTGGCGGCCCAGGAGCCGTCCGAACCCGTCGCTCTGACTCACGGGAGCTTTGTGGTGTCTGAACCGCAGTTGTCGGTGGCGGGAGATTACTTGTATTTTCGTGCTAATGTGGCCCATCCCGGGCGGTATGATGTTTATCGCACGGGTTTGACGGACGGGCGGATGGAGCAGATTACGGATCTTGACTGCATGGCTTCAGCGGTGTTGTCTCCGGATGGGCGGCAATTGCTTATCACTCATTCGACGGCGACGCGATCAAGTATCTGATGCTGAAACTTTTGGAACTTCACAACGTCGTCGAAAAAACATGAAAAGACCAGATGTTGAAAGGCGGAGTTCAAAGCAAAAGTTTTTTACTAATTGGCTAAAAAAATTCAAAATCAATGAAGAAATGGACAGTGGCCCAAAACTGGTGGGAGCTAAAGTTGACCCAGATGATATTCAAGAGCTTATTGATCAACTTGAAAACCTTAGTGATTCTGCACCAGATCCTGATCCAGATACACTAAGTATTTCATCCACGCCAAAGCCCTCCCTTCGACCATTTTTCCCCTCTTCTCGCAACCTTTCATTAGGATATGAAAGACATAGCGACGAAATTGGATCAGAATCTGCAGAAGAAACAGAACCAGAAGAACAAGTCCTAACTCCCACAATGAAGCTGCCTGATAGATCCAAGTATAAACCTGTCTTACAGCAGCTTTTTGACTGTTGTAGTGGTGATGATGTACTTCCTGACTCTTTATTGTTTGCAAACGTCAATGAAACATTCTGTTCTTCTTATGTTTCCAAGTATCCGCAAAAGGCTATTGTAACATGTAGTCAGTCTGATATTAAAGAATTATTTCAAAGTCTTCTCTGTCGTATGCAGAAAATCTTCCACACAACATCTAAAACGCCGAACTTAAAAATAATTGTATTTGGAAGTGACAGCCACATCTCTCAAGTACTCAGAATATATGTTGATTTGTTCTCAGCTAGACATGCAGACTGGTGCTCTTTCGTGAAGTTTTGCATTGTTCCAACAAGTTCCATGGGCATTAGTCGACTGATGAACTCAAATGATAGTATGTTTTCGTCCTTATTTTCAAGTGATTCATGGAAAGTAACTGTTGAAACATGTGATTTGCAAGATGCGTTTTTTAGAATATCAAAGTATTTACAAAACAGTAATAACTTGTTACAGCTGCCAATTGCTGAAGCAATGGTTACATACAAAGATTCAGCAGTTGAAGACGATACAGCTCAAGCATTTAGACCCATACCTTTCTTGAATGAGGTAAGAATCGGTCCTCTAGAGGGTGACGATGAAACATCATTTGTACATCTTTCTGAGAAAGGAAGTGAAAGAACTAAGGAAAAACTATCCCCTCCTGGATCCCCTAATCTTCTATCTAGTATACGATCTGAAGAAGGGATGGAGCTACAAATTGATTATTGGACCGTTTCCTCTTTCTACCGTAGTGATTCCTTGAGTCCACAACCATGCTACGATAAAAGATCTGATGAACCCAAAAGCCCATCACAAAACCACTAAAGTAGGTTTGGCTATTTTATGTAGTCGCCTTTTGGGTCTGGCTCGCGAAACGCTGTTTGCCGCATTATTTGGCGCTTCTACAGCTATGGATGCCTTTAATGTGGCTTTTCGCATCCCTAATTTGTTGAGGGATCTCTTTGCTGAGGGGGCTCTCTCGAGTGCTTTTGTCACCACATTTAGCTCTTTAAATGCCAAAGAAGGGCGGCAAAAAGCTTTTCGCCTAGCTTCTCAAATCATTACTCTCATTTTTGTGATCGTTGGGAGTTTGGTGATTGCCAGCGAAATTTGGGCTCAAGAAATTGTTCAACTCTATGCGGGGGCTTTTGAGAAGATACCAGGGAAAATTTCATTAACCACTCATTTGGTTAGAATCATGTTCCCCTTTCTTTTGATGGTTTCGATCAGTTCGGTTTTTGTCGGGATTTTGAACACTTTTAATCACTTTGGCCTGCCCGCCCTAGCCCCTTCTCTGTTTAATGTTGGAACTCTGATTGGCGGCACCAGCTTGGCATTTTTATTTGATTATCTGGGCTGGCCCATGATTTATGGAATGGGAGTGGGGACTCTGATCGGTGGGCTTTTGCAATGGGGACTTTTGATTCCTCTTTGTCGTCGTCTTCAGTTTGATTTCAAACCCTCATTTGCTTTTCGTGACCCCCATGTGATTTCTATGATCAAACTCATGGGCCCGGCAATTTTTGGTCTGTCAGCCGTGCAAATCAATTTATTTGTGACCACAAATTTTGCTTCGCGACTTGCTGAAGGATCGATTTCATGGTTGTCTTATGCTTTTAGGCTCATGCAACTTCCTATTGGCATATTTGGCGTTGCTATTGCGACAGTTTCTTTACCCCATTTGGCGTCATTAATTGCGACAAAAAAAACTGAAAATTTTAAGCTAGCTCTTAATCGGTCAATCAGGCAATGCCTGTTTTTAACGCTTCCGGCTTGTGTGGGACTGTGGATTTTGTCAGAACCCATCATTCGCTGTATCTATAGATGTCAAGCCTTTCAAGAAAGTGATGTTATGAACACGTCTCTGGCTCTTAAAGCCTACTCTCTTGGTTTGGTGGCTTATGCCTTGGTCAAAATTCTTGTGCCAGCTTTTTATGCGACTAGCCGTGCAAAAATTCCTGTTTATGGCACCTTAATTGCTATTTCGGCCAATATATTTTTTTCTGTTAACCACTTTCAAAGAATACCAAGGAATGTTTTGAATAAAGTCAAAACAAAATATATGCTTGAAGATCGACAAAACGGCGTGTCAGCAATATCTCAAGAAAGGGTCGGGGTATTAACTGGAAACTTCTAGGGTATGTTGAACAGTGCTTTGATGGTAAAGGACCCCGCTTGTCTTTTTTAGACGCCTTTAACACTGGTCAAAATTATGAGATAGCCACTTTATTCAAATTAGGCAATAGACGTAATAAGTATACGTTCCTCTGAGAATGTAATGCTCCCAGCCCATTGAGAAAAGATAGCAAATTGTGCATTTTGCTCCTTGTTTACATACAAGATTTATCGTTGGGAAAGGGGGGAGGGTATATTTCATCCTGAGTGTGTGACAACGGGCTGAGAGTATTAAGATAAAGCTTCAGGGAACGCCCAGGGAGATGTTAAAACTAAATAAAAAAAACAGTATGAAGGGGAAAAAGATCAAGTTTGAAAGACTCAAGTTCATACTAGTGGTGCTAGTCTTTGTTTCACGGACTTTAGCCAGAAAGGGCTTTGGGGTTAGCTACCCTGTGCTTACGATATTCTTCGTGTGAACTTTCTCAAAACTACTCCAGGTACCCGTTTGAGGGTTATCTGCCATATCTTAGGAGGGGATAAGGGTATTTACTTTTAAGTTTTCAAAATAGTAGTGTCTAGTATTGCCACTACTACCGTGATTTGAACTACGACTACTTGCGACTCCAACTTTTGCGAAAGCACCTATGACTTTTTTAGACTACTCGCAAATGTGACTACTCGTGACTTAAGTCACCTCCACTAGAGATTATGGCTGCAGCTACCTTCGGAGGTCACTCGAATACTAATGAATTTGACAACTTGTGATAGTGATTAAGGCTACTCGCGATTGTAAGAATTAACAACTACGACTGCTTGCAACTGCTACTGTTTGTGACTGTGACAACTTACAGCTATGACTGCAACTATTTGAGCCTGGACGAATACTTACGTCTAAGACTGCTTGCAATTGTTGCTGCAAATACGAATTCAACTTGACAGCTTCTGCGGCTACTTGCGACTACTACTGCGATTAATGGTTGCTGCAATTGTGCCAAACACACTGAGTGCGTGCTGTCTGTCAAAATGGTGTACCAGCAATTTCTAATCAATAGCTCAGGTTAGTAAGTTCAAACTCTTAGGGAATGTTGAAGAGCTGTCAGTGCGCAACCAGCCTCCAGATAGTCTCTGTGAGAGGCAAAGCTGGCATAGGTTTTTCGGAGTTACTTAAAAAATGATTATTTTCAATTCTTCATGATGGTCTACTACTCTAGGGCAGAACTAAGGAAGATAGGCATGGAGTAAGGGTAATTCAGATGACCGAGGACCAAAATAACCCGGAACAATTCAAGAAAATATAAAAAAATTGTGTTGGACCCGAAAACAATGAGTAAATTGATGCTGCTGAATTCAAGCTATTATCTTTCTGAAAAATGTGTCTGGAAACAGTATTTCTTCTTTTGTCATTCAAGTGGTTGAGTTTCTGCAGAGTCTCGGAAAAGAAAAGACAATAAAATCGTGACTGGCCTACTTCAAAATCTTTGCTTATCGATGAGATCTCAACGCCAGAATTCATTGTACAATAAGGGTTAGTAGCTCCATGAATCAGCTCTTGTAAAAAAGAAGAAAAGAAGTATAACAGAAAAATCTTTCTAAGGCTTGAATATTATTTTTACTTATTTATTTTCTTTAAAGAGGGAGGCTTTCAATATACTGAGATGGAGGAGGAGCGTGCGGAGATGTGTTGGTACCAGGTGGCTTGGTGCTGTAGCGTGTTGTTAGTAGTAGTAATAACATTTTTTCTTACTCTGCAGATGCAACAAATGAAAGTAAAACTGCACCCAAGCTAACCGATAGAGAGAGATGAGATCACCCCAATTCTAAAGATACACCCCTGGAGACAAGTTTGGGGTTTCTTAGGGACCCTTTGAACTTTCATATAATAATAGACTATGTTTAAGAAAAATAAATAAAGACACTCTCCTATGTCAATCACTAAGTCTATAATAGTCAAAAACAGTAAACACAAATTAAGGACCCTTTGCGAAATAAACAAAGATACTCATCAATGTCAATCACCAAGTCTATAATAGTCAAAAATAGTAGAAAGAGATTAAGCACCACTTATTCTTGTATTGTGATAAGATAAATTGATTTTATTCAAATATACCTGATCCAGCTCAAAGTTTTTACAAGAAAAATATAATGAAAGGTGAAGAAGATAAACGAAATAATGCAATCAAATTGTTAATTATTATTAAGCATAATTTAGAAGTATTAAAAAATATCTATAAGCATAGGTGTTAACAAAAACCGACCCTTATTTTCAAGCAAAATGATCATGAAGACCATTTTAAAACCTCTTATTTTCAAATTTCAAATTTAAAGCTCATTTGGGCTCCATATTTTAGACCGGCGACACCAAAGTAGTCGAGCGAGGGAAGGGCGATAAAATTTTTATCAACACCACCGGAATCGGACGACTTCATCCTAAAGCCAATATCGACTTCGCGAATGTAAAGGTAGGCGATAAAATCATTGTCAGCGATAGTTTGGCGACGCATGGTATTGCCATCATGTCCGTTCGGGAAGGCTTAGAGTTTGAAACGACGATTGAAAGCGATACTCGAAACTGCAAGCCTATCGTCAACGGCACCCGGGATGATTTTGGCGAGGCCGTTCATTTACTCCGCGACCCGACGAGAGGAGGCGTAGCGACGGTATTGACGGAAATTGCAAGAGATACAAAAATGGGCGTCGATATTTTTCAAAAAGATATTCCTGTCGACGAACAAGTCTCTGGAGCCTGCGAAATATTAGGACTCGACCCGCTTTATGTCGCCAACGAAGGCGTTTTCATTGCCGTAGTAGACGCTTCAATAGCCGATTCTATGATTGAAAAATTGAAATCTTTTGAAAATTGTCGCAATGCTTCTATCATAGGAGAAGTCGTTGAAACGCATCCCCGACAAGTGGTTTTGACTAGTGGAATAGGCGGTAAGCGGGCGGTCAATATGCTTGTAGGCGAACAACTGCCAAGAATCTGCTAAGAAGCTATTTGAATTCAACACTTCGATTTCCTAATAATGTGTTTAGCTAATGAACCGCAGCCCCAAAACGGGTGACAAAACCTAGATTAATACTTCTACCCGGCTCTAAGAAAACATTTTGATTACCCGGCGCGCCTCGGGAAACGTGGCTTCGATAGGCTTTATCCGTCAGATTGCTTAGACCGATCATTAGTTTAGTATAGGGAAAAGCTTTAATCAGATGGTGTAAATTTAACTCAGATCGCTTGACTTTTGGGGATGTTTCTCCCTTTTTTAAAATTAGGCAAATTTCGTAGGTTTGTAGTCGTAGCATTCAATGGTTTACATCTAATTTGATGAATTTCATATATTTAAAATCAGCATAAAGAGGCAATCGATTTGATGTAGGCTTGTAATTGGCATCCAAGTAATTGGTATGAAAATTCCTTGTTTTAACGACTCAGTTACTATTGGACTGAATCTCTCTTTACTTACGGTTTGTTACCACAAACTGTTTAAAACAAGGAACAGCTTGCATTTTATCATTCAGGTTTAAGATTATTTAATTGAAATTTTCTATAGATGTTGTTGAAGGCCTTTAAAAACTAAAGGCAAGGTTTCACTTTTATAACACACATATTTTTAAAGGTCATCAAAGGTCAGGGCCCTCTAGAGGGAGAAGAAGTGGAGGAAGTTGCTTCAAAATACCTTCCCAGGACATACTCTAGTCTGTAGATTCATCCCTGAAAGTTTCATTTTCCTAACCTAAACTTTTTCTGAGATAGCAGGAAGTCAATTAACTAGAATTTTACCGAAAAGTATTCTATCCCAATACCATGCTTTTTAACCTAGTTTCAGTGATAGGCCTTGTGTCATTTTAATTTCTGCATAGGCTACTCTAGAAGCCTACATTTGTCATTTCATGATTCTCAACTTACCATCTTCACTTTTCAATGAATAATCCGCTAAATCATCATTAGTTTGCCTCCTTTTTAGATGACTAGTTTTCATACTGAAAATAAGCTAGCCTAGCCTAATTTGTTCTCTGAATAGCCTAGTTGTCTGGTTGAAGTTTCCCGGCAGTCAAGGTACAGGATTGCCAATGTCTCCAAATTGATAACAATCAATGTGCAGCTAGTCATAACGGCATCTTTTTAGGAGTAGTATCATCAATCTACAAATTGTGGTTTTCAAATCATGTGAGAGGCAACAATTAATAAATGCATCGAAGGAAGTAGAGATTCGTAATTGATGGCAGTAATTTTTCAATCTCTTAGAATCTTGATCAATTGGCATTACTTTCAAAGAGGACATTTTGAGTGTTTTCCGATGTCCAATGGCAATTTTTTCAAAAAAGTGTGTGCTGAATTTTGCACGTCAGGAATCGGCGAAAGCATAGCTTTCAATTTCTATCCATTGAAGCCTATGTTTCCTTGTCTACATACATAGTAAGCTTCAAGTCAATAAAAACATAATATTTTTTAACGTCGTAATTTCTTTGACCGACCTTTTTCAGTTTTTTCTCCCCCGAATATTTATATAAGGTCTTGAAAGTAGCAACTCCTGCTCCATAAGCAAAATAAGAACTAAAGGAAAGGGAAGGGTTTCGTTTTACCTGCAGTTTTGTCAAGAAAAACTGTCGCGCGATAGGAACAATGCAACAGACTATAGCAAGACGCCCATAATACTGAAGATCGCTTTCGGATTTCGGCGATGTACTGAGACCCAAGCTTGGTTCTGGCTCAAAACAATTAAATGTTTTTATTAAGAGCTCCTGAGCAAATGGAGCCAAGACGCAAACTCCCCACTGAGGAAGCCAGCTCGCTTCTCCATGCCCTTTGTATACTTTCAGAAATCGTTTACATCAGGTGGCACATACCACTCACGATTGAAGTGTGGTGTGAAGAGTGGTGTGTTTGATGTGTAAAAGCATAAGTATAAGGGAAATATACCACGCGTAGCGGACTAAAGTCGTGCTCGGACTAAAGTGGTCCTTTTTGTCAGTGCCCAGGATGTAACTCAAATATAAGTAAGATATTTTCTGTTAACTTTTTCTCAGGAGAGAGGATAGTAAGACTGAGCAAATAGTTTTTTTTTACGTCATGCAAAATACAAGTATAGAGGGACGTGAAGGGTTCTGGGATGTGTACATAAATTAAATTGTATAGGGAACCCTTCACATTATCATATTTAAGAGGGAATCTCTTTTCTGTTTGCCAGTCTATCGCTGTTCCTCTAAAACATTCCAATGACTGATTTCAAATGTTAGTATCATACCATAAATATACGAGTTGGAAAATAATCTATAATTAGAATGACAAAAATGAAAATGAAATAGAACTAGAGTAAGAACAATCAAATATAAAGAAATAGAAAAATCAATGATCAGCATTGTTAGAACAAGGTCGTGTCTAGGGGATGGGGATTTGACCCCCCCCCAAAGAAAAAGACTCGTAAAAATATAACAAAATGCGTATGAACAAATTTTTGATTCGTCTTTCTAAATATATTGTACACCCTCAGAAATAATTTACAAAGAAAAATGAAATAAGAAATAACCGAGACCCTATTTTTATGAAAAATTGAATAAATTACTATCACGGTCCTAAAATTATGAAATGTTTTTCCAGGTATTATTGTGACAATACTAAACAGTTACCTTTACTTTTCTGAGTTACTTAGGATAAGTATTTATCATCTGCTAACGTTCCAACAAATAAAATGAGCTGTTGTGTGGGTTAATTTATTCTTATAGTCGATTTCATGGGTAGTTTACTTTATATATATCATATTCTGAAACTGAGGATGGTACTTGTGTATTATACGACAAACAGTCAAGTGCTTCAATTAATTAGAACCTGTTTCTTTGACGCTCAATCCTAATGAAATATCACAAAAATATAATTAAATATAATATTTTAGAAACAAATTCGGGCTATATATTTGTACATTAAAGGAGTGGGAGTAAAGTATAGTGGGTCTAAATGCAGAATGTGTTAGGTAAAATTATTCTGCATATTATGAAGTAAGAATTGTTTTCTAACTTCAAACTGTACAAGTAATTTACCCGCCCCGCCGCCGTGCCACATCAGCAACTGGCCCGCATCGAGATCGGGTTCGGTCATGTCGAGCAGGTAGCCGACGCGGCCCGACACCGCCTTTGCGACAAGTTGCGTGACAGCGCCCAGAACATCGCCCTCCGACGCCACCGGAAGCGCATCGACTTCTTCCAGCCAGGTGAAGGCCGCACCGGGGTGCATTCCGGGGTCGTCCTGCAACGCCGGCCAATCGCTGACCGCCAGCGCGGCATAGCCGTTCTCGCTGGCCATATCGCGCAACGCCAGGGCCGCCCGTCCGGTCAGATCCATCTGCTCGTCGGAGACGCCGTCGGCCGGCGCCGCCGCCAGCATGACGTCAACTTCAGTGGCGACGCGAGCGGTGTCCAAACCAGCCATGCGGCCGGTCAATTCACCGATGTCGTGATTGGACACCTCGACACCGAGGCGCGACCGCAACGCGTTGGTCGACACCTCCATGTTGTAAAAGGTCATCGCCAGACCTCCGACAACCCCGATACGCGCGCCCTGCAGCGACTTGGCGGCGGCCAGCGCCCGCAGCGTGTTTGTCAGCTTTGCCGTAACCGCCGGCGAATCCGGAGCACCGCAATACCATTGCACCGGATGCCTGCGCAGATCGCGCACCATGCGGGCGATCGACAGCGACATGTTCAGCGAGACAAAATTGTTGAGCTGCACGTCGCCCTCGCGAACCGGTTCGGGCGTCGACCAGAAACCGGCGCGGACGGGTGCTGCGGCGATCGTGCGGGCGACATCTCCCATGGTGAACCCGCCGTGCAGCAGCAGGATGAAATCGGCGCCCTCGGCAAGGCAGGTATCGAGCGCGTCTTGCGTCTCCGACGCGTTCATCGGGATGTCAGGCGCAACGAACAGGCGTGCGCCCTCGCGGTCGCAGATGGCCGCCAGCGCCGCCTCGCCGGCTTCGAACACACCATATTTTTGCGGGAAATAACTCGGCAACGATCCGCGGATCAGTCCGATCGTCAGCTGTTCTGGCATCGATCTCCCGTCACTCTTTCAGTCGTTCGTCGTGGCTTTGGTCAACCCTAGACGGTTTCATGGTCACACTGAAACCGCCGTCTAAGTCCGCAAATATCCACCGTCGACTACAAGCGATGTGCCCATAACATAGCGGGACTGGTCCGAGGCCAGATAGAAAGAGGCGTCGGCGACATCCGGCGGTTCACCCCAGCGGCCCGCCGGGATCAGAACCAGGAAGCCCTCTCCACCTTCGGTCTTGCGCATCAACGCGAGTTCGACCACCGCCGGCGATAGTGCGAAGGACACGCTCGGTGACAACTTCGCCTTGCGTCAGGGCCTCGACCCGGATGACAAATCCGATGCACCCACCGTCGTCGAAGCACCGGAGCCTCTGCGCATTTTGATCACCCGGCGCACCGGACGCGACCTTGTCAGTGATATTCAACGCCTGCTCAATGAGCTCGGCCACAATGCCGGTGACGTCGACGGTCTGGTCGGACCCGACACCGGCAAAGCGATCGTTCGTTTTCAGAAAGAGGCGGGCCTTACGCCCACCGGCACGGTTTCCATCGAACTCGCCCGCCTTCTGAGCGAAGCCGCGGGGGAAGATGGTTTTGCCAACGGCCACATCTA
>JAAAKM020073195.1:102152800-102165250 GCA_010016025.2 Alatinidae sp. Z8VKAUB7J3
GTCGAGACTTCAAGCCAGTTTTCGACGCGCCGTTGACGTTCGACAACGGGGAGAGCCCGTTGGGCACGCACTTTTTGGCCGCCCTCACGGACCCTTCCGATACCGGCAAGATCCGGTGGGTCGGCGCCAGCCTGTCCGATCGCGCTCGCACCTCGCCACTCAGCGAAGTTCAAGATTCGGGATCGGTGGGCTATCTGTCCAGGCCGGGGCTCAGGGCAGCGCTAGAGCGTATCGACCTGCCGGCCGATGTGCGCGAACGCCTGAACGGGGAAATCGTCGCCGGATCGTCCTTGATCATTTCGGATCACGGCATCAGCCGCGAAACGCATATTGGTACGGACTTTATTGTCCTGACGAATCCAGGCGGAAGCTGACTCTGCAGAAAGCCCTCTGTCCGACACAACGCACGCTCAAGACAGCGTCGTGTTGCCCGCTGATCCGCTCCTGTCGCTCCGGGCTTGATTCATCAGAAGCAATCGCGCCAGCAGAAGCGCCACCATGGATACGAAAATCGCCGCAAACAGGGTGTCGGAGACAAAGTGCCGGCCCTTGATGACCCGCAGTGTCGCGGCAAGAAGTGCAAATACAAATCCGCAGGATAAAACGATGTTCCGCGCCCGACGCCCCGGGATGTATGCACTCAGAACCAGCAAAGAGATGAAGAAGGCAGCGGCACTCGACCCCTCGCCCGACACAAACGAGCAGTTTCGCTCGCACTGATCGGAAAGCTCCAGCACCCGCGTAAATGTGCGGTCTCCGCCGAATTCGATCACATCGGCCGGACGCGCGCGACCCCAATGGGCCTTCAATATGCCGTTGACAAGGAGACCGGGGCCAAAATGCTCTTCGACGGTCGATAGGCAAAAACCCTACTGTGAAAGACCGGTCCAAGTAAATGTAATTGATCAGCCTAGAAATTCACCACAAACATCACCACCGCCAACACCGCCAAAACAAGAAGAAGAATTACCTCAAGTTTCATCAAGTATTGTACACCTAATGCCTCATTCCTATCTTGAGCAAAGTAAAAGACTCTTGACTAATCTCGATGAAGATGAACATTTAAAAATTGACGACAAAAAGAACGAAGTTCTAATCCACGGAAAGCCCTACAATTTAATTGATTTGATTGCGTATCGCAATCGACTTGAGCCTTGCGATAGTCATTTGTATAAATTTTTATATCAAATTTTCCAAAAATTCTCATTGGGAATAAACATGTTTTAAATTGATTAAGGAAATACGAAGAAATACCGAAATATATGTCATTATCGGAAGGCATGTCAAGCGTTGATGATGATGTAAAGGGTATTAAGCGAAAGCGTCTTTCTACATTATTTAGTATGGAAAAGGGTAGCGGTCACTTCACATCGCGTTTACGTTCAAAATGGCTTAAGTTTTGAAACATATTTATGCAAATATTGGTAAAGCGGGAGGTGTAGGTCCCCCCAACACACATACCTGAGTCAACGGAGTTGAAAAGAAGTTGGCGACGGAGTATTTCCAAAATGAACCCAGCTACACTCTTCAGCGAAATCATAGAACTCGAAGTAATCATTATCGACAAACTAGAGCCTTTTCCCGTTGCAACAACGTCATAATAGACCGTAAAATTACATTTTACTTGCAATCAGTGTTTTTAGTCGCTATACCTATGCCATTCCATTGCGTTCAAAAGAGAGGTGATGAAGTTGATAGACCTCTTGAATCTGTCTTCGCACAAGATTCTTATAAGAAATTCCAACAGATCGAGGTAGTGAAAAAGTTAATCTGCATTTAAAAATGCTCTATCATAGTTATATTGCGATTAAGGCGGCATTGGCTGAGCATTTGATAATAACTATTCAACTTTTAATCTCAAGACAAAAAAAGAAAACGATCAAAAATGGGGTTTTAAAGGCTAAATGAAAATACCGAAGAAAACACAGAAAGCGAACATTTTGAGGGAACAACTGTCTATCTTCTATTACAAAAAGTATTTTCCACGTTTTTTTTGGTTTTCGTCTTTTCTCTTGATCCTATTATTTTTTTTTCGCTGAAGAAGAGAGGCGGTTGTTCTCTCGAAACCTTTCTTTGTTTTTTAGTGATGGTAAGTTATAAGCAATCAGTAGTACGCATACAAAGAAAAAGAGAAAACTATTTGTATTTATTAGTCTCTAGGCTAAAATGTTAACTAAATGCTAGGAACTATCTTTCCAATATGAAAAATTTTCCAATAGTTCTGTTGTTCTTGATGTTTGATTTGATACAAATACATAAATACAATAAAACCTACAAATTATTTTATTTTCTTTTTTGTGAAACCAAGTGGTACGTTCATCATTTATCTGTTCTACGTACAGGGCCCAATTCGTCTGCTTGTTGGCCCTAGGACTGTGAATTTCTACCTAAAACTTGTCTTTGGATTTCTTTACTTTTTTAAAGTTGACATGTTTTAACGTAGAATGTATAAAACATTATACTTTCATGGCAGTAAGTTATGCAATACATATGCATTACTCAATTGGGTTTTTCGATTTTAATAATCACTTTTGATCTAATTCTACATCTAAACGAATTAGGCGGTAAAAGCTTAAAGAAGATATAATATCCATAGAATATAATATTATTTTACAAAACAGATGTTTTCACACCATAATTTACGGAATATATCTTTTTAACTTCAGTTTTAGCTTTCCAGTCAATTTGTTTTGAGAAATGTAATCTTAACAGTAAAATAATATTATTTTAACTAGTTTCTTTAGTTTAGAAGCTTCACAGTTACAGCAATGAAGAATGAGTCTATTCAACCAATCGGTAAATCCAGGTCTATGAATTCATATGCAATTGTACCATTTTGGCTGGATGATAAAGACTATGGCCTGATTCAAGCTTAAGATAGTGGATTTTTTTGGTCGCAATACGAAGAAAAATAAAACATCTTTAATAGGTGAAAACGTTAGTCTGTAACTTGCATTAATTCGTACTTTTTAGAGAATATCCTTGTCACTGCTTGAAGTTGAAAGTATATACAGTGGTTTCATAAAAAATGGTGGTTTCATAAAAAAATGGATCATAAAAATAAGTGGTTTTCATAAAGTGGTTTCATGAAAACCAAGCTTCTAAGAGTGGTTTCTTAAATCTTTCTTAAATCATACTTACGTTTATATTTAGTGTCTAAAAAGTTTGTAATCAATCAAAGAAATTTACCTGGGTAGTCACTAAAAATGCTGAAACCTCAGGATCATAGATTATAAGCTGAGAAATAGTTTCTAGTCCATGTCTTGCTCCGTATACTGTCGGTGCAACGATGGCAACCGACGGCAAGGCGATCGTCCACGAGCAGCGCACCGCGCCAGACGTACTTCGAGAACAGCCCGATGCCGGCGGAGCCGCTCCACTGCGGACCGACGCTCTCGCGCACGGCGACACGCGCGGGCACGGCGGCCTGAAGGGACTCGTCCGCGACCTGCTCGCGCTCGACCGCGGCGCGCTGGCGATCCTCGTCGCGGTGCCGTTCGTGCTCACGCTGCTCGACTACTACGGCATGCCGTGGCACTACCCGCAGCAGTGGAGCGAGCGCCGCTACCGCCACACGGATCCCCGCGAAGGGCAGAGCGTGCGCGAGCTGCGCCGCTCGCCCGCCCCGGGCTCGGACCTGCTCAAGGACATCGACTTCGGCAGCCCCGAGGAGCGCCTCCGGACGCGCGGCCTGCCCACGAAGGACTCCTCGATCGGCGAGATCACGCCGGCGCTGGAGAAGTGGGCTTGGTGGGGCCTGTGCTGCCTGCTGTTCCTGGTGCTGATCCCAGCGATCGTGGCACGCGTGTTCTCCAAGCAGGGCTTCCGCGACCTGGGTCTCAAGGTGAAGGGCACCGGCAGGGACGCCATCACCTACCTGGCGTTGTTCGCGATCTTCTTTCCCGTGATCTGGCTGGTCTCGCGCGACACGGCCTTCCAGCGCACCTACCCGTTCTTCAACACGGGCGGGCAGGGCATCACGAACGAGCTGATCACCTTCTGGATCATCTACTGCGTGCAGTTCTTCGCGGTGGAGTACTTCTTCCGCGGCTTCATGGTGCTGGGACTCAAGAAGTCCCTCGGCTGGGCGTCCGTGCTCGTGATGCTCGCGCCCTACTGCATGATCCACTACTACAAGCCGATGCCCGAGGCGCTGGGCGCCATCGGCGCGGGCCTCGTGCTCGGCGCGCTCTCCTGGCGAACGGGCACGATCCTCTACGGCTGGGCGCTGCACTTCGGCGTCGCGCTGTCCATGGACCTGCTCGCGCTGGGGGCCAAGGGCCAGTTGTAGCCCCCAGAGCCCAGCGAATGGCCCCTGGGACCCCCTGGACGGCCCCGGAGAGCCCTGCGGGTCGGGTTGACCGCTCCACGAGGCGCGGATACGCTGCATCCTTCTCGTCCGTCCGACCCGCCCGTCGACATCTGGGGTCCCACGACATGACTCAGCGTTTGCTCCTGGCCGCCGTTGCGGCCGTACTTCTCGTCCACACCGCCGCCCCCGCCTGCGCCGACATGGTGCGCACGCGCGCAGTTCTTCTAAACTGTTTTCAAAATTTGAATTAATTTGACTATGAATTTCATTCCATGAAAAATTAAATGCTGTTCCAAAAATTTTTTCTTGATCAGGGACCCAATCTCTTTGATGACATTCCATATACAACTTGATTTTGTCTTCAGAACTCATGTTTTCATTCATTTTTGCTAGGAATTTTTTGTAACGAAATGTATATCCTCCAAATATTTCATCCCCTCCGTCTCCTGAAACTAGTATGTTAGAAAATTGTTTTGCAGCTTTACTAAGGTGATACCAATGTGTATCCCAAAAAGGCATCTTTATGATACTAATTGCTTTTGGAAGATCCTCAAGAAAATTATCTATTGTTATAATATGATGTTTAGCATCAAACTGTGATGCTTTTGTGGTTGGGAGTTCTGTTTGATCTACACTGTCAATGAATTTTACAGATATTGCATCAATATTGATTTTTGGAAATATTTTTCTTAGTAATGCCAAAACTAATACTGAATCAACTCCTCCACTTAATGCAACTACAACTTTGTCTGCTGTAATTTTTTCTTGAATAGTTTTTGATATTATGGATTCAATTTTCTCAACATCCAATTGATCATAAATTGGTTTAAAATTATCTGCTGAAAACTTTTGAAATTTTGTCTGATTTGTTGGATCATATCTTAATGTAAGAATATTTTTGATCATTATGGGATTGATTTGTTGTTCCATTTTCTAATGTTCTTTTAATTCTCATTTTTTGTTGCTTATATGATTCACTATTATTCTTAAAACTTAAAGATATCAAAATTTCAAAAAATCTATGAGATATGTTGTGACTGGAGGTTCTGGTTTTATTGGAAGTTATATTGTAAAACGATTGCTTGCTGATGATCATGACGTAATTGTTTTTGATGATTTTTCACGTGGAAAAATGGAGAATTTACATGGTGTGGAAGAAAAAATTACCATAAAACATGCGGATATACTTGATTTTGAATCTCTAACCAATTCTCTTTCTGATGTGGATGGAATATTTCATCAGGCAGCATTAACATCTGTTTCTGAATCATTTTCAAATCCCGAAAAATATCACAATGTTAACGTCAACGGAACCGAAAACATCTTCAAAATTGCACACAATTTAGGTGTAAAAGTTGTTTATGCTAGTAGTTCAAGTGTATATGGAGATACTCCAACGGTACCTATATCTGAAAATTTTGACAAAAATCCGATCAATCCATATGGAGGCGCGGGCTATGTCTGTGCGATCCCTCTCCTGCAGAAGGCGTGACCAGCCTTTGCTCGAGTGCTCAAGCGGGCAATAGAGCAAAACACTTCTGCGAATTGAAGATCCAGGTGTCGAGGTAGTCGACAACCTCAGCCTGGCGCTCCGGAAAGGCACCGGCCAGACAGATCCAGTTCTTGAACTCCTGGCATCCGGCATCTTCTACGGCTTCGTTGCTCAACGCCGCCCAGACGCTCTGTTGTCCTTCCTTGAGTTCGTTGAGGCGTGCCAGGTCGAATGCCCGGTCCGGGTACAGCCAGTGGTGTTTGGCGGTGAGAAACGCGTGCGACCAGCCGGAGGAAGCCATCACCACATAGCGCCCGTCTTCAGCATCCAACGCCTCGCGTAAAGCCGCCCCCAACGCAAAGCAGGACCGTGGGGTAGGCCCGGCGGGTGAGGGGAAATCCAGGTATGGGTCTTTGTCCTCATCTGCCCGCGCATCGAATAGCTGAGCCATACCGCCCCGCGTATGGATCACGCCGGTACCGTAGCAGTTCACTGAAATTGGCACGATTGGATAGGTCCAGCCCTGCTGCTCCCAGTCCAGAAAAACCAATGCGTTGGCGAATGCGTGGGTGAGGTGTGGTTGATTGAGCAGTTTGTATGAATAGGCGACGGGACAGTCACGGGATATAACTTCGTGGGCAAGCTGTCTTGCCAACCTGCCGGCGCCGGGAACGTCATAAGAATGCCCGTTATCCTCGTTCCAGATGTTCTCTCCGCCCCCCAGAGCGTCCAGCATGGCGAAAGGTTTGGAAGGAAACGCGTCCATGCAATAGACGTTGAAGGGCGGAATGACGTCCTCTTTGAAGTTCTCGTACTGATCGTCGCCGAAAATGAACACCGCATCCGGGGCAAAATCGTCGATGGCCTGTCGGATCACTTGCAGTGCCTGACGATGGCGCTCTTGATGCTCCAGAGCCGTATCGCCTTCGTCGTTCCATTCACGCAGCATGTCCGCAGGCCAGGATTCGGGTTGCTTCATCTTGTCGGGAACGTGCGGGCTATTGAGAATCATTCTTAATAAATTGGCATAGGAGCCGGGCTCGCCGAGCAGAGGCGGGTAGTGGGTAATACCGACGCCGAGTAGTTCAGCCATAGTCGCTCCAAATCAAGCCAACGTCCGGGACCCGAGGAAACGCCGCGCCGCTTCGTACCTGACCGAGTCCGGGTGTGCGAGCGGGGCTGCGGCCACTGTTCAAACTGCAAAAAAAAAAAACACAAGCATAAAATACAATCGCTCTTTGGAAATTGTAAAAGATGTTGCATCCAATGTGTGGCATATTGTCTTATTGTTAAATAGTAGAGGATTCCGTAAAAATAAGCTTATAAGCTCCAGTTACTTAAAAATTTACATCTCCCACACCAATGTATATATGAAGATAGTAGTTCCTGAAGCCGCGCCTAAAACCGATGTTGTACCACCAAAGATATTTCAGCGCGCTGCCAACATAAAAGGCATCGCCGTGCCGGTTCGGCGTCAATACATTCAGAGGTGGTGTGCCGCCGAATATTTCAGCGGCGAATTATTTTCTGAAATTACCAAGAGGAAAATGTAAGCCAAAAATCCATTATTCAATGACACTTTTAGGTTCCCTTCAAAATGTTTTTTAATTTACTCCTTTACTTTGGACTTCAGCTTGTGTTTCACTTGTTTTTCTCATCTTCACTACAATATAATTATTTCTAATCAAAATGAGTTTCAGCTACCCCTGATATTCCTCAAAAATCTTCTTTTTTATAAATGTTCTCTTCTATTGGTTAAACAAATAGATGTAAAATCTTCACCAAACTTCTGAGATCACAAGCATTGAACCCACCGGCCCATACTATAGCTAACATCGGGAATTTTCTGTTGGGGGGGGGGTCCGGATGGAAAACGTCTAGACCCATAAACAAGTCACTGGTAGCATAAACAGTGAGATTTTGGGACATACCAACTCCTTATTGTCTAGAATAATTATTGATTATTTAAAGTCTAATGTTGTTTTCCACTTTCATACAATTTTTTCTTATCTCCATTCATTTTCACTATCATATTCATTTTAATGCACTCTAAGCTTTTACGCCAAAGTTAAATTTGTGCATCAATAATTGAAAAAAACCCTGAAAATAACTGTTTTCTTAAGATTTTTTAAAAGAACGCCTTAAATGCCAACATCATCACTTTTGTCCTTTTCTGCATCCTGTCTTCACTGACATCATCTAATTAAACAGCCTTTTGAGAAATTCACATTTTGTTTGAGATAGCTGATCAACTGACAGATGATCAACTTGAGATCATAGGCTTTTCTTCAGACTGAGGCTGTTACGTTTATATTTTTAGAAAAGTACCCACTTCAAATTATTATTCCTGGCAAATTCCCATATCACATAGTGCTGGAACCCACTGGGCCAGGGCAAAAAAAAAGTAACAGAATAGAAAAACCTGCGTGAGGAGAAATAACTCCTAAGACGGTTTTTTTTTCTAAGGATTTATTTGTGTAGTTTTTTATATCTTCAACGAGTCGAATGGGATCGGCGGTATAAAAACGACCTGCAACGGCAGGGTTTCTAACTGAATAATCTTTCTTCCAGATCATTTGGTTTTTTTATTTAATCTAAGGAGAATTGGTTTTATATCGTTAGGAATCTTTTTTTCCTTTTTTAGCTTCAATCATATCTGCGATTATTATCATCAGTTTTACAGAGCCTATAACGATGGCCATACCAAGTATCAGTTGTAATAAAGGGGGCAATGTTTCTACAAAACTGACTATAAGGTTTTTGATTTCATTCATAAGTTTATTATTACTTCCTGAGTTTAAAGTTGTTTTAACTACTTTTTTATTTAGCTTATAAATATTTCAGTTTTTTCCGTGATCAAATCAATTTTTAGAATTCGATGATTATTTGTATCAGAGACATAAAGCGAATTTCCAACCTCAATAACTCCAGCTGGTTCCCATAACTTCGAGCAACTTGAATCGTCGCAAACAATATTTGCCGATGCTTGAACAACTGCAACTTCCTGAGTCTTGAGATCTAAAGTTTTGATTTTATTGTTATATGAATCTGCAATATATATTTTTCCTTTAGAATAAAAAACGCCTAAGGGGTGTTGAAGAAGAGCTTCCTTGCCACGACCATCTTTGTCGCCAAAATCAAACAAACCAGTTCCAACATAAGTTGCAATAAAACCGGCTTTATCGATGCGGATGCTTCTAATAGAACTGGTCTCGCTGTCGGCCAAAAACAATTTATCTTCTCCGTAGCTTAAACCGCTTGGTTGCGCAAATGCCCCTTCTGTTCGAAGACCGTTCACAAGAGCTTCTTGACCAGTACCAGCGAATCTCGAAATAATGTTTTGCGTGAGATCAAAGGCTCCAATCTGATGAGTGCCAGCGTTAGCAAAATAAAGCTGGTCTCCAACTAATTGAACGTCCCAAAGGGAGCTTAGAGCCGCAGAGGTGGCAATAAACTGTCCTTGTAGAGGAGGACCTTGGATTCCTGTTCCTGCGATTGTAGATATTGTTTCAGTTTTTAAATTTATATGCCTAATTAAATGGTTCTCTGTATCCGCAATCCAAATAATTCCATTTTCGTAATGCAATCCTTGAGGTCGGAAAAACTCAGACTCTTTAAAATTTCCATCTTTATTTCCTGCGTTTCCAGGTTCCTAAATATGACGCTTGTCCATATCTAATTTCTTACACTAAATTTAATTTGCCTTTCAATGAATGCATTTCCAAACAAGATTTTTTTTTTAAATTGATCGTATCAAGTAGGAATGTACTTATTTGGGTAAATTTTGCTCTCATGTATACTCAAAAGGGTAGAATTTTAGTCCAAAAGTTTTGAAAGGTCGAAAAAGACTTGCAGTTGTCAATGAGCTAAATTTTTGTCCATCCTAATAAGATTTCGGTGAAATGAAAGTTAAGCTTAAGTTTAAAGAGCGAGGCATTGAGGCGATGAAATGCGCTGTCGCTTTTAGAGTAAGCGTCCCTCTTTGCGTTTAGCTGAAATTTTCGTTTTCTGCCTTTTTTCAATCTGTTTGTCATTAGTATATTGTAGAATTCACTATTTTCTTTAAAGATCTAATTAAAGAGCGAGGCATTGAGGTGATGAAATCCTCTGTCGCTTTTGGGGTAAGCGTCGTTATTTGAATTTAACTGAAACTTCTGTTTTCTGCGTGTTTTCAATCTGTTTATCATTAGTACATTGTAGGATACACTATTTTCGTTTAAGAACTATTTGTACAATTTATAGGAATGTACCTGTAGAAAATTTCTAAAAAGTGTTTTGATACATCAAACTCTACGTCTATCTGGCTTTTTCGCCTAATTGAATCCCAAAAATGTGTCTGTGTCACGGAAAATGGGATAACGGCAGCTATTTAGGAATACTCTCTTAATGGAATTGAAAATGGGCGCTAGAATAAAAAAAAAAAAATGTTTGAAGGAGCCTCATCTCTACTTCTTATGAACAGTACTTTGACAATAATATCCTTTAAGAGAGCATTTCCGACAAAATTCCAAAGAAGTCGGTCTGAAATGGCAAAAAAGTGAATTTTCAGGTCGTAACTGTCCGATTTTTCAGAAGATTGCTGGGTGTTTTTTTAATAGTCTCTTTGCGACGTGTCTCCCCCGTCCCCTTCTTACCCTTCCTTTGTGCAAATAAGAAAAGGAATATAGTTTTTCATTGTAAAATCACAATCTGTCTGCGATAGCACGGGAGGAGTTGCCTTCTCGATATCCGTTCTTGGTGCTTAACTTAAATGTATCCCATCTGAAAGAATGAATATGAGTTGGTCACTCTCTAAGCTTAGCTTCCCAAAGAAATTGGGGAAATTGAAAGAAAATTTTGTATGGAATAAATTACAGGCTCGGAAATTACCATAAATCAGTTGAATATTTTTTTTTTTTTTTTTTTTTTTTTTTTTTTTTTTTTTTTTTTTTTTTTTTTTTTTTTTTTTTTTTTTTTGATTGGAAAACTGAATAATGTCAGTTACCCAGTCAGCATATCACCCACCCTTCTCATTGCCACCTTTTTAATAGGAAAGGAGCCATAATACTCCTTCTTTTAATTATAGTCATGCAATGATTTTCTGTAATACTGGAGAATCAAATTTTACCGCTGGTCTCTAAAAATTTATCCGTGTCCCATCCCTAAGTTTTTAGTGTAAAGGTGGACCAGAGTTGCCATCCCTAGTGATTTACTTTTTTAGTGAATTTATATTCTGCCTAAGAAATCACTGAATCAGCACCCAAATCACTAGGTTATTGAAGAAAATTACCAGTTTCTAGCGATTTTTTTTCAAGCCGGGTGGCAACTCTGAGGTAGACATGTGATGTTGCTTGAATCTGAATATTACAAGAAATTTTAAACTGTATTATTGGAGGCATAAAGAGCTTCCAATAAGTGTATAAGTGCCAGTGCCAATAAGTGCCTCTAAGTGCCAATAAATGCCAACAAGTACCTCCACTAAGTATCGCTAAAAGTCAAGCGTGTTTGTCCTTCCTTGAAGCAAAATTTGCCTCTCTTTTATTATTTTGGAGGTATTAAACAGGCCTGGAATTGGTCGAATTCATCGCTGAAATTCAGCTAAAATGTTAAATTTTTTAACTTTGTTTATGTACATTTCTGTGATGTTTTTGCAAGTCAGACAAAAATTTTGCGAATGAGGGAGGAATTGATCCCAGGTACCTCCATCCAATCTTTAGATACGGCGTTGTTGCTTGAAATTTGAGCGCGAAAGTAGCCTCTAATTAAAAGAAATCATTGGTTTTAAGAAAAAAGATTTGGGGTAAAGTTTTTTTTTATCCTTTAAATAGTAATATACCTTGTTTGGATCCACGCAACATAAGTAGTGAATAAGTCTTTCTCTTCTTTAATTAATTTGCTCGATATAACCCAAATTCCTAGTATCAAAGCTTCTCCTATCCAGAGAATTAGAACAATTTGGTTAATTGGCTCCTTTTTACCAAGATCAGACTTTCCGGCGTTTCTTTATTACTATTTCCAGATTTTCTCTGTATAACAGTCTCTTAGAATAAGAGATTAATAAAGAGAGAATAATAAGACCAGAAGTGGACAATACATTAAGAAATAAGCTAATTCTTGTAGAGGGGTGAGTAGGTGCGTGCGCGCCGCTACAGTGGCGCCATCACGATCACCATCGAAGACAGCGGAATCGGCATTCCAAGAGCAGCGATGAAGACGATCGGGCAACCATTCGAACAGGTTCAGAACCAGTTTTCGAAGAGCCGTGGCGGATCCGGTCTGGGTCTTGCCATTTCACGTGCCCTGGTTTCGCTTCATGGTGGAGCAATGAAGATCCGCTCACGTCAGGGTGTTGGAACGATCGTCTCGGTTCGGCTGCCCCTCGTAGGCAAGAACTCACTCGCTTAGACTAGTTTGGAGTTTCCTCGGTACCGCCCTGCTCTCCAAGAGTTCGCGTGAAGACGTCGCGAACGGACTGAGCGGTCTTCTCGAGATGCGACTGCAATCGGTCAAGATCGGGAAAGTCGCTCATACGCAGCAACAATTCGCGGAAAGCCGTCGGCGATTCTTCCGCATCAAAGCTCCCTTGCAGTCACAGCCGGGTGATCTGGGAGATCTCCGTGTAGAGTGACAGAGCATCCGGGAGGGTCGCGGTATCTGGAGTGCCCAT